>JAOXYF010000020.1:1744283-1775332 GCA_028565775.1 Sternarchorhynchus goeldii | reverse complement strand
ATGACATTATCTAGGACAGAAGAGTTTCAAGCAAGGTCTTTATCCCAAACTTTAGTTGTTACATAACTTCATTAAGGCCACTGAAACTAAAGAGTGTAGCCTACAGTCACTGAAACAGCCCAGTCACAGCACACTTGTGCACATTTCGGCCACAAAATCAAGACACAGGCAGTGAAAGAACACATGAGGTAGAAACTCACTCAGCATGACTTTAATGCCGTAGCCCTCCATCACTCCCTCTCCAGACATCCATCCATCTACGCATTCACCTTACAGAACTGAAATAACTGCAAGAAGAAAGTTAAAGAACCAGCAAAGCAAGATCAGGGTGCCTCTTCTGGCCCTGTGTGCAGTCCTAAAGAACTTCTTTCTTTTTTTTTCCAAAGAGCAGCTAGCTATCGACGTGTCTCTGTTTGTTTCTCTGCTCCTTGCCCAGCGAGACACAGAGGGTGTGAACATAAAGGGAGAAAGCCAATCGGCCGTCACAATTCGGACTAATGAGCCACTCACAGGTGGCCATATTAACATAACGCGCCCCGTTGTGTTTTCACAAATACAAAACTAAAAGCCTTTATCTAAATCCAGGGAGTCTCATATTCTGTCAACAGCAGTAGAGCTGTGGGTGGCTGCAGAGCTGTTTACCAAAACCTGAATGGGTCTGATTTTTCCTCACCAGTGTCATAATCACTGCCAAGAAGGATTCCAGCTAATCGCCCAGAGAAAGAGTGCATTGCACAGGAGCCGAAAGCATTCTCCTAAAATATCCAAGGGTTAGGGTGAAATGTTGTGAAATGTTTACATTTATGGCATTTGGCAGACATATATATATATATATATATGTCTGCCAAATGCCGTAAATGTAATATATATATATATAAGATTTCCTGTCATATCATGTTTTTCCCATGCTCATGCCTTCTACCAGAGGCCTAGCAGTTTGTGGGGCTCGGGAAGTATTTTCACTGCCTAGGCTTGCGCTTTTCTGGATTTAGATCAATATTGTCTTTCCTGGGATCTATTGGAACCTGTCCTGCATTTTCTCACCACTGGGAAAACTTTCATTTCTTCTATCAGTGCCTCTTTACCACAGCTGTTTTCTGCATCTTATCTGCTATCACTGTGTCTGGTTGGTTTGCCATTATTTGCTTGTGTGTTTGAATCAGAAGGTCCCACAGGATCTTAACTACTTCCACCATTCTCTGTGGCTCGTCCCATTTGAGCTTCAGGGTGTCAAGTTCTTGCATGTTTCTGTATACGATCCTTTGGTTGTGTCTCTTGGTGCATGCTGTCTCCACCAGCATCTTGTACCCTGTTACTAAGTGTCAGATTTTCTTGGGGGTTCGGTTGTTAACCTTCTTTCTATTTATTCTTTCAGTCCATGGTGCTTTTCATATTCTTTTGGATGTTTTGTATCACTTGGGACTGCCACATCTATTACCACCACTGTTTTGTGCATCTTATCTACTAGAACGATGTCTGGTTGGTTCACCACTACTACATCTGTCTGGACATGGAGGTCCCACTGGATCTCAGCCTTACTATTGCCCACCACTCTCTGGGTTTCTCCCATTTACACTTTAGGGTTGTCCAGCTCATATGCCTTTGTTACTGTATATGACACTTGGTTTCCCTGGCAACATCTTGCATCCTGCTTCTAGGTGCTGGATTGCATCAGAGGCAGCTTTTGCACACTCTGCACTTTTGGTCTTGTCAAACATGATACCTCCCCTGCCTTGACTGACTTAGTGCTTAATGTTTGGTCGTGTGCTTCCATGATTAGATACTCTGTTGTCTTTCTGTCTTGCTTTTTCCAGTCACTGGAAGGATTTTCTTATGTAAGCTACTTTTTTATGCACCAGCCGATATTCAGTCCATGTGCAAAAGCTATACTACATTTACTTTACATTTATTTCCATAAATATGACCTGGATAAACAATAAACAAATGAAATAATAAACTAAGTTCCTGTGTTCATCTTGCAGTAAAATCTGAATGGTGTACTGACGAAAAATTCTGGGTTTACCTACTCCCTTATCTAAAGGACCCTGATTACTTGCAGATGAAAAATCTAAGATGCAGTGACCCATATGCACCACCATGGGGAGCTATTGAGTCGGATACCATTCAGGTTGACACACATCCAGGTCAAAAATGGCTCCAACATTATAACTGTTAATGGTGAATGTCATAGAAGGACTTGCATTTTCTCATCACATAAACCTCAATAACCATTGCTTGGAGGTATTCAAGAATGCTTCTTCGTGTATCATCCCAGACACAGAGCTTTACACTGTATGTCCCATCTCTGCTTTCTTCTGGTGTATAGCTTTTGGACCGTGGAATTGGTTGGAGTCCTCTGTACACTTGGAGATTTCTTGTCTTGAGTTGTTCTCTTGGAGTTGTTCTAGTGGCAGGGCCTATACTATATGGACAAAAGTACTGAAACACACCTCTTAATCATTGAATTCAGTTGT
Source organism: Sternarchorhynchus goeldii (assembly GCA_028565775.1). NCBI lineage: Eukaryota > Metazoa > Chordata > Actinopteri > Gymnotiformes > Apteronotidae > Sternarchorhynchus > Sternarchorhynchus goeldii. Next base: position 1,772,858 of record JAOXYF010000020.1, on the reverse strand, counting down.
TTCATTCAGTTATACTGCAACAAGTTTATGACAAATAAAAACCTAGCCATGCTGCCTACCTCTGCAAATGTTTGTGGAAAAAAATTGTAATTCTAAACAGTTCAAGTTGTGGTGATGTAACATGATGCCACCATTGCAACAACTTAGTTATTCCACAATCAACGGTTCATGGTTACTGAAAAGTGAAAGTGTTTAGGAAGTGGAAGATCACATAAAGTTACACATTGGTGTCACTGACTGCTGTAAACATCACCAACACTCTGCTGACTCAATGACGGTGGAGTACCAAACCTCCTCTGGCATTAACATCAGCACAAAAGCTGGGTACCAGGAGCTACATGGCATGGGTTTCCATGGTTTGAGCAGCTGCATGAGAGCGGTGTAAGCCGCCCCACAACTGTATGCTGTAGTCATGGAAATGTGGAGTGGATGGGTGTGGCAAGTGCCAGGAGTACATAAGCGTCTGACTGTACTGAGCCAACTGTAAAGTTTGGTGCAGGAGGGATAATGATACGGGGTTGTTTTTCAGGGGTTGGCTTATGTTAGCTGCAAAGTGGGTACCAACTCCGTATTAATGGATGTGGCTTTAGAATGGGATGTCATAAAAGTTCCTGTAGGAGTAGTGTGTAAGTGTCCCAATACTTTTGTCCATAGTGTGTGTGTGTTTACAGCTTTAATATAATTCTGACTGTGTAGCTGAATTTGTCTTACCTAGGGAATATGTTTGTATGTTGCTGTCTTTGTGGTTTCTCCATCATGGTTTTCATGTGACTGAAGAATCCCCCGATATTTGTAGCTATTTACTGATCCCAATGAACCAAATAACATCTTAATATCGTTGCCGAAGTCCCTGGCCAGGTGAATCAGTGGGTCAATGTCCATTCCATCTTGGCATGCAATTCAGTGTCGTCCATCTAGGTGGCTACTGGTAGCTCGGCAAGTGAATCTGTATCAATACCCAGTCTTATTGATGAGGGGCTTCAGGCCTATGCAGAAGCAGAGAAGGAAAGTGCATCTCTGTGATATATAGCACAATTTATATTCACCCAGCATGCAGTTTTGTAAGGTATTCAGCTAGTGACTTGAAGGCTTTGTCTCTCTCATTTGCTTCTGTCTCTACAAGTACTCCCACACTGACTCAATAATGTTGAGATCTTTTAGCACTAGGTAGCTCTTTATGACTTTGGCCATGTGCATGGGGTCATTTTCATGCTGGAGAATGAATCTGGGACCAGACACCTCCCTGATGGAACTGCCTGATGGATGAAAATCGGCCTGTACTTCTCAGATGTGAGGAGGCCATTCACTTTGACCAAATCACCAACTCCATTTGCAGAATTACAGCCCTAAACCAGCAGGGACCCTCCAACGTGCTTCACTGTTAAACGCAGTCACTGATCCATGTAGCACTTTTTAGCCTTTCAGCAGACAAAGTGCCTTCTGTTGGAGCCAGAAACGTCAAATTTTGACTCATGAGTCCTGAGCCCCTGCTGCCACTGTACTGCACCACAGTCCTCGTGCGTTTGTACGAATGCGAGTCACTCGGATTTGTTTCTCCTTCTGTGCCATGTTTGTGTAGTCACAACTCTTCAATGAAGACCATTTCTGACGAGATAACTCCAGACTGCAGGCGAAAGTACCAGGGGCTCTCACACTAGATCTTAGCTAAGAGCAGTGGTGGACGTCTAATTTTGAAGAGAAGTAACCCTGAGGGTTTTAAGAAGTCTTTTACACTCCACCACAATGCTTCTAGTCCTCGGTTTTACATTATCAAGCTTGCTTAAACTTTGCGTGTTTGTTTGTTTGAAACTTATAACATTTCTGTTCAGGAGGGGCTTCGCTCCTGTAGGACAATCACTTTGTGTCCTGTTTTTGTACTTACTCTTGCCATGATGTCAGTCTTGCCTTTTCAGTATGGCTGCCCCTCGCCCAGCTAGAATTATATGTACTGAATTATATGCTCACAGTGTGGAAGTGTTTTTTTTTAATCTGGAAAGTTACTGTGTCTGCTACTTTAACAAAGAAAAATCTGTAGAATTTACATTTTTGCAAAATAATTATTCAATATACAAAATATGTTTCTCACTTACTGATACACTAATTAAGTAAAATATGAAATTAAATATGCAAAATATGTGGAGGCACCTGTCTATATTATGTTATATATAATCTGTGTGTGTGTGTGGAAAGAAGAGAGACAGGTAACTCCCTGGAATCTGCTTCAGACACACACAATCACAACTGACTTAAAATTAGCTTTGAGTCCATCTCCATTATTCCAGCCCAGGCAAGAAAGAAACCAGCCATGTTTGGACATTCTCTGCTTTGGTCATATATATAAACCCATATAAAAAATCTCAAATGTATTTGTGTGTGAATACCTCAAAAAAAAAAAAAAAAAAAACTTATGTTTTTGGAGATGTCATCACTCCATAATGCTGTGAACATGATTCGTTACTCCACACAACATCCATGCACGGTTGTCCACGTTCACTATGCCACACAGGTTTTGAAGCCAGACATCAGTATTGCAAGACAATAACAGGACTGGGAGTTTTCCCAACCTAATATTTTCAATGAGCTTTAAATGTTACAAGCTTGTATACTGTTTTTGTCCCTCCCATTACGACCACAAGTATTAATTAAATGGCACCTGAGCACAAATATGTGTTCAAAACCATGCGGTGTTTCTAAAGTGACTGTTGACGGTGTTACATATTGATGTAAACATGCATTCATTACTGAGTCTTATTCTCAGTTTTCCTAATCAGATATATTTTGCATATAAACACAGTCCAGCTGCTCTGTGGAAAGCTTCCTGCTTGCATACATGGTCGCGCTTCAGTGGAGTCTGCTACATTAGGCCAAATGGACCATCAGAGCCTTGACGTGTACAATACTAATGTTAAAATGTAGGTTTCTCTCAAACGTTTGTATTAAAGTGATATTAAGAATGATAAATGACAAACAAAACGAGAAAAAAAATATTTCCAAGTTATAGATGTAATAAATTAGTATACTATAATATACTATAGTATAAATTATAAACGTTACTGTTGTTCATGTTTGTTATGGAGTACAGGTTTGCCATCATAGAGTACAAAATGTTAGTCACTGGGCCAGTGCCCTTAAATAGGACAATATTTACACGGGAACATCTGGGGAACATCTGAATTGTCCCCTAGGGTACATATTTGCCCATGAATGGCACAAACTCTAAAGGTTTCTATGTGTACTGTTGCTTTAGCGACAAACCATTGGACCCTCATAAGGTTTTTTGACCTGGTTTTTTTCTTTTCTCCTTTCCTGAAGGTGCACTCAAGACTACAATTGAGCCATTATTCACATCTAACCTTTTCTTATTTTAAATATCCCCTCATAGGCTTTGACATTATGAAAACTAACATCTATTCTCACATGCTTTTAACTGATGGATACAAATGTAGCCTAGTGTTTGGACATGTTCTGAATTTCTCAGATGTACTGTACAGGAATGAGAAATCAGCATGACTTACATTCAGTAATGTGTATTATGCTGACATCCATGAAAATGTCATTTGTTCAATTTTAATGGTCACTTCAGTTTGGTGACCTGGTAAAGATTACTGTTCCTTTTAAAGCTGTTATCCAGTATAGTGATATCATCATATATTCTGACATCAACTTCATGAGGGGTAAGAGATGGAAATGTGTTTTAATCAGTTCAGTGTTTTAAACTCAGCAACCAAGTCAGAACGTTACATCAAATATGATTTTTATTTAAAACATAAAAGATGAGAACTCTCTTCTTTTGTACATCATGTACATATCTGGGAGGTTTGGTGTGCAAAATGAAAACCAGTGAAAGCATGAAACCATGCGCCACAAACCAAAAACAGGAAACCCAACACAACCCGCCACTTTCCGGACAAAACTCAGAAAAGACAGAAAAGAAATCTGTGCTTTCAGTTTCCAACTGAGATAAAAAAAAAAAAAAAAATGTGGGCAAAATACGAACTGTAAAAATGCCTGATCGCTGCCTTTCATGAGAAACTGAGAGCAAGGCTTGGGTCAACTTCCATAGCTTTTACAGTGCTGATCAACTTCAGAGACGCCCACCATCAGGGGCGTTAAAACATACAGATCGCAGTTTCGATACCATGTTGAGCAAAACAGATAAACGACTGATCAGGACATCAGGGAACTCGGGGATTTATGGACTTGGCTTAAACTTTAAAAAGAAATCCTGGAGCAATAACAACAATAATGATAATAATCGTCAATGTGTTCTACTCCAGGACCATGTGACCAGAAATCAAATGCTAATGGCCCATTAAAGACAGATGTGAGGGGAGCATGAATCAGTCCTAAACTTAGCATCAGAACGGAATCAAGATGGACAAACGGCACTGAGATGACCAAAGTCTGAGTCCTTCTTTTGATGATAATTTACTTAACTGGAGAACTCTTGAAATAAGCATGGCCTAAAGGCTAGACTGGATCCGTGCTCCATATAGCCAGCTAGCTTATTCAGCTGGTTAACCCTGAAATAATATTTGTCTGCCAGCCTTAAGGATGCTTAAAAAACCCCCAAAAAACTCAATGTACTCAATGGGGGATTGCTGCCCCCGGCAAGTCAGAGGGCAACACTTCAAATAACGATAATAAGTACGATCATTAAACGATTCGGCAGATGTGAAAAACACATCTTTTTTTCCCCAAGCACAATGCATTGTAAACAGTACATTACATTTCAACATCTATCCAGATTGATCCATAAATGCTGTCTGCATCATTAAACGTCGCCCTTTCATTTAAAGTCTCGAAAATTTGATAGAAAAAGTCTGATCTGATGAATCCAGGAATTCTGCATATTCTTTTCTTAACGATCTCTGGTAAGGATTGTCTTCACTGATTGGTTGTTGGATACCAGGTCACTTGTTTTTGGACCAACAACCTATACAAGCGCAGGCTCTTTCAACACGTTATTAGTAAAAAGCTATTGGGTGTGTCCGTCACGAAAGTCCATGCTTGAGGACATGATCAACGAGGACTGTCTGTGGAAATTCTTTTTAGTCCAGTACGGTGGTCACACTCCTGTCAAAACAGCACAAGGCCATGGCCCTGTAGGGCACGCCTCCCTTCCCTTCCCTGCTGTGGCTCATTAAAGGCTCGTTAAGGGCTCATTAGCAAATCGAACTGGAAAGCTCTGCACTGTTCAATTCTATGTCCCTCAAGGACTGAAGTTCAGCCCTGCTGGACTAGGCTCCACAGATCTCCTCTGAACCCAGAGTCTTGTCCTACACAAGGTCTTCCCAGTGGACTAATGCTTCTGATACATTGTGTGTGTTTCAGCTCCAATGAAGGTACGAGTGGAGAGTAAATCAAGGAGCAGCAGAAGAGCAAGGTAATAAGAGTCTGAAGCCAAGCAGAACCATGACTGACGCACCCTGCTCTCGGCTCGTTCCGGTCAGCGAGAGAGGTGCTCATTAACCCTGAAGTCTGAAGGACCACTGTAGGTTCCTGAAATCAACTCAAGTTCTTCTTCATGGGCCCAGCTAAAGCCAACCCACTAATAAATGCTTAAAAAAATTAGAAGGGGGGGTGATGCAGATTGCAAACAAGGGTTTGTACGAGAGGGTCTTAATTGGTTCCTTAGGGATACACACTGGGATGTGCACACACACACACGCACACACACACACACACACACACACACACACACACACGCACAAAAAAAAAGACAAAAAAAACCAAAAAACGGCTGTTGCCGGAAGCGGCTGATCTACAAACAGCCGAATGACTGGCAGAGACAAGAAGAAAATAACACAGAGATGATGAAACGAATCAGTCGAACGTGTCTGAAGCGGAAGATGAAGGCAGCTTCGGAGATGACCATGAATCCAGGCTGAACCACCAAAAAGGATCAACGCATCAATCCGAGGAATACTAGGAAGATTCCAGAATCGAGTTACAGGTGTGAAGCGAAGGAGAGGACGAGAGGGCACTAAAGGTGCGCTCTCTCCATCCGAGAGAGAACAAGCGCACGGGTTACTGGCGCCCTCTAGTGTTGCATAAAAATGACAAAAAGAGGGAGAGGATAAGAGAGCGGGAAATGGCTAAACAAGGAGTGAGGCACGGAGGAGTACGGAAAGTAGGGCAGAGGAGGGGTGGACTTTAGCTGGTGGCCACCCCTGCAGCAGGGGGCGCTGTGGTGCCGGGGCTGCTCAGGACCGCTCTGCCTTTGTGCCGCTGACCGCCGCGCCGTCGGCTGCTCGATGTGGTCTTGGGCTGGAACAGACAAAACGGGGAAGGAGCTTTAAAAGCACAGTGCTGACAGCCGAGCACAAACGCACGCACACACACACATACACACACACCACTGAGGATGGCTCAGAGGTGTTCACATGTGCACAAACATGCACACACCAGTAGAGAGAAAAAATTAAAATATAAAACTATAACTGTTGTTTTTCATTTGTGAAGATGATCCGTGTTTTTCAGGCCTGGTTGTGGTTTCTTTTCGAGTCAACGTCTAGCGCTGCGATCGCCCGACGGTTCAAACCCTCCGATGGAATTAGCGATCAACCACATCACTGGCTGAGAAGCAAACCCCCCCCCACCCCCGAGAACAAGGCAAGGGTTCATGCACTTATGTACAATCATACAGACCCTGTTCTTTGCAGTACATGTCCATATATCTCCCACAAGAGCTTACTGTTGTTATAGTTACAGCCACGTACGTTCCACCAGATGCTGACGCTAGCAGTGTTGGACTACGTGCTCAGCATCGGAGATACACGACACAGCGCAGATCCTCGAGAAGCCACATATCACAGAGGCATTATTTTAACAGTGCAGATTTCAAATACAGGATTAGCACTGCAGGAGTCTGAATCGGCCCCTGCTACCTAGAGGAGCGTGATGTGAAGTGTCCCCATCGATAAACACATCCGGCCAGAGACCCTGGATGACGGGAGGTCAGGGTCTGAAGAACTCTGAGCTGGCCCTCTCTGAATCCATCATCACACCATGTCCGAACTCCACCACAATCCCTCGACTGCTGAAAGAAACTGCCAAGAAGAAGCGACTACACCGTGTGGTGACATTCACACCTGTCCCAGTGAAGTGCACCGAGAGGCTGTCCATCAGATCCTGTCCCCCATCCACCTTCCACCCACCAACACAGCAAACCGCTCTACAGAAGACGCCGTTTATTACAACGAAAGACTTCTGTCCAAAACATCCCATTCAACTCCCACGTGAATATCTCCCACGTGAATATCTTCCACGTGAATATCTCCCACGTGAATATCTCCCACGTGAATATCTCCACATCCTTTACTACAGGTCCTTTTTTTCCCCCTTTGTTAATTTGAACTCACCATGTCATTCGTTGCTTGCTATGTGCGAGTTGTACAATCAGGATTGCTACTCAATTTTATTTTACTCTGTGCAGGGTCAAACGTGTCATCAATCCAATCCATGCTCCAACCATCAATCTCCTTACTGATATGATATTAAGGTTGAAGGTAACGTGAGCATCATACATGGTCAAACCTTTGCAAATGCACCTTGTTGCAAAATTTGGGTTTTTTTTGAGGGGGGGGGTCATAATTTAATAGAACGAACGTCCTTGTTACGATGGGTAAGAGTTCAGCATCTGTTCTTAAGTTTGGACGACCGTCTGTTAAAGTAGTAACACGATTCTAAATGAGAGCCTTCTCAGTAAAACGTAATCCAGTGTTTTGGGTATACATTTCATAAACACTGAACAAATGGATTTGAATTTATTTGAAGGGATTTACAAAGTACAAAATGTAAAACTGATGACTAGCCGCTCCCAAGGTTACATCAGGAGTCATGAAGTATTATAGTGCCTCACGGTGGTCGGTTGGAGTTACTGCACCACGCGGTACATTACCTGGTTCTCTTTGTTGCACTCTCGACATAGCCCCGCCTCTTGCTCCGCCTCCATGAGCTAACGCGCCATGCCACCGACCGCGGGTGGACGGAACGAGGAACGTGTGAAAGATTCGGAATAACAGCATGAATGAGGTGAGGATGTTAACCGGCGGGGAAAGATGTGGAATTATGGAATAACAGGTCATTTTAAGGTATGATTAACAAAATGGAATCTCAGGAGCATAAGGGAGAATGTGAATTTGGTGGGAGGGGGGGAATGTACATCAGAATGGGACAGATTTAACATACACAATGATATCACACACACCAACATCATCAGTAAAATGATACCATCTATGAGAACTTTAAACCAAGCCATCTCTCACACACGAGTTATAAAAACTCACTGTTTCAAAGCTCACACACAGACATTAATACTCGACCATGTAAAAGCTGACAAATTTATCCTAGGGCCCACTTTACACAAAAAAAAAATCACCTTTCTCATCCATTTCATTGTTGCTCTGCTCAATGCTGAGAACAGAACAATGTCATTTGAATTCATACCGATTCAAGAACAACAGAGTTAAGTTATTTACAACAGAGTTAGTTTGCCTTACCTGCTGTGATGTCTGCAGGCCAGTTCCTGAAGATGCTGCTTCCTCACTGGCTGCCTCGCCCTGTGAAGCGGCTTTCTTGACGGACTGCGATTTTGTCTGAGGCTTCGTCTGTAGAAGCTGGAGGAAGCGAAAACTTGTTAACGATAAGCTCTTATTGATCCTGACGTCCGAAAACCTAACCCTGCTCCTGAAGATCTACCGGCCCTGTTGGGTCCAACTCCACTCCTGAAGATTAACCACCCTGCAGAGTTGATCTCCAACCTCGCTCCTGGACAGTTTGCCACCTTGTAGAGTTTATTTTCAGCACAAGGTAGGAGCAGTATTGGTATCTCCCTCCGTAACAAATCACTACACAAGACAATTCTGTTAACCAGAGCTTGGGGTCTAACCTACTGCAGTGATGGTATCCTTAGATCTCTCCCAATTCACTAGTAATTAAAGATTTGAGTCCATTTGGCCCCGTTGACCTTTGCCCCAGGGGACCCCTGACCTTGGTGATGGTGCCGACGGCTTTGGTGCGTCCTTCTCTGAAGACAAGCCTCTGGTCTACGTGCAGATACTCTGGGGTCTTTATGAACCGGAAGTGAACAGCAGCCTTGTCCCCTGTTCGTAAACAGTCCTTATTCATAGACAGGATGGTAGCAGTCTGTCTTATACTCCCACAATGCACTTGGAGGGGGGGGGGTTATGGGAGATAAAAGAAAACAAACAAGCAAAGTTTGAACAAAGTGAAGACACGACAGCTGCTGAGAGACATTAGTCCTGGGTTTTTTTTCCCCTTTTGTCATATTTTCTCTGATCTTTTCTGTCAAAACCTGGAACATGAACACAAACACAATTTAAGAATCTTCAACAGATACCAGAGAGTCACGTGACCGGCTCCTCTACAGCCGCATGACACCAGGATACTGTCGGTGTCTCGTATAAAAAGAGTTTTATCCGTTTATTTTATTTGTGAGCCATTTATACGTTTTGTGTAACTTATTGATTCATTTTCGTATTTATGTTCTAATTTATTCAACAGTAGCTGCTCTCTCTCACCCATAGCCTGGTATCTGGGTGATATTGTAGTTGGATGGTGCAAGACAAGAATCTCGGCCTCAAACTCCCATGATGCCTGAGGGTTGAGGCGGGGCGACACCATCACCATGCCCTTCCTAATGGCTGAGCGTTTGATCTTCTTCAGGGCGAAGGAGGCAGTTTGGCCGCCGTGCACCTCCTTCACAGGCATCCGCTTGCGGTGGATGGATTTGACCGAGATGGGGATGAAGGCCCCTAGAGGGTCGGGGCCGAGCAACAGTGTGTCGTTCAGGCGTATCCATCCACGTAAAGTAGTCCCTGATACAACTGTGCCCACGCCCTGAGAGTGAGAAATTAGATGAAGCCATCTTCAAAGAGAGCTCAGTGGCACAAACTATTTAAATGTGGCTGTATGGCAGGTGGTATCGTTTGCGCGTGTGTGTGTGTGTGCGTGTGTGCATATCATGTTGTGTGTCTTACTGGAACTGAGTAAGTATCGTCTATCTGAAACTCCGCTGGTTCGTCGTCTCTGAATGTGGTTCGTGAAGAAAGCAGGTTCAGAAACATCTTCAGGAGGTCCATGTTCTCCCCAGTTACATTGGAGATCTGGAAGATAGGACACATTCTACAAAGACACACACACATAAAAAACTGTATTGATAATGTATTGTATTGATACTGGTTTCCTTACAGTCAAAACATTTTTATTCTGATAACCCAGTTCTCTAGAAACCCAGTCCAGCACATTGGCTTTACAAGGGCAGCATCCTCAAGTACAGTATTTTTCCAGAAAACATTTCTAGACATATCACCTACTAGAGCTCTCATGTTCTATACCTAATGCTGCCCATGCCTTTGGAGTATATAGTTATTCCATGATTCCTACAGCAGCAAAGTCAAACATTTCTTTTTCCCTCAAGACTTTAGAGAAAAGACAAGAATGACTTTCAGAAGGTTTTGTTCTGACTTTCTTTCTCAGCTCGACATGGTACTACATGAACTATTAAGAGAGCGTGTGGTACAGAGCACACACGTTTGTGTGTGTGTGTGTGTGTGTGTGTGTGTGAAGGTATATAAACGTATTAGCAGTGTCACTGGCCCTGTTCCTTCCAGAGTGCGTGTTATGGACCATGTGTTCGTGTGAGCAGGTGTCACTGGCCCCGCCTCTCTGCACCGACATCAGGAAAAAGGCTATTCACTACCCAACAATTTACCCATTTACATTTGCAGCATTTGGCTGACGCTTTTATCCAAAGCGACTTAGAATTGTGACCGAATACATCTTGCCTTCAACATGAAAAACTGACCTCTTTGTTCCCATCTGCACATTTTGTGCAGTTCTCACCTCTAACTGCTTTCTCTCTCTCTCCATGCCTGCATTAAATCAGTCAAGAATGCAGATGCCTGATGAGCATCACAGTGATGCAAAAATAAACTTTTTTAAGTAAAAAAAAACCAAAACAAAAAAAACAGGTGGGCAGAGATTTTCTAGCACTTTCCTACAGAGGAGTGGCCTTGTTTACGGTCGTAGCCGCTGGGATGTGTGTGGTGCTGTTTCGCGTGTACCACACAAACGCGACACACTGCGGGCTCTCAGATGCAGGAGCATTTACGTGAGCGGCAGGCCGTTTCCCCGTTACCATGGCAATCGCGCCATCGGCATTGACCTCAAGGACAGGTGAAGATCAAGGGGGGGGGGAGACACTGAGAGAAAGGGAGGGATTAGGGAGAGAGAGACTGAAAGTGAGACGATGAGGGAGACCGGCAGACAGGCAGAGGGGCAGAGAGAGAGCGAGAGTGTGTGTGTGTGTGTGTGTTACCTTTCTGAGCTGAAGTTTAAGGCTGTGACAATGACATCATCTTTGTTCTGAACCAGAACTGGGATTTTTCTGCAACCCGGAGACTTCAACAACCTCTGCAACAACTTCAGAGTCTCTATAACACACATGCACTCACAATACATGAACTGAAGAGGAACAACGTGGGAAAAATATCCAATAGTGTTTTGTCTGACCAGCATTGTGATTTAAGTAACTACACTCTGGTTTTCATAGTTCACTTTAGCATCAAGCATCTACCAAACAAACAATTCTTCTCAGTCCTCTCATCCTTTGACCCTGATATGAAGGCGTTTAGCTCATGTGGTCTGTAGGTACCTTGTAAGATGTTGGCTGGACACATGTCTATTTTAGTGACCACGACAAACACGGGCACGCTGAGGGCAAGGGCCAGGCCCAGGTGCTCCTTCGTCATACCCACGATGCCCGCATTACTGCCTACCTGCAGAGAGAGAGAGAGAGAGAGAGAGAGAGAGAGAGAGAGAGAGAGAGAGAGAGAGAGAGATGGACCACCTCTTCCATGGCTTACATGCGGATTCCAGTTCCTAGTCTGAACTCACAGCAGTAGTGTGGTGTAGTACTGAGTGACCGTGTGGCGTGTGGGTGAACACGTGTGTAAAGAAAATCCGCTTCCTACATTGTACACTTGCACCACCAAATTTACCATCAGCATACAGAAGTCGGGTAGGTGCCCGGTCATTCCGAACACCGTGGTCTTCAGGTACTTCTCGTGGCCGGCCAGGTCGATGAAGGTCACCACCTTGGAGGACCTCTGGCAGATCTTGGTCCAGTCCAGGCCTCCCCCGTGGCTGTCGGGCCGGTTGACCACGCAGCCCTGCCGGTCGAAGCCCAGGATGTCGTTGCCCACGCTGCTGGTGCGGCCGCTCTCCACCTCGTGCTTGTGGCGGAAGAGCTTCTGTCGGGCGAAGCCTCGCCCGTTGTCCAGCTCGCCATGGGTGAGCACGCCCAGCAGGGTGCTCTTGCCAGCGTCCACGTTGCCCACCACCGCCACCCTGACACACACAAGCACACTTGGTCCAGCAGTTAATTGACTGCAACCTTCTCTATAGTTATTAGGCTGCCTTCCATTTTCCAGTCAGTCTGAAGCTGTAATACACCATGTCTGGCATTAGAATTGTACTCCACGCCAGATAATTTGCCCCTTCTAAGTGTGACCTGGTTTTTATCCAGAGGGCGGGAGTCTTAATACACTGTAATATTACAAAAATTGAGGCTTCAGGGTGTAGAGAACAATATTATATTTTGATTATATTGCTACGCCTCACTGCGACATGCTTAGCAATATATTTCAAATACAGTGGTGACCCTTTAATGCAAGATAAATGAAGAGGGTCTTGTATTATTTTTGCCAAAATTATTTACACATAATGGATTATGTAAATGCTGTAATTCATCAGAACGCCCAGAAGAGAGTGTGGGTTTGGTAAGGATGCCTGCAGCACGCGTGGGGAACGCTGCCATGTGATAGAGCTCTTTTGCATAACACACCCTTCAGTGATATTAGCACAAGTGCAGGCCTAGAATGCTGTAAAACACGCTTGTAAACACTTGTTTTTTTGGGCGCTTGAACGCACCCCCTCTTTCTCTCTTCTCCATCTGTCTTTCTACCCTCTGCGCCCATGACTTTGTTAAGGGCGGGTCCCGCCCCTCGGCAGGCCTCTGGCGCTACCTCACTTCCAGGAAGTCGCTCTCGGCCACCCTGCGGCGAATCAGGTAGTCCCGCACGCTTCCCGCGCTCTCGCCACGTTCCCGCAGCAGGACGAGGTCGGCCTCCAGCTGCTCACACAGCGACTGCACCGTCGCCACTGCCGCCTCCATGTCTCTCTCATCCAGACCGTGATCCCTCCCGTCTGAGGGGAAGAGAGAGAGAGAGAGAGAGAGAGAGAGAGAGAGAGAGAGAGAGAGAGAGAGAGAGAGAGAGAGAGAGAGAGAGAGAGGGGAGGAAGGAGGGAGAGGGAGAAAAGGACAGAGAGTGTGGAGAGAGAGGGAGGAGAAAGAAAGAGTGAGGGAGAGAGAAAAAAGTGGCCATCAAGAAAGCTGAACAGGTCACTGAGGCCAATCTAATCTCTCTGGAGTCAGTATGTCAGGAGCAGCTTCAGCTCCAGACTCCAGCACTTTAATTCCAGTCCCACTTCACAAGAGAGCATTCCAGGAGGTCTTTCTCGCCCTCCTCCAGTAAACTGTAGAACTCACTACCATGGAGAAGGAGTTGTAGTAATGACTAGTAATAACCAGTAATAACCTAATCTATCTATGAACCTTTTAGTTAAGACATTGTTGCTATACAGTCACAAGCCTTTATGGTGGCAGGAAAATGGCAGTGGTGTCTGAAAGCAGCTAAGCCAGGACTCTCCACAGCCACAGAAAACCATAACTTAGCACTTAGACTTCAGGAACAGCTCCAGACCAGGATCAAAGGGCCCCCTCACCAGCACAAGTGAGACTACACTGGTTACACAGGAAACCTTGAAGCTCTGCATCCAGCTCCACGTACCGCCACCCCCTCTCCTGAACCATGAAATGATGGCCCTGCCCCCCTCACCTGAGCCAGCGCCCACCACGAAGATGGTCTCTCCCGACCCCTCCTCCATCCTCGCCCGGAGCTGCCTGAGCAGACAGTCATACTGCTCTCCCGTAGGGCTAACCAGGGCCAGCTGATCACACACAAACACAGGGCACTCATTATCTTAATGCCATAACACACAAAAATGTAGTCGCACCTTGCCTGAAAAACACAAGAGTCACCTGATTGTCTTGAAGTAGTGACTCATACATTTTGGAATTACATTTCTATAAATATTTGGTGTGGCATCACTGTTTAAAAAAAAAATTATTACTGATAGCTAACACTGATTGAATAACTGTCAAGAAAAAGTTGCACAAGTCAGTCAGAGCAATCAAATCAAAAAGGAACACAACCTTTGAGACAACCTGGTGCGTTTGCTTGTATCCTGCTTGGTAACATTTGTATTCTTAAATAACAACTGTTCCTCTCATAACTAACAATTAATGTCTTAATACTTCCAGAGGATTTCTAGTGGCCAAAGAAATTAGAAAATCATATCAGTACCAAGTGAACTGTTTATGGATTTGCTATGAACACGCGCTTGAATAACAACATTTAACACATTACATTTGTTATCTCACCTTCTAACTTACTGTAAAAGTCATGCTCAACAGGTTGTTTCATTACACACAGGCTGAACAATACAGTTATGCCAAGTGGCAGAACTATGTAGCTACGTGTCATTCGCCGATTAATGAAGTAACCAACTTACTGTTATTTCTGTGTCTTAAAGTCATCAAGCATAATGGTTTTGGTTCGAGATTTGCGATGTTATAGATCGCTTCATTCATATAATTAATAATAACAACACCAAAATCACTCTTTCGTAGTTGCTTTAGAACTGACAGGGCCTAGCTACCTTGCTTGTCAGATCCTGGGCCTCTCCGTTGTGATTCCCCGCTTCCTCCTCACACTCTGTGCCCTTAGGGTCATTTCCTCTTCCCGGGTCTGGGACAAACATACATGCAGGTACTACGGATTCCGTCATAGGTAAAGGACCAGAGTTTAAATTCGGCTCCGTTGCCGCCGCCGCCGTCGTCGCCATCTCAAACTAGGAGACTTTCAAATTAATCGTTTGGGTTACCGAAGTTTGCCTCTAACTACTTTAACATGATAGCTTGTTGGCTAACGAAGCTACTGCTAGCTACTGCCAAGCGGCTTGCTGACGTTAACTTATAGCCGCGTAGAACTTTATGGCGTTAGCCAGGCAGCTAGCTACACCAAGACTGCACACGAAACTGAAAGTGTTTTTCAGAGACGTCGTGTAACAGGAAAAACAGTAGTTAATGCATTTTGACAGCATAACTTAAATCATTACTAACTGTTCTATTTGCAAACTCTATTTCCCTTTTCTGTAACGTACCCAACAGAAAATGCACATGATTTGAGTGTGTAGGGGATAAAGTAGTTATGCCTCCTCATGAATGATTAAGTAGCTAACTTCTGATTGTGTAAGCATAAAAATGTCTGAACGTTTACCGGTTACGTCCTAATTTTCCGAATACGAGACACAAGTCTGCTGTCCAGACTAAAAATATTTTTCCATCAGATGGGCATAGACAGTGTAGTTTAATATAGACCAAGTGTTACAGTTTCTTTCCCCCAAAACAGCAAACTTCAAAAAGTTCACCTTCAGCAGATTAGACAAAGTAGTTTGTTTGTTAGTTTTAAACCATATTAGAAGATTAGGCAGATATTGTCAATTAAAATGTCATTTAATTTATATAGCACGTTTAAAAACAACAGGTGTCAATCAAAGTGCTGTACCCAATTCAAGGTCAAGGATCTAACGTCCGTATCAATAAGACTTTTATGCTGGATTTAAAATGTCTTCTGTAAGACACGATTTTAAACAATATGATAAATTGTTTCAGTTTGGGAACTGTCACAGGAAAACAGGAAAATACTGCGTTGCGTTTTAATCTCAGCCGAGAACGAGGAATGGCTAAAAACAGCTGATCTGAAGATCTCAATCTCGAGCAGTCAAAAGGTGGGGAAAAATAGGTCAGAATAACTCGGAGACATTCTGTGCAATTATTTCAATACAAAACCGTGTTATGTACTTAACTGGTAGCCAGTAGAGGGAGAAATCGATTATTTCTCCCTTACTGGTGCCAGCTGGAAGCCTAATGACTGCATTTTGGACCAGCAGCTAGCGAGATGGTGTTAACTGACAAAGTGGTGTAAACTGAAAAATCACAATAATGAATACTGAAGAAATAAAAGTATGAATCATATTTACCATGTGGCTATATTTTCTTTCTTTCCATCTTTCTTACATAGCACCTGTCTGTGTGCCTTGGATGTACAGATTATAAGACTCATAAAATTTATATTAAACCAACAGCCAAACGAAAATGGAAACATTTTGGAGAAGGTTAAGAGTATTCCTAAAAGCTTCAGAGTAATTTAAATAAATTGTATTACCCTTGTCAGCCACACGATGACAATATTGTACCGCATACCGAAACAATAATTCGTTCTAAGGCGAATTTCTTTTCATTGTACTTTTTTCAAATAAATAAATACGCGTCCTGGTTTCTAATGGGAAACCGATAAACTATTCACTTTCCATGCCCTAGACATTTATAACCTAATTTTGTTCATTGTTACTGCATTCAGTATTATATAACAATATAGGATAAAATATTTGGCCCAGGTTTTCAAACACAATCGAAGAAAATGAATTAAATCTAACAGCGGAAATCTCGTCATAGTTACAGTGTAACAGACAAATATCATCAAAGCTGTACCAAACCATATCTAATTCAGTTATTAGGCTGCAACCGCTGTCTACATTTTGACAGTGCTAAAGGAAGTGTAGCTATGTACATGTATTTGGCACTAAGATTGAGTGTGTCTGAATTCTGGTGATGTTTTTAAAATGTTTTATGAATGAATTCTTGTGCTGTTGTTGGTTCTTCTTCACGATCATTTATCAACCAGCAAGGCAGTCCTAGCTGCTTGTGCAGGGGGGAGGGGTGGGCAGCACAACCCTGAGGTGATGCGTGCAGGATGTGTGCACACATATACACAAACACACACACACACACACACACACACACAGGCCAATTAGTGTGTATGAACTCGTGTAGACCTTTGCCACACCTGTCATGTGTCTGTATAAGACATCATGCTCCAGTGATGACAACCAGCCTGGCAGAGACGGCAATGAGGGGCTGAAACTGAGTGTGTGTGTGTGTGTGTGGCTCTGCCATAAACCTGTACCACAGACAGGCCAATCACAGGGCTGCATCCTTTCAACCTAAAGACCAGAATTCGTCCCAGTCTCAGGTGAGCTGTAACGCATGGTGCAACCACAGGCCGTATGCTCTGCTAGGTGCCTCTGCTGGAATGAACTTGTGGTTGGGGAATCGTGGGGCCATGGACTCCTGCTACCCTTCCCTCTGAACCAGCTCTAAGCCTCCACCCAGACAGATGTGGGGTGGGGGAAAGGTTCTGCCATTCTGGAGGATATCCAAAATGCCAAAATTCCATGTTCCCATAGAGGACAGACACTGAAGGTGTGCATACCAGGCTTGTTTATGTCACTGCTTTTGCATGGCCCTAAGAACTGCAGTGTCCTCGTTGCCAGGCAACATCTGCATGCTTGGCCTCTGTCTAAGTTTTCGACATACAAGGCCTAAAAAAGATGTTGCCTTTCAATTGGGGGGGCAGCCGTATTTCTCCTGGATGACATTGTGTTGTGTGAAAATGGTTCTCAAGTAGTTATGGGTTGATCGGTCACTACGTGAGCTGAAAGTGCAATAGATGTGTGTAGTAAGTGTTTTGCTCAGTTTATCACATGGTCTACACTAAGAAGGGCATCCGTCACAGGAAAGGACCGCAGATGTAATGTTACTACCTAGCCTGTTGTACATATATTTACATTTAATTGCATTTACAATGATTGGAACATGGACTTTGACAGCACAGGGGATCCCTGGGAACTGAACCCATGACCTTGGTGTTGCTATTACTGTGTTCATATGTAAAGATGTGAAAGGTCAAACACGATCCCTTTAACGGTCTGCTCGTTTTTTGTGCTAGATTTATCCATTTGTACTGGGTAATGCTCTCAGTCTGGTCTTTTTCTACTGGGTTATACTCATTAACTCCTACAATATATCCCTACTCTAATTCCACAATTACCATAAGAAAAACCAGTTATAATAGCTTGGCTGTTCTATGTGTGTCATGTAGCCCAAGCACTAGAGACAGTCTCGTGTGTGTGTGTGTGTGTGTGCGTGTGTGTGTGTGTGTGTATGTGTGCATCTGTGCTGTGTTCATTTTTAACACACGAAGACCGCTACAATCTTTTTAAACCTTTGTATGTAATTAAATGATCTTCAAGACATGGCTCTGAAGGGGAGTGAGGTATGCAGAAACACGAACTGTTATAGCTGTCTGCGGTGCTTTTAGGAAGCCGGCAACCATTCTCTGCTGGAATGGTAGTTATAGCAACCTAAGATCGATTTCCCTGATAAGAGGCACGGTTCAAACACGTTGATTAAGGACACGTGCGATTCACGTTTACACTTTAGGTGGCAGCAGTGATCTGGACGTGTAAGTTGTGCTGCACGTACAGTTATAGATGGTAATTATGAAGGTAGAATTAGTTTAGCATTAGAGTCTAAAACTACCTAAACAGTTTTATTTACAGTTTTATATTATTATGATTACTGTTAATAAAACATTTAATATAATTAAACCTTATATATGTTAATGTAAGTATATAATATGTATAAAGTATTTAATAATATATTAATTAGGAATATTAGTATTTTGACACAAAAACTTCACAAGCATAAAACTGTTATTATCATCACTTTTATTTCTACAGCACCTTTCCCATGCTCAAGGTCACTTATGTAGAACAAGCAGGCTGATCACAATTTATAACAAAAGACAAAACTAACAGATCCACAACACACTCAAAAGACAAAGCTAACAGATCCACAACACATTCAAAAGACCAAACCAACAGATCCACAACACACTCAAAAGTCAAAGCTAACAGATCCACAACACATTCAAAAGACCAAACCAACAGATCCACAACACACTCAAAAGTCAAAGCTAACAGATCCACGAAAACACTCAAAAGCCGGAGTACTGATAGCAAATGAGTCTCCAACCATAATCCTAAACCACACCAACCCAAGAGTCTCCATCGAACGCCGGCGCACTCTACTATTCGCCAAGACTTTTCAACAAACCCCAACATCCTGCCAGAAATGTGAACATGCAGAATTCAAATTTGCATTCAAGAGTGTCCCCTCTTACACAGAAGTTGCTCTTGCATGGTGTTAAAGCTTCAGGTAGAACATGATCTGGGCAACAGCAAGGTCACATGTTCACCTCCTGGGAAGCACGCAGACTGATAAATCCACGATGTAATGTCCCTCTGTGTAAGAGAATGTGCTGAAAATGAATGCGATATATAATCTCACCAGTGTCACAGGAGGGTTTCAGATGATCCCACTGCCTTACACTAATGTTATTCCTTTGCGCGAAAGTAGTTAAAACATTTGTGTGTCTTGCTCACGTCCAAAAGGCCCCCTAGGGTTCCGGACCAAGTTACTTTGGCCAAGAGCTCCCAGGGCACACTGGGAGAAGTGCTGTAGTCAAACTATATTTAGGTGCACTGCTGTGCACTGGTGCTAATGCACTAACTCCCTCAAGCCGTTTACACGTTCAGGGTTCTGGTAGTGGTTAAAGCTACAGGGTTTAGTGCATTTCCTCCTGAATCATAATGTGCATTTTTTTTGCAGCTCCAGCCTATTATAGCCACCTCTCGGAGGAGTAGCCCAGCCGCTGAGAAGAGCAGGAAGTACATCACACTCAGGGAGGCCGTGAGAAAGATGAGCACACTGTTGAATGGGCAGTAGATGAAGAGGAGATGCATGGGTTTGTGCTGTTGTAAGAGTGCACACTTGTAAGAGTGCAGATGTTAACACTATTAAAAATTCAGTAGACATCTTGGGGGGGGGGGGTACAGGTGTTTTCAGAACTGTGGGATAGATAACCTTCTAAATCTGTCATGGATCAACAAAGGTTCAGAAAGTAAAAGTCCTCACAAGGATTTTGTTCAAGCTATCTGGATTACATTGAATCCACAAAACTATTTTACCTGCAGGCTTTTGCTAATTAGAAAATCCAGGAAAGGACTTTTACTTTCTGAATCTGGACTGGCCACCTTGGTGGATCAAATAAATCAAAATTAGTATCAGTTAACCATAAAGACATAAAGGCTTTTTCTACCAGTTTTTTTGTACAACGTCATTCTTGATGCAGACAAGGTCATAGAATTTGAGACAGATTAATTGTGGTTACTAAACAAATGTGATGCTGGCAAAAACGGGTTGTTCAAGAAGTTGCCAGAAGGGGGCACTGTGACACAGTAAAAATCGCTTGCAAAATGGAGGCGCGAAGTTATAAGACAGCTGAAATTCTATTAGAACTTACTGTATTTTTTCTCCCACAGAGCAGGTTTACTCATGTATGGTCCTTGAGATCCACAACCTTGTGGAGTTCACCACCAACCCAAAGCTCTCACATTATGTACTTACAGCATTTACAGCAACTGATCATTTTGACTGAGCATATATTGACCAATTGATGGCCGTGCTTAGAGTCCTAACAGTACAACCTGGTAGTGGTGGGACTTGAACTGGTATCCAGCTGCCCCTACCGATAGTCAAGCTAGTCCAGCCCCTATAGATGATACTGTTAATCAAGGCATTCAATATTATCTTAGCATTTGCTTACAGGTCTGTTGAAACAGGCTTGCAGGGAGTATATTTCTAGAGGATGAATAGAGGATGATTAAACTTGCTCTGTGTGTCATATGCTCTGTACATAAACACATACAGGACGTCTCAGTGGGAGTTCAGTTTAACAGCCAAAGTGAATCTCCAGCTCAGAGGCATGGGGGGAGGGCACGTCTTCCTGGCTTTCAGCAGAGTTTATGAGGCCACCAAAAAGCTGCCTGTTAGCAAGAAAACAAAATCATCCACGACTGGAGAGGTGCGGCAGGATAATCGAGAAATGGCCATATGTGCACTTACGCTTTGCATTAAGACACATCCAAGAATCTACACTCGTTATCTGAAATTCAGGTTTCGGCCCTGACCTCCACCTCCCTCTCATGCATGTTTTTGAAGAACATATTCAAGAGGCTTTCATGGATGGACAGGCTCTTTAAGCCAAGCGTAATCCACCTACTCAGGAATCATGGCAGTGAATCCAGCCATGATCTGAATTTAATGGATCTTTTGAGCATTTACACCAGTATACTGCCTTTCAATCCAAACCTGCTTTAAAATGCTTCCTTCGTGACAGGTGTAAACAGGGTCTGGGCTATAAGCACACCAGAGACCCTCCAGAGCTTTAAGCAGAGCAGAGGATTGTAGTGTTTGGACCCCAGCGTTTTCTCTTTGTCAATTATTTACAGTGTTCTCTCCTGAGCCATGAGATAAGGGGGAGACCTTCTGACCCATGTGTGGATCTGCTGCTATGACTTCCACAGCTAGGTGTCTAGGGGGTCGTTAGAGTGGACGAAAAAGAAGAAAGGAAAACAACAACAAGGAAGAAGATAAGTCCAGAGAGGGAGGGAGAGAGATACCAGGAGAGAGAAATCTTTTCAAACTTTCTTTCTATCTTCACTTTTTTCTTTAATGTACTTAAGTCAGAAGACATTCACTGTTGCACTCTCTTACTCTGACCCTCTCTGTCTCTTCTCTCTCTCTCTCTCTCTCTCTCTCTCTCTCTCTCTCACCCTCTCTAATTCACCCTTCCTCAAAGACAGTGGTCGTTTTTGTGCTGGGTGTGATTGAAATTCCGGAGCTTTCCTTATGCCCCCGTGGAATCACAGTTCAGGCGAAATCTGCAGCTAGTTAGACTTCCTCAGGGCACAAGCTCCAATTGGTCATGCTGCATCAAGACTCAGAAGCATATCATTGAGTGGGGTGGCCAGACCTGCTGGGTCCCATCCCACAGACACTCCGAAACCTCACTGCACCAGGATCAGCTGGGTCCCACCCCACAGACACTCCAAAACCTCACTGCTCCAGGATCAGCTGGGTCCCATCCCATACACACTCCGAAACCTCACTGCTCCAGAATCAGCTGGGTCCCACCCCACAGACACTCCAAAACCTCACTGCTTCCAGATCTGCTGGGTCCCATCCCACACACACTCCAAAACTTCACTGCTCTCAGATCAGCTGGGTTCCATCCTGCAGCCAATCAAAACCTCATCCTTCCCAAGGCAGCTGCAGGCCAGAACAGGCACAGGGTCATACAAAACATTTCCGACAAGCTTGAGCACAATATCTAAGACCAGACCAAAGAGAAGGCTGAAGAGAGAAGGTTGGGAATTTCTCTGGGCCACAATTAAAGCCCATAGGTCTGACCAATCAACAAGGCAGGGAGGAAAATTGAAGTTCTCTTAAAGTTTTACAACAGAATTTTTTCCCTTTAATTTAATTTGTGTTTACTTCAAGCCATTGTATGTAGTCAGTTGTATGAATGTCAGTTATGGATCTGTAGATGGCAGTAAAGAGCCATTATCAAAGGCCTTCTCCCTCTGTTTTAGTCACTTTCTCTCTCTCACCCTTAAGAACCCTTTACACCATCTTGTCCTTGTTTCCTATCTAAAGCACAACAAATGTGTTTGTGCCTCTTGGTTTACATTCTGCTTGCTCTCTCTCTCTCTCTCTCTCTCTCTCTCTCTCTCTCACTCTCTCTCCTTTCTCTCTCTCTTTGTGATGGAAAAATTTGTACTACAATAACTTGGCAAAAAAAAAAAAAGGTCTGTAGTCAGCTCAATTAAGATAATTTTACATCAGCAATGCGTGTGTCTCTCTTATGCTTCTTTGAGGAAAAAGGAAAAACGACCCCGGAGAAGTTTATACTTTAAATAGAACAGCAGCACTTTGTGAGCTATTGAAGCCACTGTGAATTGGATAAAATGCACTGAGGAACCGATGTCATCTTTCATATGTTTGTTCTGTATAACTTCAAAACTGGCCATTGTTCAGTCACTAGTTAATTGGGGCTTCCAGTTATCTGATGAAGAGAACAGCACATATAAATTACATATAATTTAGTGACATTGATACCCTCTTTAGACCTTTAACACAGAGCATTATGGCTAGAGCCATCCCTCATACTAATACAGGGAAGTTGCCATCACTTTTGAAGGTTAGAAGGTCAAAACGGCCCCTAACGAGAATTGGGGTCAGAATGTCTAGAGGTCAGTGAACTGAACCGTGATTCACTTCATCATTTTTTAAAAAAAATCAATCACTCGGTATTCTGAATGAATACTGTACTAAAGAGAATGTCTCACAGTGATAACCTGGTGGTCGAGAAAAAAAGACAATAAACCAACTAACACCCCATGAAAGTTAAAGGCAGACTTCGGCAGCGCGCAATCTGTGCATCAAACTCTTGGATAAATCTCTTCGAATACAAATCGCGCCTTGGGTGCATAAATACACACACGGATACACATAAACTATATTATTCAAATAGCGGAACTAAAACACAATGAAGATGCAGTAAATCAGAGGAGCTGAATTACACGTTTTATCGCACCATTATGCGTCTGTTGTGGCCCTCGAGAGTCCTACGTTGCATAAAATAAAAGTGAATATCGTAAATATGCCTCCATGTTTTCCTGGTGTTCACCTACACGGCCGGTGCAGGTCGCCGGGCTAAATAAATGATACCTCTCACGCATCAATTTTCACACCTCTGTGCGCTGCAATTCTGATAAAAGTCGGAATTTTATTCTACACCTTCGTCAACCCAGCTGGTATTTAAGAGGGGGTGCGCGGTAGCCAAGACCTCAGTGCGCTTATTATTGTCGTTCTTGATATTTTGACAACATTGTTTTGGTTCATTAACTGTTCAGTTATGAAAGTACTGATGGAAACGCCGAGTTTTAGGTCAGAGTAGAAGCGCCTACACTAAAGAGAGAGAGAGAGAGAGAGAGAGAGAGAGAGAGAGAGAGAGAGAGAGAGAGAGAGAACTGGCGCGTGAGTAGAGTTTTGTGGGAGATACTCAGTTCTCTATGACCCCAGGGAATAAGATCTCCGTGCTCTGCTGGGCTGTATGAGTTATGTCTCTAGTAATATGTGCAGCCTATTTGAACTACAGGTTATCCACACTCCGGCGGATACCAACTCAGTACTAGCGGTCAGAAATCATTTAGAAGTGACTGAGCCCTGGAACTGCGCTCTCTGTCTCTCACTCTCTCTGCCTCTCTCTTACTCTCTCTCTCTCACTCTCTCTCTCTCTCTCTCTCACACACACACACACATACACACATACAGAGAGAGAGAGAGAGAGAGAGAGAGAGAGAGAGAGAGAGAGAGGGAATTCGCCGCTCGCTTTCTCGCACACACGCGCGGAACAAATCTCGTTCGCACTCAAGCCGCCCTTGGCTTCGTTATCACAGAGTCAAACATACACGTTTCTTGTATCCCGCTATCCCATCACCGACTCTCTCGCCCTAGAACTCCCTCCTACCTCGTTATCTTCTTCCTTTAGCCGCGCGCGTTTTCCTGCACGCGCAGTTATATACACCTGGCAGCACTGCGGTACGCAGGCGGAGCGACGAATGAGACCGTGAGGCTCGAGACTGGCTCGCTGGTCAGACCAACTTCCTTTGGCATCGGTGGCGGACTGTGGCGCGGGAACCACGGCAGGTTTCAGACCTGCGCGAGAGAAGTGTGGTAGTCGGACTAGATTCAGCCACGATGTCCGAGTTCATTTTGGCATTTCTAACTATAACGGGATTATTTCAAGTGGCTAAAACGGTGACGCCGGTAGGGGCTGAAAAAGGTAAGAGCAAGGCACCTGCGCAAATATGTTCCAAGGGTTTCTGATATATCCTGGTACAGCTAAATTGTGTCTGTATGGTTGACGTTATGATATCTCTTCTTGTAGTCTACAAGTTGTTGTGCTGTTTTAATTAAGAGTCTCTGAAATCACTTGAGGCAAAGCTGTTATGGTGGGTTATTTTCAGGGTAAAACCTTGTGTCGATTCCCATGAGTTTTAGGTCTGACACATTGGGTTTAAGATGATTGTACAGCAACAACACATTCTCCTGAGATTCAGTACTTATTTGGGCGCGGGCCTACATTCACTGCATATTCGGTCCTGTGGCGGGTATAAACTAATGTTGCGCGCATTCTATAGAAGCAAAGCGGCAAGTCATTGTCGGACGAGGCGCACACGCTCCACTGATGCAGGTGGCTCCGGTAACCTTTGCTACAGCGCTGATAGGCTCTAGTTTTATACCGTTGGATTCTTAGAAAGAAGGTTAAGGAACAACAAAAATAAATTCTAATACAATTATAAGAAACATACTTCTCAAACTTCATAATGAATTATAGGCTGATTTAGACCAAACGAATGAAAACTCAACATATTTGTATATTTAGCTCTATAATATAGGCTGTAGTAATTATACGTAACGCAACGTGTTAAGTGTTGTTCGCTATTTAGGAAGCAAGTAGATATTCTATGCGCGCAGTCGACACCATCATCAAGACGCGCGTTTATGTCAAACTCAATCACGACGCGTCAGCGTACAGATTATGCCCTCGAGACTAATACCTGTTTAACTCGACGTAAAACCTCGGAACCCAAACTCATTACCATCGCAACGACTGACAGCTGAGTGACAGACATTAACCCTGAAGAGGAACGAGAGCTGTACACAGACGCTCATATACAGGAATGTGCTAAGGGAGGTACACTTTAAAAGGGAATTTCAGTAATAGATTTTAAAGCCGATAATTGTGGGAAAGTACGTTGTTCTATTAAGCACAATGCACTGTTTTGGAAGAGATTACATCACTTATTGCGTGTTGGTGAATCAATCTTGGGTAGGCCATAATATGAATTAATCATTTCTTTCTCGAAAGAGGCTAGAGTTATAAGTTTTTGCTACGTGCTATTGTTGCTGAGTATCGGTTCAACAAATTGTAATATATTTTACGCTATTGGTTTATATTATTTAAAAACACGATGGATAATAACACATATGAGCTAACTAAAGAGTATAAAACTATGCAATTACTGCAGAGCTGTGCAGCACTTGTTGGCTTACATCAAAGCTAGCTATGCTGCTGTTCTATGTGGGGCTGCAAGTTAAAGAGGTTAATCAAGTTAATTAAAAAAAACACGCACACGCCTGTTGTGTTTCTTTTGCACGAACACGCTTTAATTCGGTCCCTTTTTTAAGTAATTTTCACCATAGTACCTTGACTATTTCCAGGTTAGCCGTTTTCGACTAAACTTTTCGTTTTTTTATTTAGCTGAAAACCGATCCAAGGGGAACTGATTCAGTGACATCATAATGCAGCGAGTCAGTTTTTTCTGCACAGGACAAAACTGGGTTTTTTTTCAGAGATGCAGTGCATTAACAAGGGCAATGTTTTACGTGTTTAATAAGGGATTGTATTGGCCTTTTTGAGAATTATGTCTGAAATTTGTGTTATTCGGAGCCGTCCAGTAAATGAATATGCAATCCATAACCCACATAAGATGTATGCTCTGTTTTTGACATAAAGAAATAATTTACTAAATAACATAAAACATGCGGTACCCAAGGCTTCTGTTCACCTTAAAGTAAGGAAGAAGACCATTATTAACTGTTAACAAACCTTTCAAAGTACTTTGGTTCGAGCTGATCGTATAAACAATTAAAAATGCACTCAAGCGGTCGTTTAGAGTACAGCTTTTTAGAGAGAAGAACTATGATCACTGCGTGTGGTAGAACCGCAGATGATCGTAGTACGATAATCGTAGTACGACCACCCCCACGCCTCCATCTCGGTGCACTGCAGTGTGCGGTGTGCTGACGTGGCCCAATTACCACAATACTAAAATACATTTACACCTCACAAACTTACTTTGTGGAAACCAATAACAAAACGTAAATATAACGCAAGATTTACTGACAGAAATCGCTTTGGGATAGTAGCTGCTCTTGACGTTAGTTCAGGACCACACGAGTTAAGGTGTGGTCAAATAAGTGAGTAAAATGACGGAATGTTTAGCATTAAAGATCTTATATTTTTATATAATTGTAATACCAATTGCCTAAACATTATATTTGATGTTACTGCTACAACTATAATGTAGTCAGAAGCATTTACCTCAAATTATCTGAACACCAATCAGTTATACACAACTGTGGTCTTACATGGTGCTGTGGTCAACGCATGGTGTGTGTGTGTGTGTGTGTGTGTGTGTGTGAGAGAGAGAGAGAGAGAGAGAGAGAGAGAGAGAGAGAGAGAAAGAGAGAGAGCGAGAGAGAGAGACGGAGACCAGAATGATGGAAGAACATGAACACACTAGTAGTGTGTGAGCACTTTGCTCCATTCCTTTAAAGCTTTCCAATCTCTCATTCCCTTTACAACGCGCACCAGAACCAGCGCTGGGCCGTCATCACCGTTCTGAATCCCCCGCTACTTGGCTCGTCACACTTGGTCATCATCAGGGGTGAAAGAAACTCGAGCGCCTCCCAACCGTCCCAGCGCCTCGCCGCCTGCCAAACGCAGGCTGGCCGATCGAAACTTGTTTCCCGGCGCATATGCTCTATCTGAGCTGACAGCACCTCGCAAAAAAAAAACAACAACAACAACAAAAAAAAACGCCTCCGCTACAGACCAGACGCTGCGTATTCGTTCTCTTTGATGGATTTAATAACACAGTATGAAGCAGTGATGACTCTGTTACGTCGTTTTGCACATGGAAATAAATCTCTTGGCAAGGAGAGGGGGATTTTAAGAGGATGACCGGCCGTTTCAAGGCCGTGCGGTGGAATGGTGATGTGCTCTTGGTATTAGCGACGGTCTCTGGGATTCAGGG
The DNA here is from genome assembly GCA_028565775.1 of Sternarchorhynchus goeldii. Lineage (NCBI taxonomy): Eukaryota > Metazoa > Chordata > Actinopteri > Gymnotiformes > Apteronotidae > Sternarchorhynchus > Sternarchorhynchus goeldii. Next base: position 1,745,015 of record JAOXYF010000020.1, on the reverse strand, counting down.
ATGAGCTGAGATACATGGGGGCGTGTCCACGCTCCGGCCTGGTCCGTTGGCTCCTGCAATAACTGGGTGCTTGCGCTAATGCTAGGGCATGAACACTGTAAACTTGGTTTATTGAGCAGAAGTAGAGCAGACTGGGAGTAGCTTTAGACGTGTGTGTTTGTGGAGAGAGAGTAAACGGTCCATAGGACATTTGCAGTGGGGTTGAGGAGTTGGAGATCCTCTTATGTGAAATCTATTGTACTCATTCTCAGTTATTGTTATAATATGTTCTTAGTGATGTCCTGTCAGGAGAAACACATAGTTAAACATGTCTGTTCCAGGTAGTGCAAAATACTGCAATCAGATGAGAGCTGCTGAGAACAGTGTTCTGGAGGGACCTGTACAGCTGCCTGTTAGAAATGAGACTTTGTCCCGAATTAGCAATCTGTCTTTTAAATCAATTAGAGTTTGGAGATATTTCAGAGGAAGTCAGAATGATGCAGGAGGCCTCAGAGCAATTCTCCTCCGTCAGCGCTCGGTTTCACCCTCAGCTCGGCCCTCAGCCCGGCCCTCAGCTACACCCTCATCACTCCTTCCATAAGCAGGAAGCCTCTTGTGCACTTCTGTTTCTCAAATAGATCATTCAAAGTGATGAAAAAGGAAAAGTGTACATGTGTTCGTCTGTGTGTGTGTGTGTGTGTGTGTGTGTGTGTGTGTGTGTGTGTGTGTGTGTGTGTGTGTGTGTGTGTGTGT
>JAOXYF010000020.1:1704677-1731790 GCA_028565775.1 Sternarchorhynchus goeldii | reverse complement strand
GATGTTGGACGAGAAGGCCTGGCTCTCAGTCTCCGCTCTAATTCATCCCAAAGGTGTTCTATCGGGTTGAGGTCAGGGTGAGGTGCAGGCCAGTCAAGTTCATCCACACCAGACTCTGCCATCCTTTATGTCTTTATGGACCTTGCTTTGTGCCCTGGTGCACAGTCATTTGGATAGGTGAGCGAATACTTTTGGCAATATAGTGTATCTTTATGCAGCCCTGTGGGAACTGTAGTCATAAAGAGACCGACATATTGTCTCGGCTTTGGTATTCATGGTGTGAGTCATGACAGGGAGAACAATGCAGGTGTGGGGGGCTTCCTTGGGCACAGGGTGTGACGGGTGTGACGGGCGTGATGGGCTTGACGGACGTAACGGCAGCGGGTGAGCAGAGGAAGGTTTTCTGAGCTTGTCAGAATGGGATCTGCGCCTGAAGAGAAGTAACAGGAGATCACACAAGTGGCGCTTTAATAAACAGCTTGACAGAGGAGCGGGGCAATGCAGTCATCACACCCTCCTCTGTGCAGGGAGGAGAGGGGGAGGAGCTTCTGTTTCATTCGCTTAATTTGTGACAGCACTGCAGCTAACAGGTGACTTCATTATCCAGTCATGTTTCCTGGCTGGGGTCTTACAACGAAAAAAAAAACTAAAGTAATGAACTAGAGTGCATGTCTACAGAGTGAACATAACCAAACAGTGAAAATAACCAAACATGGCATCCTTATTTGTAAAGTGTGTCCCAAATACAATCTTTTAGATGGCTTTTCCAAATATACCTGACTTTCTCCAGTGACTTTTTCTAGGAATTTTAGGAAACTGGACATCTCAAATCATCCTATCTGTCCTTATGTCTACACATAAAAAAGTGCTATGTTGATTTTACCACGTAGATCAATATATTTGACATTGTTTAATAGGTAACTGTAAATGTGTAGTGTACGTTCAAAGGAACTCAAACGACTTAGTTGCCAAGGGCCCGGAAAGGGCCGGGGCATCTGATATGACATCATGGCGACAGAAGGCGTGGTGTTTTCCAGGTGCATCACACCACCAACGAGCAAACACCATCAGAGCACATGGGGTAAAGAGATACGCCCCCTTCCCTGAAACCAAACAGGCTTTAGAATGTGCGGCAAAGATGTAAAATGCAAAAAACAAACAAACGACTAAATAAATCCTTCCTAAAGAGAAGTCTGAGCGATTGCTTAAAGTTCTGGTTTTGTCATAAGACTTCCAGCGTGGGGGAGTTTTGTTTAGCTCCTAAGCAACATTCAGGGCATCACACAGTGTGGGTCTTCACACACAGGCCTGTGTTTACTCCAGCAGCTTTGTATAATGTAGCATAATGCTTCTCATTTGTGTCAAGCAGGTTGGGCTTGGTTTTTGCTCTGGTGACTCGAACCATCTGGTTTCGGTGCATGAATTTGTGTGTGTGTTTGTGTGTGTGTGTGTGTGCGCGCACTGCACACCTCTGCATGTTTCTGGGTGTGCAGGACTAAATGTGTGTGTGTGTGTGTGTGAGAGAGAGAGAGAGAGAGAGGGAGAGAGAGAGGGAGGGAGAGGGAGAGGGGGAGAGAGAGAGAGAGAGAGAGAGAACAGCACAGCACAGGCCTTCAGAGAGAGAGAGTGATCTGGAGGGTATGCTGTTTAGGGAGCTGGGAATGAGCAGTTTGAACAGTCTGAACAGTCCGAACATTCTTCTCACTGCTTTTACAGAAATGATTTTCTGGTTGTTGAATACAAGGTTGTGTTGTGCACCTTCTCGGTACAATGCCCAGTTCTGTTAGTCTGTTTGTTGGTACGTTTGCTGGTCATCGGAAAGGGCTAATGAAGGTAATTACAGTAAATTATGCATAAGCACTTTCTCACTTCTCTTTCTCTTAAAATCTTTCTTTTGGAACTAAATCCATTTTTACATTACTCTCCACTTTACGGTTGGGGAAACAAAGCTCATTGAAAGTGCATCTTCACGCTCAAAAGCTTAAATAAAAAAATAGTCTTTGTTTGGAATGGGGAAAAAGTCCCCATAAATGTTACACTGCAATAAATGAACCCCCAAGAAGCTCCCTAGGAAATGTAGTTTAAGTCATTTGATATGCAGTTTTAATCTGGGTAATTATTATTAGAGGTTTTATTCATATGAACTACAAACCCATCCATGCTTTCTGTCTGTCCAGCACACTGTCTTTTTATGGTTATAGATTTTATTTCTCTAACTTGTATCTTTGGCGCTGTCTGCGTGTGAAATATGTATAATGAATTGTTGGTGCGAAGAAGAGACAGACCTCAGTTTTTCTATATAATCTTCATTGCTCCCTAGATCTCCCCGCAGTATTGTGGCCGTTAACATTTTAAACACGTTTCGTTTTAGAGCCTCAAAAAGGCAGTGCGTTTATGAGGATTAATTACCGGCAGTTAAATAAACGAAAGCGTAAAAGGCTCATTGGTGCGATAAAGAGGCGGGTTGTCAGAATGTGCGCGTAGCACGCGGGTGTGTTGTGGGGTCCAGAAAGCCGGCCCAGACAGCCCGTCTGGACCCCGCGAGGTTGATGAGTCAGCGATCCGCGCAGCTCTGGGGTTCAACTATTGACGACACACCCGCTAAACACACCTCCTTACCCGGTTAAACCTGAACAGATTATCCTAACGCTTTTAAGGTCCACCCCCGTCACCACATTTTATTGTGTGCGCGCGCTTGCTTGGTTTTAGCTGATTATAGTCAAGTGCTGTACCAAGTTTGCCCTCGGGGGGTCAGTGTGTGAGCCCCCATGACTAAAATGGCTGTAACCCCACATAATATGTTAAATACTTAAAAACAAACATCCTAAAACGATAACGGAAGCATTTCTTATTAAAAACAAACGCATGTTATACATGTGTGAAGAGGGTCATGTATGAAAATATCTGCAATGAATCTAATGTAATATATAATTGATATAAAATAACTAGAAATAAGAAATAATAATGAAGTAATGATCACGAATGATGTGTGCAGAAACTTTTGCCTGGGTGGCTGAGCTGTGTGCAGTGAGCTCGGTACATTTTGGGTAAAACGTGGGGGGCGTGGTTACAGCATTTCCTTACAGTGCACCACCCCACAGGAGAGACAGCCCCGCCCCCTCTGCTGTTTCAGTTCAGTGCCCGCCAGACCTACATTACTCTACGATTAAGACCGCAGTAAAAACTAAAGCAGTATAAAATTTTACACACATGCTAACATTAGAATTGACTTGTATGTGTAGTATTGTTGCAATCACAGTTGAACTGAGCGGAAATTCTCAGTATAATTATATCGCAATTCATTGCACCCACTTAAATGCTACTCGTTAATTGCAAAGAAGTTCATTTAAATCAAGTGCATGCAGGACTGCTCTTAATTTGGACCTGATTGGGTTCTGCCTGAAATACCCTTCTAATTTTAATCATCGATTCTCACCACTTGACATCCTTGAGCAGTAATACAGATTTCTGAAAGGTTGTTCTCAATAGGATTTCTAAAATCAAGCATCTCACAATCAGACAGATTTGTCTTTCCAGTCCTACAGTGGCCTGTGTTACCTTCACACAGACGTTCTCTCATTCTCACTCATACATGGTATAGGGTAGTTCTTGTTTTTTTCTCCTCTTTCTGTATTCAGCTTCTTTTGGACTCTATGCTGACAGTTACAGAGGTGTTTCATATTTCGTCATCTGAACTCTGAAGGACCATCTGCTCCTCCATTAAACCAACTAAATCACCATACATTAACATATCACCCATATACCCTCTAATCATAACCCATTAGCATCTATAGACCAAGTAATCACTATGCATTAACACAACACCCTTATACTCTCTAATAATAAACCATTAGCATATATAGACCAACTAATCACAAGTGCTTTAGCAGGTTATGCGCGCGCACAAACACACACACGGAACAGAAGCCGCTGCCTCTGCGGGGGTCACGGTTAGGGCACCCGCACGGGTTTGTGCCGAGTCAGGGCAGTCTGTACACCGACGCACTGCGTGCACGTGCAGAATCATTGCTTCACCAACCTTATCCGGCGGCGGAAATAAGTGGGGGAAAATGTGATTTGCGGAGGTGTTTGAAGCATCACTGATGTGTGACTGAGCGTTATGGCCCGCGCCTTAGCTTGGCTTATTAGCCAGAGTGCTTGGCCGTGACCCAGGGAACCGCGGCTTAAATTCCAGCTGACGCCATCTACTCGCGACGGCCTTGAGAGAGACACTGAACCCCACTGACACCGAACACTAAAGGTAAATCACTTTGGACAGAAACCTCACCTAAACGTACAAGGCTGTGCCTCGAACGCCTCTCGGCGAGACAGCGCGGAATAGCTGAAGTCGCTTACAAAATGTGTCGCTGAAATAACTTGGAACACAAGTCCTAAGGTTTCATCCAGCTTTTGCTTCGTGGAGTTTAAAAACCATGAGTTTGAAGCTCAAACCACACGCAGCTCGCGCGAGCTATCTCTCTCGTCTTAAGGCTGAAGAGAGGATGGTGATTAGAGCGAACGGCAGTCTCTGTGGTCCTAATTGCGGCTGTAAACTCCCAGCAGCTGACTGACTGATGCCCTAACGACAGCTGTAATTGGAGCGCTAACACAGCTAGCGTTAATGAAATATTCAAATGCCTTCAGTGCATCATTAGCCACGCTCTCGCACTCTCTCAGCGGCCGCGGACACAACGCGCTGTTCCTGTCGTGGTGCTCGGTGATTTTATACAAGTGCAAGATGGAAGTATTATGCGAGGAGGCATCTAATGGCCAGAGTTGATTCTCTGCATGCATTTGTCTCGTTTGGCTGCTTTAACACATTTGACTTGGCCCGCGAGCCACGCGAGTTCGATCAGGGATGTTTAACTCGTAAGGGTTGGGTTGATGTGTTTGTTTAAGGAAAACGAACTCGGAATGGGACGGAAAGTTTGAATCGCTGTGTTAGGAGAAAAAGTTGTTGTGAAAGTAAGGAATTGTACCACCATTGTGCGATGTTGCACATCCAGCTGGTGTAATGATTATACATTATTATATCTGAATAAAACCTGAGCATTTCACTTAATTAGCTGCTTAACTGTCAGTGGGACACTAAGCCCATCTGACCATTTTACAGGTTATTTTTACAGAACGGTATGTGTATTGGTGTGCGAGCCGGAACATAATTGGTAGTTGCTAGGCAGCCAATTTGCATTATGCACTCCAGAGTGCCTCCGTGATTGGCTCGTTTATGCAAAGAGCCCTTGGCTGTTACACACTAGTGGATGATGACGCACCAAGAGAGAAACTGCGGCCTCATGGTGTTAAGAGATCAGCCACTAAAACTAGCATCTTACTCTCCGATAGTAACTTGGTTTTTTTTTTTTTAGCTCCTCGACTACATATTGATCTCATAGTTAAGAAGAGCCTCGTTATTTATGCAGCTGGCTGATGGCTTGTGGTTTAGTGAGCTTAATTGTTTACTGAAGCAAAAAGCATAAAGAAATATTAAAAAGCATAAAAATACACTGCCTAAATGGTACAATAATGAACGCCAACCGTCTCCGTTATCGCATCCTATAATTCCCAGGTAGTCACAAAAGCCCAGTTACAGGTCCAAAGGGGGAGAGAGAATGAGAGAGAAGATTAGAGAGAGGGATGAGAGAGAGCGAACCAAAAAGGAAAAGTTTGGGGTATTTTTAAACACTTAGGATTTTTTGGCCCCTTTCTCCATCCCTTTTTCCACCCCTTCCTTGAACCCGCTGGTCTCCCCTTAGAGACCTACATAAAGAGATGCATGGCAAAGGAGACCGCTCTTGCACCATCACCATCTCTCTGGTCCCTCATTTAAAATCAGAATCAGTTCTGTTGTGTTGGGATTTGATATCTCTCCCGAATGGTACTGCGGAATCACCAAGGGTGCAAAGATAAACCGGCAAAAGCTCTCCACCATTAATCCTCATGGAGGCATATAAACACTGCGGTGCGCATTGCTCCTATGATGGTATAGCAAAGGGGTGTTACGGCCTCTGTAATTGGTTTAGACATGCACCTATCAGGCGTGTCGGACCGCAGATTAATGCAGGGTCATGCACCTGTTTGTAAGTGTATATGTATTCACTCAGAACATAAATCTGTACCGTCACACGCCTCTACGACTCGGGTGAGATTCTGGGGGACGGGCTAGACCTGAACTGTGGTGTGGTTTGGTAATATTGGATTTGCAGAGGGTTTTTTGATACAGCTGACCATGATATTTTGTTCACCAAGTTAGAAGCTATAGGTTTTAACGATGAAGCAACTCATTTGATGGTAGTGTTTGAAAGGACGGAGACAGGAGGATGTAGTTTGTACTCTATTTCCCTCAGGCTGTTGGTTGTGGGGTACCCCAAGGAAGTATTTTATGGCCACTATATCTATTATTTAAAACCTCTTTATTCACGTGAACCAAGTCTGTATACAATATGATTTTGCAATATTATTTTCTTGTAAAGATAAGGGCACTCATGAATGTGCATTGAGTGAAAAACGTTTTAAAGATAGTAGTTGGACTATTACTAGCAAAATCCATTCTGTTGGATACAAGAATTTTTTAAATATTCAGGTTTTAATGTGGTTGTTGGGGATGTTGTACTGTGGTCAGGCAGAGAGGGCCTTGCCCAAGCTTAATCAAATGAGTAATTTCTCAACAATTTTTGGATAGGAAAACAACAGGAGATTTAGTTCATGCTTATTTTGGTTATGCTTGTTGCTCAAGGTGGAATTTTCAAGTACATTAAAAATAAGCCTCAAGCATCTCAAAAATAACAAATTAGTTATGGATATTTTTTTAATCTTCCTGATGATCATCTGGAGTCATCTCATTATGCAGTGCTAGGATCGTTAAAAGTTATAATGTACGATAAAATAACCTTGATAGAGTTGTGTAATGTACGATTGTACGTGGGACTGTTCTACAGTACCTTTTGACAGATTTTTTTTTCAGGTGAAAGGTTCTACCATTTATTCCACCAGAAGATGATCCACAGATTCAGTTTCTCCTTTTTAAAAAAAAATAAAGTGTGCAGGAATATGTTTATGTATGCAGCAGCATCTTTGTGGAATTGGTTGCCAAGACACCTCAAAATGATTGACATCTTATGAGGGCTTAGACCTGCCATTAAATATGGTTAGGCAGAGTTGAAAGAATAGGCAGTCCATACTTCTGGTGTATTTAAAGATGCCTGGGTGTTTGTCCAAAGTAAGTGATTGTACTAACGGTGAATTTGCATTATCTTGCTTGCTAGCTGTGGTATATCTTGTCTGTCTCTGGATTTAGACCACCTTTCTTGTTCTTGTTAAATGCTTCACCCCTTTTTGCAGTGAGCTGCAGTTTTCTTTAAAAATCGGAAACGACCTGATCTGTTTTTATCAATCAAAACTGCCAAAACCTAAATCGCTGATTGATTGAGAATCCTGTCGTGTTCTCATACTGATGATTCTAACCTGCTAATCTCGCATCTACCAAAAAAAATTAAAATACTCCTGGATCTTTGGTAAACTGCCCACACCGGCTCCTGGTGGACGTCACGGAGCTTTTCTCTGTTTTAATGCTCATTTGCATAATATCTGTACCATACATTCCACTGTCTCACATCATGGGTTTTAAACTGCATTTGTGTAATGCTGGTTTGTGACAATGTGTCTAAAAGCATAAAACCGAATTAAATGAAGCTGGATTGAAATTACTGGTACAAACAAAGAAACTTGCTTGGTAAGTCCAGATATTATCCTCGCCTTTCTGTTGCTCGCTGTTCCACTGGCTTCAGTGTAAGAGAGGCCTTATTGTAGAGAGATCTCACTATTTTCATTCTGTTTATGATGTTTGTTCTGGACCCATTTGAGTACAGCACTGTTCTCCCAGGAGGTGATTCTGAACTCCACTCTCATGACCTACCTACTGCAATATAATGCACAAACTGAGTTGACTGTCGTTTGTTGATTTGCGTGTAATGTAGCTTGAAAAAACACTTTGTGTTTGCGAGCTGTATTCCCTCTTTCCCTTCTGGCTCAGTACCCATTAGAATGAATGAACTCATGGTTCGTCTCGCAACGGGAAACTAATGAAGACTCAGAAATAGGCTCAAACGCCAAAACGGAAGCTCGAACATTTCAGGAAACATCCTGATTCATATGTCCTTGTGGACAATTGTTTGTACCAAGGCTGTATTTAAAGGAACCATGTCTTCTCATACATGGGTTAATGTTTCTCTTTCCATGTCTCTCTCTCCCTCCATCTCTCTCTCCCTCCATCTTTCTCTCCATCCATCTCTCTCTCCATCCATCTCTCTCTCTCTCTCCCTCCATCTCTCTCCATCTCTCTCTCCCTCTATCTCCCCCTATCTCTCTTTTTCTGTCACCCTTCCTTCTACATCACTCTCCTCCTCCTGCTGCTCCTCTTCTCTCCCTCTCTCTCACATTTCTCCTCTCTCTCTCTCTCTCTCTCTCTCTCTCTCTCTCTCTCTCTCTCTCTTTATTTTGCTAGGCCCCCACCGGCAGGTCGAGGTGACCTGTCCCCCGGACCACATACAGTGCGTTGGCACGCGCAGGTGCGTGCCGTTCCCCAGACTGTGTAACGGAGTGGACGACTGCGAGGATGGCTATGACGAGGGTGTCCACTGCCGAGGTACCACAGCTGCACCTGGGCCACAAATAGATGCCGATGGGGAGATGATTAAAAGGGCTTCCCACCACTGCCTCTCCCTCCCAGTGGACAGGAGCTCATGCTGTAACACCTGTATCACACGACTGACCCACCTCACACAGGTTATCATAATTATCTGTGGAATTGAATCAGGTGCGGTAAACTAGTCAACACGTGAAAATGCGTATGGAGTAAAAAAATAAACACAGAACAAGGAATGGAAAAAAACCCAAACAAACTTAAGATTAGTGTACTGCAATGCAGGTAGAAGCCTCTTCGTGTGTGTGCGTGTTTGATAGTGCAGGGCATTTTATTACCAACCTACTCTATAGCACTGAAGCTCGTTAATGACACAGTGCTACAGGGCAGTGAGTGGGATTCACCTAGGGGCAGGATGCCTGTGTGAGCTCCTCTTCAGAAGCAGAGAGTTCTTCAGAAGCACAGAGAGTGGGCTTCTGAAGTCTGGGTGAGTGTGTGTGTGTGTGCATGGTTTTTATATACCTTGATGTGTTAGATCAGGTCTGGTAATTGGGGTGATATGCGGCCAGGGTTTCAACAGGATTATCCAGTATCCAGTTATTTTCTGTATCTCCACCCATCTCCAAGCTCCATCCAGCCCATCCCTTTAAAAGCACAGTGCACACTGCACACTCCCTCTGTCCAGGGCAGGCGGAGGCTGAGCCCCTTTCTCTCACGTTGGGGTTGAGCAAGAGAAAAGCAGCAGCTTGTTTAGCAGCACAGAACAGCTCCAACTGACCACTTCTGTGTGTGTGTGTGTGTGTGTGTGTGTGTGTGTGTGTGTGTGTGTGTGTGTGTGTGAGATTTCTGAAAAGCTTCTGTTATCCTTTGATAAATTGGCCTGTGCGTCTTGGCAGGGCTGAGAACTGCTCTCTTGTCCTGAGAATATGTGTGTTTAATTATGGCTGTAATAAATGAACGTATGGGAACATTCATCAACTTCACCTCGTAGTGACCTGCTCTGACACAAACACACACACACACACACACACACACACACACACACACACACACACTGGAGCTTCTTTAATGGGTAAAGGTCCTGTTGGCCCAGAGGAGAGAGTCGTTTTGCATGCGTTTTCCCTGCCACCGGAGGGCCTGTCTGTTTCATGGTCAGCACCACGGACAGCGCCAGTACAAAAACAGAGATGAAGGGAGTCTGGCATGTTCATTCCCCTGAAGTGGGTTAAACGTGCCAAAATGCCAATGAATGGCTTCTGGTGTATTTTTTTTGTGTGTGTGTGTGTGTGTGTGTGCGTGTGTGTGTGTGTGTGTGTGTTCAAATTGTAGCACTATAACACATTCGCGTTGTGTTGCAGTAACAGAAAAGTTTGAGCCTGGACTATGCCTGTGTGTGTGTGTGTGTGTGTGTGTGTGTGTGCGCGTGTACACACTTGTTTATGTCCTTATAGTCTGTAAGTTTATAATGTCACAGTTCATATCACTGCTGATTTGCATAAGAACTTGGGTGGAGGGAGGGGTGGGGGTGATCAAAAGGGAAAACAAAAAAAGTTTTTAGACTTTTTTTCTCTATATTCATAAAAATACATGAGGATTCTGGTTGGTTTGAGCTGGTTGGTTTAGAACAGCCACATGGAATGAACAGAAGCTACATCTGCTAATTTAGTTTAAAAGGAAACACGACTAAAAAAGCATGTCTGTGCTGAGATTCAGCCATGGTCAGAATACACTGGTCAGTTTGTGCTTGAAGAGCCGGGCTGTTGGGTCGGGGTGCCCTTGAACGGTTTCACTGATTGTAAATATGTGTCGATTTTCTGCTGTGCAGTTCTTTCTCTGAGCTCTTCAGCTGCTTTTGGTCGTTGTGTGTTTTCTGCTTCTACTGGGAGCGTGAAGAATAGAGTCAGCCTCCTGGTGGCCACAGAAGCCCACTAGAGGATTAAGAAAAACTGTGTGTGTTTGACTGTGTGTGCGTGCGTGTGTGTGTGTGTGTGTGTGTGAGAGAGAAAGAGAGAACGAGCGAGCATGTATGTGTGAATGTGAGTGGAAGGTAGTGTGTGTGTGTGTGTGTGTGTGTGTGTTTGAGACGGTGAACGAGAGAATGGGGGGAGGAGGGACAGTGAATAAAAAGCTGACATGATTATTTTTATGTTTCTACTTCTTGCCTTTATAATCCTCCTGTTCAGGTTTCACCACACCACTGGTGATTAAGATGAAGTTCATGGTATCGGCTAAAACCACACCCACATGCACACACAAACACACACTCACACAAATCAGTGGACACACAAAATCCCTTAAAGACTAAACAATCTTGTACAAAGTGGTCTGATAATCTATTTTCTGCAAAAACTCCCCAATATGTCCAGCACTGTATATTCAAAACATGCCTCATTTGCAGAGAGACAGTGATGACAGTGATTAGGAGTTCAGCGTTGACATTCTGTAGATAACAAACAAAGTCATACGCACTGGATCTTTGCCCACAACTAAAGGTATGTGTCATTTTCCGCTGCAGTGATTAAGCAGTTTGCGAGGCCTCCACTGGGTTAGAGGATGTGCCGATGTCTTCAAGCACAAGCAGCATTACCTCTCTGTGTTGTTTGTGCTGCGGTCTGGTGGGCAGCGTTACGGAGCTGGCAGGCTCAAGATGACCTCCACTCTCTCTCTCTCTCTCTCTCTCTCTCTCTGTCTGCCTGTCTGTTTGAAGGCAGCATGCATGCTGCCACAGTTTAGATGTAAGAAGCTCTGTTTGGTCTCCTTCTGAGCTGGTCTCCTCTGAGCTCATCTGTCCTGAGCTCATCTGTCCTGAGCTGGTCTCCTCTGAGCTCATCTGTCCTGACCTGGTCTCCTCTGAGCTCATCTGTCCTGACCTGGTCTCCTCTGAGCTCATCTGTCCTGAGCTGGTCTCCTCCTGAGCTGGTCTCCTCCTGAGCTGGTCTCTTTTGAGCTGGTCTCCTCTGAGCTCATCTGTCCTGAGCTGGTCTCCTCCTGAGCTGGTCTCTTTTGAGCTGGTCTCCTCTGAGCTCATCTGTTCTGAGTGTGTAAGGTTGCCCAATGCCAGCTGTTTGCAAATTTTTGTGGCACTTCCATTGTCTAGCTGTCTTCCGACTCCTCTAATTTCTCTCATTCTGTTTCTCATTCTCTCTCTCTTCTGCGTGCGCATTAGATGAAAGCATCAATTGATATATCCACATGGTAATGTACATGTAGACATGTATCTGTGAGGCATATGTCTGTATCAAGATATATATGTTCATCTGTAAACGAGTATTATGATTAGCACACTGTATACGTCAGTTTGTATGCCTCTCGGTCAGGACCTGGTAAGTGTGTGTGCTGATGTGCACGTGTGTGTGTGTGTCTGGTTCTCAGTCAGGGTATGTGTATATGCTGGTGTGTGTGTGTATGTGTGTGTGAGAGAGAGTCATATCTTGGTGTGGGTGCAGCTGGGCAGCTCTCTTTGATCTAGTGTATGGAGAGAGTGAATCATGCCTCCAATATCAGGATCTTATTATCATATTAATGATGTGTGGTGTTATTCTGGCTCATTTTAGCTCGTTTGCCAGCCAGGTTATATTTAGACCCGTCTGGCTGCATGAGCCTTGTTCTGCAGCTTTCAGCTGTCTGGCACTTATCGGAGTGAACACCACCTCTCGGGCTGGGATTTATCATGCAGGAGGGACTCGCTGTTCAACGAGGGGATGCAGTGAGAAGGTAAAATCCACCCAGTTTTGATGTACCGTTCCCCAATAACCCCGTAGTGATGTACTTCATCATCGCGCCATGTAACATAAGCAGGTGGGTCAGTAAACAAGCATATTTACATTCCTGTGCCGAGCTCACCGCGGCATGCCAGTTTATTTCCAACTTGATGGGGTCACGGGGTCATCGGAATGTCTTATTGAACTTCTTGAGGTTACCGCGGCTCGTTCAGCGCACGTCCGGTCGGTGCGCTGTGAAGATGAAACGGACTATGGGAGACACAACACTGCAGTCGGCGGGAGCCAAAACGTGGGAAAAGAAGACGCGAGTCCCACGCGGTTCACCCAGCGGCCATCATCTCTCCCTGCTGTGCCCGCGGATCGCCAAATGACCTTTGCGTTTGGGTGCGTGAGGACAGGTACGGCAGCCCAAGCTCGTGAGTCCAGCTGTTCGCTGTTGCCACGGCAATAACACTTTTGAAACTGATGCCGGCTGTAGCCATGCGTCATCTCCGCTCGCAGCGCAGGACCAGCGGGCGAGCAGAGTGGCTATGCCTTTGAACACAACCCAGATCAGTTCCGCTTTGTTTAGTGCCAACGCCCACGATTACAGACGGAAAAGTCGGTCTGGTTTCAGGTCAGTGTCCACGGGCCAGTTTCTCTCTGGGACATACAGGGAGGTGCACGTAGCCAGACGCTTTGAGTTGCATGTCCCTTAAAACCCAACACACATCAGCTCTGTTCTGATGGCCACAACTAGGAGGCGCTATAGCATGTGTGCAGAATGTAGCCACCTGGTTCGGGTTACGTTTTCTTCTGCTGTCCTTTACAGCTGTAACGGCAGACGAGCACGATGTGGCAAGCTCACACGTATTTTACGAATCGCCCTTCACCTCTAAACTGTATCGCCCCCTTGTGGCCGGGGAGATGCATTCCTCCCTCTTGAGAACAGGCCAGCTGCCGTCATTCGTCTTCTGCCTCGCCGGGCAGCTCTTGCATTTCCGGAACGTTCCTCTGTATGTTATATCCCATAATGCCTTTTGTGGCTTGGGGCCCCTGGCGCGTGCCGCAAGGTAGCAACGGTACAAAATAAAAATAAAAATTTCCCCATGAACATAAACACAACAGCAGAACAAAAGATACGTCACCGTCTAAACAACACGACACATGATCTCACCCCGAGGCTGAAGACAGAAGCCTTCAGCGCACTGCGCTAGACAGACAATGCCGTTTTGTCTTTGAAAAGATGACGTTTCCTTCCTCTGTGTGATCTCTCAGGGGAAATCACTCCTCTTTGTTCCCGCGCGTTTAGCCAGTAACAGCCATAGAGTAATGAGCTGATTGCAACTGAGAGGGTTTCTACTAAAATCTCCCTTCTGCTCCACCCAGGATTTACAGGATTGTGGTCGTAGGCGCCTTTGTACACACTGGCAGGTTCATGGTTTTGTAGCTGCCACGGGTTTGGCTGTTATCACAAACTCCCTGAGATGGTGTGGCAGTTGACAGCTTCGCTTGCACGCATGCAGTCTTCAGAAAGACGGTCAACACCGTCACCGTCATTACACCGTCAAAGCAGCCCTATTATAAACAACAAATGACTCCTCAAATCATCGCAGGCCCACCCAAAAAATGCCGCACTGCATTTAAAGATAAATAAATAATAAAAAGAAAAATTCAGAAATCGAACACACATTGCCACCAACTTGACGACCAGCGCCGTTTCCTGCGAGTCGCTCTGATTTGCTTTGTCTTTTCTTCATGTGTTTGCCCAGGTGACGGATGTTGTAGTTAATTAGCACTCTGTGTTTTGTGGCTCATTAACACTAACGCCACAACGTTGAGCGCTTTATGCTCGTACACCGACCGTCGCGCGTGGAATCTTTTTTTTCTGTCTGAGTAAATCTGATTTGCAAAAATGAACGGAAGCAGGTTCACCTCGAATGTCGGATCTCCCCACGCTGTGTGCAAGCAGAAAGGAGAGAAAAAAAAAGATCAGGGATGTTGGGCTAAAATTCCTGAGTGGCACAGCGAGTTGTGTGGCATGAGAATTCGAAGCTTGGATTTTGCAGGAGATGGTGGAGTTCGGCGTTTCTGTAGGTTGTAAGCGTAGTGCTGTAAGAAAAGTCTATAAGACACCTGATGGTCTTGGAATCAGCCTGGGCAGACAGTCCACCACGGCTGCCAGCTACACGCTGCTAATGAGCTTTAGGCCATTCTCCTCCGTCACTTCAACTGTCACGGCTCAATTCCGTAACGTCTCGGAGCTGACTAGGTGAGCCCGCTCGGCACGGATGAAAGGATAAGTGATTCCTTGAGGAAGACAGCAGCTAAATGGGAGAAGGGTCCTCTACCGAAATCGATACCACAGTGGCCATGTCTTCGTGATGCTGTTATACCATGCACTCCGAGACCACAGATCCACACCGAATTCCTTGGCCTCCAGACCTTCTCCACTCCAGCCTGCGCTGATGAGGAACTGAGCCAGAAACCTTCGCTGCCTACACGCGCAACCCCGCCCACACTCATGGGGACGGCGACCACAGTTCTGTAACCGTGGCGTCGGTCGCCGTTCTTGCCTTGCCTTCTGGAAGGCCCGTCTCGAGAGAGCTCTGGGTCATGGGGTTTGTCGTTTTCACCATTCTGTGAACGCGCATCTCCTCTCTCTCCCTCTCTCTCTCTCTCTCTCTCTCTATCTCTCTCCGGTCTGTGTTGGAGAGAGAGAGAGAGAGAGTTTGTGCTGGGTGTAAATGATGAAGTGTTGATTACAGACTCACTGTAACGAGTGTGTTTCACGACTGCACCCTCTTTCTGCTTCACCTCCCTCTCCTTCCTCAGATCTGCATCCCTCACAAAGACGAGCAATTACTGCTGAACTTACTGTTGTTTGTTTGTTTCATATGATGCACATGAACCTCATTCCTCTATGAAGCACTTATATTATCTAAACCACACATATATATATATATATATATATATATATAATATGTGATAACACACATATATATATAAACTTTTTTCCCCGAAGTAAATGTAGTACTGTCTGATTCAACCTATTTCTTTAAAAATACTACACTCTTACACTCTTCACTGCTCCTCTTGACTCCTCTCCTCTTGACACCTCTCCATGTATAAACCCCTCTACTCCCCTCTGTACCAGGGGATACGTATTTAGACAGCAGAGTGTCATTCATCTCAGCCGATAGTCTGCCTGTCTGAACCCTGGGGAACTGCAGCACCTTAATGATGGAGTCTGGAGAGAACCCGTGTGTGTGTGTGTGTGTGTGTGTGTGTGTGTGTGAGAGAGAGACAGAGAACATAACACATCTGTCACAAGCTCAGGGCCCAGAGGAGTGTGTGTGTTCTTCTAAGGGCAAAGAATAGCACTTTAAGGAATGCTGTTTATTGACACACATTTAAGAGGTCTTAAACACACCCACATAAACTACCAATGTCTACCTTGATGTATATGTACCTGTACATATTTAGGGTTAATGGCGAAAGTCAGATTCGATTATTTGGATATAATGAGTAACTCTCAGAGTGAAGTTCACATTCCATCCAGTTCACATCGACATCTCTTCAGGCATGAACTTTGACGCCTCAGGCAGCGTCAGGACCACTTCAGGGTCATCATCTGGTGGCGCCCCCTGGCGGGCACGCGGGTCAGCGCGATTCCTTTGCGATGCCGGGGGTGGAGTGGGGAGCTGCGCGGCAGCGTGCGAAGTGTGGAAACGCAGGCGGAGCCCAGCACCAATGCCTCCACCCTCCACCCTCGGAGCTCACCGGGAGGAGGACAGAGCAGAAGTCGGCTCTGCGCCTCCATACGGAACTCGCCATTGTTTCTGCACCCCCGTGGTTGAACGGATACGCTGCCATGCGCAAGGAGTAAATGATGGAGCTGACCTGTTCCACCACCTTCCCTCCCTCTCCCACCACCTTCCCTCCCTCTCCCCTCCCCGGCCTGCCGACGCTGGGAAAAGCGATTGAAGAATCCGCGCTTGGTTTGCCAGTTTCAGTCTAAACACGTTCAACACACGTATGATACATGCTGTATATCGCTAATACGCGGTGATATATAGTATGTATGATGTATTCAGTAGTTATTGAACCTGTGTTTGAATCTCTTTCTGCATTGCTCTCTTTGTTAAAACTAGCAGTTTAAAGTTTGGACAGTGTCACTGGTCCAAGTGAAAATGTTTTCTTGAAATGAAAGCTTAGAAATTCGCTATTTTTTGTGTAGTTTAACATTCTCACTAATAGTTACTGAACCTGTTAAAATTCCGTGTATTTGGTGATTGCTTTTTATTCGGTCTTTACGAAAGTTGGCAGCTAAGAAATTTGGACAGTTTCTCCATGCTAGCCCTGTGAATAAGTTTTTTATTCACAGAAATGAAAGTTGAGAATTTCTCAATGTTTTTATGTGCTTGTGGCATTGATGGATTCCTCCATTGCTGAGCGCCATTGTGTAGACTCGCTGTCGAACGACGCCGTCACCGCGTGTGTGGACGTTAATTGCTGCTGTCAGTCCTGCGTTGGAAGATGACTGAAAACAATTAAGTCAGATATTGTTCAGATACTATTGAGTTCCACCCCCCTCCTTTGACATTTCCTAAATTGTTCAGTCTTTGCCAGCATGTCAGATTTGCTTTGTGATGACGAGTCATGTCAGGGCACGGAGTTACTGAAGAGCTGAACCCGAGTCTGCCATTAAGTACAAGTCACCAAGGAGCTCCGCCCATAGATGACTGTAGTCAGGGCGACCGCGTCAGGCGCTACAAGCTCTTGTAAAATGATGGACTTTAAGTTTTGAGGCTCATAATGTAATTAGTGTCCGGTACACTATCTGGATTTGCGTATGGATAAAGATAGTGACCTTAATTTCCACTGTTGTACAGTTTACTTTTCTTCTTTGACAAAGAAAAAGAAATTCACCATTTTCTACTTTATTTTAGATTCTGACAATAAACAGGGCTCTGAAATGTTTTGATTCATCTTTTAAGTGCTTAAATGTGCCCCATACTGCTTAAACTGCCATTCCTATCGGATTAACATTAATGTCCCCACAGTATTCATATGATAGTTATGAATGTTCTGCGTACCGCACAAACGTTAAAGTTATATATTACATTGCGCCGTTTAACTCACCCTTTTACCTAATTTGTAGCCGAGGCAAATCTTGTATAAAAGGGGACAATATCATTGACGGAGGTGTCACTGTGTAACTGTCAGCTCACGAAATCACCATGGACGGGTGTTTTCAAATCCTTCGACCTTCCATGTCTTCCTTCTTTATCGAAACGCACGCGGTGCGTGACATCTCTTTTTTCTTTCTACACCAAGCGTCTCTCAAATATCATTGTCCCCAAGGTGACTTTCCGACAGCGACCAGGTAAATGAAAATATACGAAATTGTTTATTGATATTAAACTTATTGAAATTGATTGCTGCCTGCGTCGCGCGGGCTACCACGTATGGTAGCAATTCTTCAACTGATTGCGAGATCGATAAGTAAAGGTGGAGACAGATGGCGGTCGTGGGGCGCGGGTGGCGCGAGGAAAACGCTCTCTACAGATCACTCGACGTTATAAATCGCTGAGCGCCGTTCAGGTGACGAGCCTCACAACGCGGACTCTAAATCTGGGGGTTATGGTTCCCTATTGACAGCAACCTTGAGCGGAAGCGGACCATTGCGAAATGCATCAAAGGAAACGGGCTTTAAACGCCACTTATCCCCGAGTGCTGAGTCATATAACGAGAGCGCGGCTATCCAGCTTTAGGAAAGGAAGGGTTGCACTTTCTTACAGTCGGCCAGCGAGCTGGCGTTATTCGTTTGGGGATTTCAGTTTAAAATACTGCTTGCTAGAACAGCACAGAGACGTTCTTGACACGGTCAAATTTTTTATCATAGTGAGAAAGTGTCCGTTTGACAAAGTGTGCTGTATTAAAACTGAATTCACGTAGTGTAAATTGTCTTTCTATAGACAGACAAGTAACACTATACACAAGCATCTGAAGGTTTGCTGTAGGCCTAGATACATGTATTTTAAAGTGTGTGTGTGTGTGTGTGTGTTTAGAGCTGCTGCAAAGCTGTGTGGAGCGGCAGTGTGAGTTTTCCTGTGTGATGATGAGGACTGGAACAGCATGTTACTGTGGAGACGGTCTAGAGCTGCAGGAGGATGGGAGGACATGCAGAGGTGAAGGCCAGCACAACGCTGCATGCTACACACACATACACACACATGCATTGCTGTACCACAGTCTCCTGCTACAAACACACACATGCACGTGTGCACACACCCAAATAATTCCACTTATTTTTGCTTCTATTTTTTTTGTACTTTTACCAGGATTTATTTCTCTCCGTTATTTATGTCGGAGGTAAAGTCTACGTGTACTTTTGCACCAGTCACTCACCTTCAGCACAATTACAAAACACATTTACATATTCATATGTTTACTGAATATGGAAAGGTACTGTGGTAGACCCCTACTGAGAGGTTTATGTATTTAGGTCATTCCGGAGCACATGGAGCCTACAGCTGACGACTTCTGTGTTCCCTCCAGATCGTGATGAATGTGGGGTTTATGGGACATGTAGTCAGATCTGCCTGAACACGCCGGGCTCGTACAGATGCAGTTGCACAGATGGGTTCAGCCTCCAAGCCAACAGAAGGTCCTGCAAAGCCAACACCGGTGAGGTCATTCATCATAGGCCGGGTTCTCGGCAAAAAAACCCCCCAAAAAAAACACTACTTTAAACACACGCAATTTGCCTTTTGGTTCCAGCAATACTTTTAAAACTAGTGATCAAAAATGCAGATGCAGCATCTGATAAGTATTCTGCTGGACGTTGGAGACAGGTTAAGGTAAGTATGCCTCAGTGAGAGTGTAAGTTCTCTAATTAGGTGCCAGAGGAGTTTTGAAGAAATTACGTGACGTTTTGACAGGCAGTGAAAAAGCTTTGGAATTCATGTCTATTTTTAATTTGGTAAATTCTTTAATTTAATATATAAAACAACTGAAAGAGAAAATGGACCGTACTTCTACATTATATGTACATTATATAATGTGCATTATACTTCCATTTTAATATAATTATAGTTCTTTTAATACTTAAAATGAAGGAAAAAAATTTAACATGAAGGTAAAAAAAAGAGGAAAGGTCTGAACAAGGCAAGCAGGCATGGAACAGGTGCACTGGTGTCATTTTCTACGGCAAGCCAGAGGTGCCCAGACAGGGCGGCCCAACGCCTCTCAAAGCTGGTTGTCGTCCTCAACCATGCAAGCCATCGTTTGTGGCCAGGGATGATCAAAATGTAAATAGGTGGCGGTGTGATGGAGATGAGGGGTAGATAAGGCCAGGCTTAACGAAGAGTCAATCAGCGCTCCTTCATCCTGATGAAGACTGGCTGTCAAGTGACTGAAGTTAATGCCTCCTTAATCAGGCTTCACACTGCATCAGCAACAACAAAAGAAAAAAAAAAGCTAACATTTAGCATGCCTCCAAATTAGGTTATTAATCATTAATTATCAATGTATTGCTACGCTTCATATTTAAAGGGCTATTTCGCAATGTTAAAGCTGTGTAGAATGTTAAAGCTGGTGAATTTAGTTTAATGTCATTTTACATTTGAAGTATTTTCCATTTTCAAGTTGTCCAATTTCACTTGATAAATTGTTTGTTTTCTCCAGTTTTCAGATATGCAGTCAGCTATTCAGCTTATGCTGTGCATAAAACCTACTGCCAAATTATCCGTTTTGCATTACACTTTAACGATCTTCTAATGGTGTGTAGAAGCTTTAATGCTGAAATGAAGCAGCTGCATTTCCGCGGTTTTATTCTAATACATGCTGACTTGACTTTTTTAGTGGAAGGTAAACGTGCTTTTCGCGGCTTCGTAGCTCAAGGTTGGTCTTGGGTTCCTCCCTTTCAGACCCCGGGGATCGGCCGCCGGTGCTCCTGTTGGCCAACCTGAACTCCGTACTGGTGACCCACCTAAACGGGTCGTCCGTGCCGAACGTTAAGGCCACGGACACGCACGGCGCCGAGACGCTAGACTTCGTTCACAGGGACGAGACCGTTTGCTGGATCTCAGCGACTAAACCCGAAGGTCATCTGTGGTGCGCCAAAATGGCCAAGCTTAAAGGAATGTCAGAGAAACGGCAGATAAGGATAGGACAGAACCTGCAGAGTAAGTCTCTTGACTTTATATGAGCGTTTATTTGTCTTGTTTTGCGGAAACTTGGTCGTTTTTTTAAAACTCATTAGTCTTCCTTTGCATTCAGCAGAGCACATCTGCGTCACCCCCGTTTGATTTCACGAATTGTTTAATTTTGCGTTCATTGCGGAGATTTAAAGTCACAGTCAGTGGGTTAACGGGATCTAATTACCAGCCCATTCACTGGAGAATCAAGCAGATGCTTTTCGCTTATTGCCTGCTATAAGGTGCGACTCTGGCGAGTAAAAGTAATTCACAGCGAGTTACTTTACCAAAGCAAGGAAGGAGGGGAAAGGGGGCGGGGTCTGAAGGGTGATATGGATATTAAGACAACGACTTTATGAGAATATGGTTAGCTGAGGAGGCGGGGTTATGGGTACTGCATCCATCTTAATTAACATAACTAGACATTGGTATTGCATTTGGCACCTGAAAATTTACAAGGCCAAGAAAAAAAGCTTAAAAATTACTGATTAAAAAAAAAGAACATTTGCATGATTAGAAATAAGAATGGTACGACTAGCGTCATTAACTGAAGCCAGTAAGGCTCGTAAAAGCCTGAATGTTGAGGCTGTCGTAATTTAATGCTCGTAAACGAAGGAGGCAATTCTCACTGGCTTCGCCACAACACTGAGAAGAGGCGAGACCCGGGTGAACCGACGCGGGAATTGTCTTCCTGCAGAGCAGCTTGTCCAAACTTTCCAATCGTTAATTTCCAATTCCAGCGCTGACTAGAATTTTCGATCAGGTCTGGGCTGAAGAGTCCATGAGTCCATCTCCGTGTCCTGAAAGTTCAGTAGTGCACTTGTCCGTTATAAATATCTACTGCATATATAAATATTTATCTGCTGCATATATAAATATATATCTATCTTGCACTTGCACCTCTCTCCTCAATATCAGATGTGGAACATATGGCGATAGACTGGCTCACAGGAAACTTCTACTTTGTGGACCGAGTGAGTGATCGTATCTTCGTTTGCAGTGAGAAGGCGGATGCATGTGTTACAATCGTAGAGCTGGACATTCAAAACCCCAGAGGAATAGCCCTGGATCCAGTCATGGGGTGAGTCTGGTCCACATAAAAAAACAAACAAAAAAAACCCTTATTGTTTATTTGTAATATTTTACTCATGGATTTTACTCATTTTATTTATGCAGGTGAACAGTCACACCTCTTTTTTTGAAATGTCTCTCTTTTTTACTCAATCATTCCCCACCCATCAGGTAACAAGCCAATCAGGTAAGGTGAGGGTGGGACTACACTTCATCCAAGGTGCATGTAGCCGAACACCAAGCTGTGGCTCACGGTAATGCACTTGGACGATGGCACTATCCACCCCTTTCTGATGCGTGAGCCCATACTTGCTCATGTTTGGCTAGTGTCAACGTGGTTGGTGATGGGGGAGAGGGTGTGTCCTTCCTTCCTACCCACCCGAGGACAGGGTCAGTTTTGATCTCTCAGGCTCCCAGCATTAGTAGGGATCAAATTCGCTATCGTCTCCTGATGATAGGTTTTTTTGTTGTGTGACTGGGAACTGTAACTGAGTTACCAGACTACTCAGAATTTGGGGAAAACTGTGACTAGACTAAATTGTTTGTGGCAGTCGTTCATCTTAGAAAGCACATTAGGAGGATATTTCCCACTTCTCCAGGCATTGAATCAACCCCCCCCCCCCCCCAAAAAAAAATAAAAAAATTGTTATTCTTTGCTAACGGTAGCTCCATTAACAACAACAACAAAAAAAACAACACTTAACACTTTCTTTTTGGATGTTTGGATTAATCTGTCCTTTGTGTAAAGCAAACCAGTCTAAGTTATGTCTGCAATTAGTATATCATTTTCTGAAGAAGGTAAAGTAAGCACAAACCCCTCTGAAAACATGCTGTTTTTGCATTTTTGCATATTTGTTTATTCTCTACTTTTTCTAAATCCTGAGAAGGTGAAAAGAAAACCTGGACCTGAAGAAGGTCTGGAGAACAGAGTTGTGTTTTGTTTCACTGGCTCCATATTTAGTTTAGATTTAGCCAAATTAACTTCCCCAATCAAAGCTTGTTGTTGTTGTCATAAACGATCCTACAGAAGCACTGGGACATCATGTTTGTACAAACATGTTCCAGAAGGGCCAGTTCCTGCATCGTCCACCAAAGGCACCGTTCTGAAGCCGCTTTGTTTCACAACGGCTAATTTGGTCTGTTTGTGGGAGGCGACATGATGGTGCGCGTGGGAAAGGTGTTTGCTTGGCACATCTGTGACACTCACCCAGGTGGGCAGACGAGCAGGCGGGTCTACACTCTGCCCTGCCAGCTGGAGTGTGGGGGTACCGCAGGACCAGTGCTCTGACAGGACCAACAGCTTCTAGCCTCTGGAAATCTTGGAGGACAAAAAAAACGTTAAAATGTTTCTGAGGAAGTGATCCACATTACTTTTGTTTGCTTACGCTTGAATTCAAACCTCAGTGAAGTTTGGTTCTCAGAAGCTGGATCTGGGATTAAACTCTGAAGTTATAGACAACTAGTAAACTGTCAGTCTTTGCCTTTAATGCTCATGGATTTAATGCCAAACCTCTGGATTTTTTTTTGTGCTGTGTGTCAGGATTTCAGGGTTCAGATTTTTAGGGTGGTGTTAGCTAGCCCTGGATGGCATTTTGTCTTGTACAGTATGTTCCCAGTCTGTATCTGTTCAGTAGTTCTGGTTTCTTCAACATTAACACCAGCAGCAACACCTCCTCTTTTCCACCAGTGATACCCCTCTGTGTGTGTCATGAACTACTCTCGTCCTGTCTTCCAGGCTGATGAGGAGTGTGTCTGCAGGTTTTAAAACCTGCTCTGCCTGTCATTTAGCGGATAGTGTGGATTAACCATCTCACACACACACACAGACACACACTCTCTCCATCTCTCTCTCTCTCCCCATTCCTCTAGAATGTGGCTTTATTTAAAGCTCCTGTTACTTAAACCCCGACTGGTGGATGTTCACCTCGCCTGTGCCTTCGGTTTGAGCAGAGAGAGCTTAAAACTGCAAACCCGTCAGAAACATTTCTGCTCGTAAATACGAAACTGCGATGTGTTTGTGCTGTTTTCAAAAACCGCTTTGCACCCCGGGGCCTCTGGGCTTGTATTCCAAAGGCTCTGCTACAGCAAAGCTTTCATAGGGTCTCTGTTCACTCACTATCCAGCCTCCCTAACCCCTAACCCCTAACCCCTACCCCCCAGAGCTCTGTTTTTCACCGACTACGGTGGCGAGGCCAAACTGGAGCGCTGCGCGCTGGACGGTTCGGAGCGGAGGCGACTCGTGCAAACCGGCACGGAGCAGCCCACCGCGCTGACCCTCGACCTCGTGCAGAAACTCGTCTACTGGGCCGACGCCTACCTGGACTTCGTCGCCATGGTGGACTACGACGGCGGCAACAGGCGCATGGTTGCCGAGGGAAGCTCGGTGAGCAGGAAGCATTTTCTCTCTCTTGCCACTTTTTCCTTAGGCGTTTTCTTTCTCTCGTCTTTGAAGGGTGGTGGTGGGGGTGGGGGTGGGGGAGAGGCGGGGCTAGACGACATTCTGGTCCAATGATGACGGCTCCTCCAAGGAGCTCAGAAAGCCAGAGTTTATACGAGGAGCTGTAAAGTGTTCTGCTCCAGCTCAGCAAGCCGCCCCCTGTGCCGACCCACAATGAATTTCTTCCCGAAGTGAGGCTCTTCATCTGGTGGTTGGATCGCCAAGCTGTTACCAGCATCCTCCTCTAGGGAGGGGCGTGGGCGGGGGGGTGCGTTTACAGATCTTTCACACAGTAGAGCTCAGGGCCACTTTACAGCACTTTTCCTAGTCATGGGGTCTGTGTGTGTGTACACACGCGTGTGTGTGTGTGTGTGTGTGTGTGTGTTTCTGCATCCCCACAGCCCCTCAAAAGGCTTTCACCAAGCTCTTTCCCCAGAATCTTTGTTATTTGTGTCCATATTTCACACTTCGAACTGAAAGGTTTAAACCTGTTTTATTAGAGACATACACACCTTTCACTGAATGTGTTTGGGGGCAGCAGTTTGCTGATGGCCCCTTGCTGCTCAAGCTGGGACTGCTCCCATGATGAAAGAGGAGTGATGGAAAGACATTACTCTGCTGTGAATGCAGCGTTGGGCTCTTATAAAACATCATACACAGGAATAGCTGCAGGCGTTGCCTGAGCACCTGCTGATGGCTCCAACTATGATCTTCTGGGCACGTTTTCATACTGCCGAGCATTGTGTGTGTGTGTGCGCGTGCATGCACGTATGTGCGGGAATTAACTTGAAAACAGAGTTCTGAGAACCATACCGGACTTCCTGTGCTGGTTGGGGCGTTTCTGAAGCCGTCTGTGGAGAAGGGAACCTGGGCGGGTGTGTGAGCCACCCCACCGTCCCACTGCATGCCTCTCCATCGTCCGGCCATTCCTCAGGGCTCACAGGGGTCGCGGGGGCCTGAAGGGCTGGGTGGTGGGTGCTCGATGTGCCCGCCGTGTCTGCCCTCGCCAGGGTGGTCTTCACCCCGCGGGGCCAATGCAGGGATGGGCGGTTCTCCCCGCGAGTGATTACGGTGCTGGGCTGGGGCTAATCCCTTCACACCGTTGCTTTGGATTAGGCTTGGTGGTGGCTAACCCAGTGAACTCTCCCTCTGCACACTCACACTCTCTCTCTCTCTCTCTCTCTCTCTCTCTCTCTCTCTCTCTCTCTCTCTCTCTCTCCCAGGTGTCCCACTTGTATGGATTAGCGCTCTTTGAAGATTACCTGTTCGCGACCTGCCTTGAACCCGCTCGAGGCGGCAAAGTGGAGGTTCTGAGGATAAATCGCTTCAACACCAGTGACGTGCACCCCGTCCTCATGCTGGAAAGTTCTAAAGGAGTCAGGGTTTATCACAAGCTCGCCCAACCCACAGGTACCCTTCCTTTCTGATCCTGACTCCACCCCCCTCCACCAATCAGGCGCCTTCATGCTGTGCGGTGTACGGCTCAGTTCCGTTTGGGCTGAGGGTTATCACACACCAATCATACACATGCATACAGCGTAACGGCATAACGGAAGGATGCGCGTGCTGTGACGGTTGCTGACGGTCCTGCATGACGGCTCTCCACAGTCAGAACGCACGCGTGTGACGCGGACCAGCACGGCAAGAGTGGCGGCTGCTCACACGTCTGTCTCCTTGGCAACAGCTACAAGTCCCGCGTGTGCCGGTGCCGCGCTGGGCACGTGCTCGCCAGCGATGGAACGTCCTGCAAAAGTAAGAAACCGAACACTTTAGTTGGGAGGGCAACGTGTGTGTGTGTGTGTGTGTGTGCATGCTGTAGTTTGGGGTTTGCTCTTTCCTCTGTTTCTTCCAAGATCTGCTTTCTCATCAACCTTTTCTTTCCATGTCATTCTTCTCTTTCCATCAGTCTTTGTTTCTTTCTCAGTCTCTCTTGTCTCTCTCATCACCCAATCTCTGTTTAGCTTCCCTCTCTCTGTCCATCTCCCTCTCTCCACATATACCTCTTTCTGTCCCTCTCTCTCTCTCTCTCTCTCTCTCTCTCTCTCTCTGTCTCTGTCTCTCTCTCCCTCTTTCTCTCTGTCTGTCTCTCTCTCTCTCACTCTGTCTATCTCTCTCCCTCTCTCTCTCTTTCTCTCTCTCTCTCTCTCTCTCTGGATGATAAGCTAAAGACCAGTACAGGCTGATGTAAATGGCTGTCAGATGAAACGATTCCGTCTGTTCCCATACATCACGGCGACGCTCTCGCCCTGGGAATGGGAGTTTATGTACGGCTTTATTGAACAGGAGGGAGGGCGAGAAGAGCCTGTCGCTCTGAGGAATGGAACATGCTTCTCATCTAGCACGAGAATATTCTGGAAGTGTTAGTCTGTTCTTTTACATTCGCGTTCATTGATCTTTAGAGAGTACAGTTTAGCATATTATCATGATTACACTGTGTGCGTTTGCATTTGTGTACACATTGTGTGCGTATAGATGTGTGAGTGTATAGATGTGTGAGTGCATGTTGGTCTGTTTGTGTAAATGGCTTTCCTGAATAAGGGCATTTAGTGTGTGTGTGTGTGTGTGTGTGTGTGTCTGTCTGTGTGTCTGTCTGTCTGTCTGTCTGTAAACGGCTTTCTTGAAGAAGGGGAATGTTGGTTCATATATGTGTGTGTGTGTGTGTGTGTGTGTGTTTTCACTGATGAACTAACTCTCTGTGTAGTTTATTAAGGTCTTTAGTGGCATGGAGTGGAAGGCTCTATAGCCTCGGGAGTGTTTTGGTACTGTTGTATTTGTTTACTTGCGAACATGGCCGGATGTGGCTCTGATCCACAGCTGACTCTGTGCAGGGTTCACATCACACCATCGTGTGGTAATTGCAGTTGTACAGTGTTTGTTTTGAAATTTGCTCAAGGGTGAATAGCCACTTTGCTCCAGCTAATGAATCTGTGTGTGTGTGTGTGTGTGTGTGTGTGTGTGTATGAGGGCCATTAACATAATCATAAAATTAGAGCCTAACACACAGAACACATACATACAGGTTTTCTGCCTGGTGAAATGTGATGTCGTACACATCAAATATA
>JAOXYF010000020.1:1653109-1667788 GCA_028565775.1 Sternarchorhynchus goeldii | reverse complement strand
CAAAGTTATGCCTCTCTATAAACTTTCTGTGTTGAATTATGAATAAAAACAAGGAAAACAAATGTATAGAGATATATGCATGGTTACATTATATTGAACTCTCTCTCCCTCTCTCTCTCTCTCTCTCTCTCTCTCTCTCTCTCTCTCTCTACACCCCTATCTTAGATGAATGTACTGTGGAGAATGGTGGCTGTAGTCATGGCTGTGCAGTAGCTCCGGGGAAAGGGTTGGTGTGCTCGTGCCCTCCGGGCCTCCACCTTGGCGCTGACGGGCGGAGCTGCGAGGTGCAGAACTTCTGCTCAACTCACCTGCGCTGCAGTCAGGTGTGTGAGCAGCATAAGAGTACAGTCAAGTGCTCCTGCTACCCGGGCTGGAGGCTGGAGCCAGACGGAGACAGCTGTCAGAGTATAGGTAACACACACACAAACACACACATCCATCCATACATACACACACACAGATATGCACACACACACACATGCGCATGAATACACAAACCTACATTTAAATACATAAATACTTTATTTGGATTAACATAACATGTTCATAATCCAAATACTCATTCAGAGTTGATCCACAGTAAGTCATACCTTAAGTACAAATGACAGCATCTTCTCCAACATTGCCATCTTCCTATAATAGCTGGTAATGAACAGTGCTTTCTTAACATTACCATAACTGTCTTTATTCTACATTTATAATGCCAATGAGTTCTTTCTTTTCAGCACACACACACACACACACACCACGAATACACACACACACACACACACCACGAATACACACACACACACACACAAAAGCACACAGACGCACATACATACATACAAACATACACACACACAAACGACACACATACCTCAGCACAAATTAAACAGAAGCACACACAAACCCCTCTACACACACACACACACACACACACACACACACTTTAGCACATGTGCAGGTACAGCCACAGCTAACCACCACCTGCAGCACGTTACATATGTTCACCAAAGCGCAGGAAACGCCTTCAAAATAACGTGGGAAAATCTCGCCTCGCACACACAGATGGCGGACGATGTTGGTTGAACCCATCTCAGATGTTCCTGCACAACATCCACCATTGGCCACTCATTGCGTTTACACGTGCACCACACATCCGTTTGCCATCTGTGTAAAAGCATTTTGAGGTCAGAAGGTTTTAGGAAATTGTTGTCTGCTTCTTTATTCAGGATGGAGGGCAGGTCCTAATGAGATCCACCGGGAGAGGAGACACACACACACACGCGCACACACACACACACTTAAGAATGAATTATGCTTAACGTGGTTGGGAGTGTGTTCTTCATCCAGTAACTCAAAAATGCTTTTTTGGTGTTTTTTTGGGTTTTTTTTTTTACTGAGGTTTCATGCACTGATGTTTCTTTAAGGTCACGTTGTGCGAGGAGTGTGATATGTGGTGGGTGTTTGGGCTCCCGGCTGAATCTGAAACACTGTTCTAGAACGGTTCATCCGTTTCATTTCATCTTCCGTGTTTTTGTTTTGAACCTGCTTTGCTTTGAAGAAGATATTCTGTAAAGGTTTAGCCATGAATCAGACCCCTGTCAAACACCTATCTGGATGGTCCAGAGTGTCTGGATCTGAAATAATATAAAATCATTAGCCAATGATAGATTTACATTAGAATTTGTGTGCAGGAATTTGGACTAATCCAAGTTGGACTAAGCCTATAATTGTGGCAGTGGGAAATGTGGCTGTGGGCTCATGTTACCAAGGCAGAATATAATCTGAATATAATCTCTTGACCAGTATTAATCCTTACCTTTAATAGGAACATACCTTAAATGGAACATAACATGAAAATATTTGATCTTCAAAGACCTTCATGTCTAGGTCTTTATTATTATTTTTTGAGGAGTTCCATCACTCCAGTCATCGCACCATCCTCCCGTATCTTTTCTGATTTTAACCCCGGTCTCTGGTTCACTCCCTGGTTCTCTCCCGGTTCTCCCCCGGGTTCCCCGGGCCTCCACGCAGACCCGTTCGAGCCGTTCGTGGTTTTCTCCATCCGTCACGAGATCCGGCGGATCGACCTGCGCACGGGTGACTACACCCTGCTGGTGCCAGCTCTGCGGAACACCATTGCGCTGGACTTCCACTTCAGCCAGCGGCTGCTCTACTGGACGGACGTGGTGGAGGACCAGATCTACCGCGGCAAGCTCGCCGATACCGGAGGTGACCCTCTCGCTACCGTGCCACCTTTTTGTTTTAGAACAGAACCACCAACTCTTACTGGCCTCCACTGAGTGGAGGGGCACGTGGACCCACTCGAGAAATCACACTTCCAACCAAATCTAGATTAAAGGCAGTATGGTAACAGAGTGACCTCTTTTTTAAATGACCTTCTTCGAATTTGTTCACAATTAGCCATTAACAGCAGCTGTAATTGTCTTTTCACATTGGTATGGGCCTTTGTATAATGTTTACATAAAGCTAAAACCATCTCAGTAATATGTTGTTATAGAATATGTCGTATTTACATAATAGCTCAGTTCTATATAGCATGAAGATATTATTGCCATGGCTACCCTAGATGTGAAAGATGAAGAACCCCACCCCCATGCATTAGTAAAGATATGAAGGACTTTAGCCACATAGGCAGAAGCTCTTAATGCTTCATGGAGCTCTGGGGATATGTTTTATCAGTTTACCACATCTGGAAGGGGAAAAAAAAAAATCTACAAAGTTTGGAGAGCTTTATGGATGGAACGGGGAAAAAATAAAGTATTTGGAAGAGCAGGAGAACTTCAGGACCTTGGAGTCTGCAAATGAGATCCTAACTCCACATTTCTTTTCTTTGCCTGGAGCGTTGTTTACAGGGGTCACTGGGATCGAGGTGGTGGTACGGCACGGTCTAGCCACCCCGGAGGGACTGGCTGTGGACTGGATAGCAGGGAACCTGTACTGGATCGACAGTAACCTGGACCAGATAGAGGTGGCCAGGCTGAATGGCAACCTACGCACCACCCTCATCGCCGGGGGCATGGAACACCCACGTGCCATCGCCGTGGACCCGGGTCAAGGGTACGCGTGGGCTCCCAGACGTCCCAGAATGCTGCTTGCTCCAAACTGAAACATGTGGTTTGTGATGTAACAGTGGCATCGGGTACTTTCTGAGAACTGGCTTTTATGTCATTATAGCTTAAAACCACTCTGAACATTCTAGAAGCAGACATTAAAACCCACAGTACGGTCCACTTTAAAGGGGTCTTTATGGTGGCTTACTCACTCTGAAGGCGTCTAAAGGGCTCCATACAAAAACCCAGGTCATAGTCATTATGTGTCTCATTCATTTGGAATGGGATGTTGCCTTGACAACAAGCAGCTTGGGCTTGTTGTCCCGTCAACAACCCCACTCCCACCCCCACTAACTAGCACACCAATTGGTCAAGCCTGATGTGGCTTTCTATAGGGCTCCACGCCCAAAGTTTGGCTTCCATCTCACTTTAGTTCTATCAATGACTCATGAAAAATAACAAAAATACAGCTTTGTTTGGACCATTCCATAACAGATTTGAACCAGACGTCCATAAGCCCCTGCACCGAAGGGTAGTTTGGCCCTTTTCTAAACCATCATGGCTTCCCATCACATAGAATTGCACATAGCACATCCTCACTGATATCTTAAGTACAGAGAAACCTACTGCTCCTCTGTGGCACTGG
This sequence comes from Sternarchorhynchus goeldii, assembly GCA_028565775.1. NCBI lineage: Eukaryota > Metazoa > Chordata > Actinopteri > Gymnotiformes > Apteronotidae > Sternarchorhynchus > Sternarchorhynchus goeldii. Next base: position 1,664,083 of record JAOXYF010000020.1, on the reverse strand, counting down.
GATTAAGGCAGTCCAGGGAAGGTGATCATTTAAGCCTTCCAAAATCCAGCTTAATCTCCTTTCCAAGAAAACAGAAACTCATAGTAGTCACATATCTTTAGAAGTTCTTCCAGAAATATATGATTTTCATGATACTGAAGTTCTAACCGATTTATTTGTGTGGAAGGTTATACATGGTTGGGCTGTGTAGCACCTGCAAGTAGTTCCAAACATTGAACATGATATCAATGCCTGCTGTTACTCATAAACCATGTGAATCACTGACTGAGAAGCACCTGCTCACTGGAGCGATTAGGCCAATGAGCAGCTGCAGAAGAGGGGCGTGTCATGTTAATACTACATGCTGTTATGAAACAGCTCGTTAGTAAGTTATGGTTTGAAAAATAGCGCGTCTGTTTACGTTTAGTTTGCGCACTGTTGTTTAGAAGCTTCCACAACACATAAAGGCCCTGCGGAAGGCGGCGTTTAATGACTCAGCTGTTTTAGCGTCATTAACCGCAAACACTCGGAGCGAACCACGCGTGTGGTGGTTGTTGGAGGTCTGACAGAACTGTGTTGTGCTCAGCGCCCTCTTCTGGACCGACTGGGACGCCATGACCCCTCGCATCGAGGGCGCGTCCATGAGTGGCTCCTCCCGTCACGTGGTTTACAAGGACATGGATGCGGGGGCGTGGCCTAACGGCCTCACCCTGGACCACGCGGAGAGAAGGATCGTATGGACGGACGCCAGGTAGGCACAAACATTGTTTTCACTCAGCATGAAAATGAGGGGGTGTTCTGGTTCACTCCACTTCATGCTTCCCCTAGGTAATGCAAGGATGTATAGTACTCCCCCTCTCTCTCTCTCTCTCTCTCTCTCTCTCTCTCTCTCTTTCTTTCTCTTGCCCTGTCTTACTCTTATTCCATCTTTTCTTTCTCTTTTCTCTCTTTCTTTTATATCTTTTTTTCTCACCTCTCTGTTGTCCTCCCACGGTCTCCTTGACATGCTCTGTTTGTGTATGTGTGAGAGTGAGAGCGAGCGATAGAGAGAGAGAGAGAGAGAGAGAGAGGGGGCAAGACATCAGCAGAAGAAAAGGGTAATACCCTCGAATTAGAACCACTGTTCATAACTTCTCGTGGGAAATGTAAGGGCACTACCGCCCACTCAACTGGTACTAGATATGCTTCTTCATAACAGAGTAACGGAGTGTTCCTCACAGTACTGCCGATGGGATAACAACCACAATCCATATAAAATCCTGACCTCTTTCGTTCAGTTTGCTTTGGCCTTAACCTCCTCCGAATTATAAAGAAAAATAAAGAACATTGGGAATTGTGCGATAGCGTGTTCTTTAAAGAGGTCCAGCTTTTCCAGTGTCCCAGGACACATTACAGTATTCCAGGACACGTACTTTTCCTGCTCTAGGATATGGTAAAGGAGATTGGCTCCTTCCATGACCAGCAACTCTAAATTGAGTGCAGGCAAATTAATATTCCGATGATGAAATTCGCCCGTCGGCAAAGGAGTCGGATCGATAATGTTCTTTTGTTTTGTCTCTGCTGTAATCGGATTACATGCCATCTCTTGGTCAGCATCCATCTCTCTCTCTCTCTCTCAGTCTTTGTTTCTCCCCCATGCACGCAGTCACGCTTCCTCACGTGTGATTTCTTATCATGGGGCGACGTGTACTCTCCACGTCTGGCTCGCCAACAGACGAGCAAATACTTTCCACCGTACGAATACGAATCTCGGGGGGGGGGGGTAGAACAGAGGCAACCATGTGTGCGCATCGTCGCTCAAGATCTGATGCTGCTTCATCTTTTCAGCAGGGGGCTTTTTGTGGATAATTCAGACACGCCTGCATGCTTTTGATACAGTAAATTACAGTATTCTTGGGAGCACGGCTTCTAGATAATTCCTACATTTGTGAGAAAAGCACTGGAATGATAGTTTTTTTTCTATTTTTTTTTTTACTGTATTCTATTTATACAGCTAAGCTTCTAAACAGCAACGATATCCTGAAAACACTTTAGTGTGAAATTTAAAGTAATTTCACAAAATGAAAGGTTTTTGGAAATTACGTTATGACCTGGTCACTCCTTTCCAACCAATTTCGCTCCAGTTTGACCATCATGTTATTGGGGTTAACCCCTGTGGAGACGCTAACTGGAACGTTTAACGAAGATGTGACACCAGGGGCAGAACAGGTTAACTGATGATGGTGTTGTTGGTTGTAGCGGTGGCGACAGTGGTGTGATGATGATGATGATGATGATGATGCTCCTCGGTTTGTCTGCAGATCCGATGCTATTTATTCTGCTCTGTATGATGGGACCGGGATGATAGAGATCCTGCGTGGTCACGAGTTCCTCTCACACCCCTTCGCCGTGTCGCTGTACGGGGGGAGCGTGTTCTGGACGGACTGGAGAACCAACACCCTGACCAAAGCCAGCAAGTGGACCGGCGCCAACGTGACCATCATCCAGAAGACCATCGCCCAACCCTTTGACCTGGAGATCATCCACCCCAGCCGCCAGCCACAGAGTAAGAGGCCATTTCGAACGCCACCTTCTGGAAAGTTCTGGAGGCTTCTAAGAATTTCCCCAGTTTTGGGAGGACTCTTGTGGGTGCATTGTTTTGATTTGAGGGTTATTCTTTGGCTCAGATCAACACGGCGCAGGTGCATAGCTGATCTTCAGCCCTCATGAATGCAAGAAAAATCGGTTGGGCTTGAATTGTTGCTATCGTCAGCTCTGAGCATGATGTTCAACCGTGTAACAATAAAACAGGGTCATGGTCGTTTGCTAGGAAAGATTCAGTCAGAGAAGAAAACCTCTCTGCTTTGAATAGGAGAAAACAAACTCGAACGGTGACATTTTAAGATCCTTTCGCAGCCTAAATGAGTGTAAGAGACTAATTAAATTGGCCGTCATGCAGATATCATACTGACTCATTTCTGCTGCCATTTTGCTGTCAGCTGACAGTAGAGACCTGAACATGTTCCTCTTAAGTTTATTTATATGACACTTTTTGTATGCAGCTTAACAAACGTAAGGGTCCGGTTCTCTGTTCCAGAGGGAGGGACGGACACCAGCAGCCAAACTGTGGAGCGTCAAACCCACTAAACTAAACACACAGATAAATGTTAATAGGAACCCAACGTTATGAAAGAAACATATGCATTTTGACGTTGGCCGTTAGTTGCAGAAGGGATGGAACGAGAATTGGCAAAGCCAAGTGTGAATATGAGAGAACACTTGGGAAAATAGATATGGAAAGCATAACTCGGTGCATGAGCGCGTGGGCGTTAGGCGAAGGAAGCTCGTTTAGTGTTTCCGCAGACTCGAGCGTGTCGGCATGCCAACGAAAACCAAGGCGGGACTTTGGGTTCAGAAAGGCGAGAGGTCGGTGCGAGAGCCCCTCCCACTTGCTTTCGGTCTCGTGACTTATTTCGTTTTCTTAATAGAATTAACGTCTCCTTGGGGAAGTACGTGCGATTAAACGGTCAGGATGGCCAATAAATACACACCGTTGCATCAGTTAGGGAGGGCCTTCCAGTCTGGTCTCCCTCAAGGCCGTGAGTTTGTCAGCCGCAGAAAAAAAATCCACTTGATGATATCACATTTATTCTGCCGTCTTGAAGTTGAGTGGAATTACACCCTTAATTGTGTTGAGTGCATTTTCCTCTAAGTAATAACTTTGCCTGAGATAACATGAGCTTATTATGGGCAGGCATAGAGGCGCAAAATGATAACCGTGTGTGTGTGTGTGTGTGTGTGTGTGTGTGTGTGTATATATATTTAATATGCAGGTCTTCCTGGCTGTTGTATATGGGCAGTGTAGATGTGGCAATGCAGACAGTTATGGTGCTTTTAGTGGACTGTACTAAATACAAAAACTGATTTAGGACCATTTAACATAACCATGTATATATCACGGGGGGGTGGGGGGTTGTTATGTTAAAATCAGTAATCTCTAATATAAATTATATATAATTTATATAATTTAATGTTTGTCTGTTTTTAATTGTGCTTATGATAATTGAAATGACACTCATTCACCCACTTCTACACACAATCACTCACTTCTACACACATTCACTCACTTCTACATACGTTCACACACTTCTACATTCGTTCACCCAATTCTACACTAACTTACCAGTGTTTAATAGGACATGCTAAGCACCCAGACTGAAGGGAGGCTGCTAATGTTAGCTGGCACTAGCCACAGCCAACTCTCTTGCAAAGCAAACCATGCCTATATATCTCAAGTGCAATTATGTATAACTAATTGGATTTCATTTTCACACATCTGAAAAAGAGCCTGATGCTCTACTGAACAATTCAGCAATGCGCTGTTCATCAGCTGTTTAGCTCTGATGCCCACGGAGTGCTCTCTGCATCTGTACCTGCTGTCACCAGGCAATTTCAAACTGCAACTTTTGGAATAAACCAGTTCCACTGGAAAGGAGCAGGGGTGAAGGTGAAGAATACATTTGACATATAGTAGAAATAAAATAAAAATCTAAAATGCAAATATCAAAAATCTGCTGGGGCACACGTTTCCCCAGCTTGAATGGACGTGACACCCCTGTGTGTTTGCGTGTCAGAGTGTGCATTTACATGTTCTGCGTTTGGCAGTCTGTCTACATATATTTATCAGCACACGTCATGCGTGCTTCCTGGGAATAGAGCCCATGACCTTGGTGTTATGAGAGCACTGTGCGCTACCTGTTTAACAGGTCAGCTACGGGATGGAGAGAGGGAGTGAACGAGGGAGTTGGGGAAAGAGGGAGGGAGGGAGTGAACGAGGGAGGGAGTGAACGAGGGAGTTAGGGAAAGAGGGAGGGAGTGAACGAGGGAGGGAGGGAGTGAACGAGGGAGGGAGGGAGGGAGAGAGCTGAAAGCTTAAACAAAGTAACAAAGACAATGGGACATAACAAGCATACACTGGGGGGGAATAGAGAGGAACAAACACATGGGAAGGTGTAAGGCTTGACAAACCCATAAAGACCAAGACCTTGCAGCTGGCAGTAGTGACCATATAAACATATTAACAGTCTGCCACTATTGGAGGTGGATCTGTGACAGAAGACCTCAGTCTTAAACCATGGTCCTTCAACCATTCATCAAAAGCCAGAAATGCCTCCTTGCAGGGTTCTTGGGGAGACTGCTCTCCAAAGTAGCACTGGAACAGGATGAGGCCAGAGCACTAGGGAACAGGAGAGTTCTGCAGATACCATGGGAAGAACCTCACACTATTGGCCCCCTTGCCATTCCCAGCAGTAACCGACAATGTAATGGCCACAAGTTCCTGGTTGTCTCTCTACCTGGCCATTAGATTTGTGGTGATGTCCTGACATGAGGCTCAATTTGAGTCCCAACTTCTCCACAAACAACCTACAGACCTAGAATGTAAAGAAGCTGCTACATCCTCCGCATGTCTGAAACAGACAGAACTCGTAGGCAGGCGGAGACCAGGAAGAGTCCTTTGAGAAGTGGGTGACAGCAACGAAGAACGGTGTCATTGCCATCCAAGACCAGGAAGTCAGTGTCAGAATTAACCAAAAGTTGACAAGGGTAATGTGGCACTGGGAGCAGCTCCAATGTGCCTGTTGAGAGTTGGCATGAGGTCTTGGCCGGCATAAGATGAGGTTACTTGATTCCTGTACATATGGAGAGTAGAATGCTGGGGTTGGCCAGGTTCAGAACGATTGATTCCCAGGTAATGAGTCTGATCCTGAAGCTTTCTGTCTCACCTACAGCTTTGCAGACGAGCTGTCACTAGGTCCGAGTTATCTACTACACCAGTGTCTCCTTATCGATATCCCAGAGGAAGAGTGCAGCTAAGCAAGCGGGCAAAATGATGCAACCCAGCTGTAAATGGGTGGATTCGGGTTGATGAACTCTGGATAGACAAACATCATGCCAAAGTTAGAATTCGTGGAGCTTCTTGGAGAAGAAGGCAGGCAGGTGCGGCTCAGGCAGATCTCTAGCCTCTGGGAGAGCGCTGGCCCGAGTCCCAGTCAAAATGAGCCAGAAGAAGTGGTTGGGAAACAACATTTCAGAACTGACACCATCTCCTCTGCAGCTAGAGAGCTGGAGGTCTTTTGAGGAGCACAGACAAAGGTGCAGCCACAGAGCTGAAGTTTCTGAGAATTTGCTTGTAGAAGTTCACAGCCATTTCTGTACCACCTGCACCATGCACTCCTCAATGTGTACACCATCTAGAGACAAGATGTAGGCAAGGAGGTGAAATTAAAACAGTATTTCTCTGCCTTAACATATAGTTGGTGTCCCAGCAACCTCGTCATGATGAATCGCGGTGACCAGACGTCACAGAGAAAGCAGTCTCCGCCTCGACTTTCTCCCAGACGTATGCATGCTGAAATTGTCAAAAGAGGTGTAAAATGGAATCTCCATGAATGCTCCAGTACAGATGGTTCCAGAGGTATAGGACAAGGATACTTCTTCATAACTTCACCAGGGTCTCGGAGAGCCTAGAACAGAAACTGTGTTGTACGTCATTGCACTTCCAAAAAAAAAAAACAAGCACTGAAATGGAGCTGGTTCTGTCTGCTTGGCTAGCCACACTCCCCGGGACTGGCAGCAGACTTTGAGGGAACAGTTGCAAGAAGTGTGTAGGAGGCCCAAGCTCCCCCATTACAAACCGGAGTCTGGTTTGTAAATCTTTGTTGTCATGAGTCGGAAGTGAGTCTCGTGCATCATAATCCCGTTGGCTCAGGGGATCTGGCTGGGTGTGTGATCGCTGAAGTATCTGATGGGCACCACTTTCTCTCCTGCAGCAGGTTACCCGGCTGAGCTGTAAGAAGAAGAGCTGGCTTACTGAAAGAGAATCAGCCAAAGATGTTCAGTGAGTGCTTCCTCACGTAGTCCTTGAAGAAAAAGCAGTGATCAACAATCTGTCATTCCATCTCGACAGCGCTGTCAGTGTGTGGGATTCTGAAGAAACGCTCAACAGCAGTGTTTCAGCCAAACAAAGCAGTTGTTCTGATTTTCTACGCTCCAGTGGATGATGAATACATTCAGTACAAACTCCGTAACCACAGTAACCTCCCCTACTGTTCCCAACCTGCAGCTTCCCAAGCTCTCAGTTTGCCAAAGAGGAGCACAGCCAAATAACCATGGAATGTTCAGCTGGAAAACCAGAGGGGTTTACATAGCAGAGAAGGCAAACGTTGAAGCACACACACACACACACACACACACACACACACACACACACACACACACACACACAGTCTAGTGGTCTGGCATCATGCTTCTCTGGATTGGACTGCTTTTGAATCTCGGGGAAGAACAGGGAGACAGGGACATTGTTGGACGTGCTGATCGCAGGTGGAGGTTTGATGTTTGCAGACACACTGGCTCCCTGTTGTCATTGAAGGTGCAGTTTTTGCTCCAAGCCTTCCACCAAGCTGACTGCTCCCATCTCAGCCCATGTATTTTCTGCAGCTGTTCATGATAAAGGCAAAGGGAGCCCACGCTAGTTTTGTTTATCTTTTCTGTTTCTTTTCTGCTTTTATTCTGTAATTTTTTTTTTTTGCCAGTTGTGCTGGTTGCTCTGACTCTGGATGTGTGCTGATCACGGGGAAGCTGAGTTTGAACCTGTTTTTAGTGTGCTTTAAGGTGACCAGATGTCCTCTTTTTGCAATCAGTTTTCTTAGTGACTTTTATTTTATTAATGTAACAACTAATGCAGTGACTATTTTTCCTGTTTTAATTTATTATTTAAATAAATCATAAATGAAATATTTTGAATGTGAAAATAATAATAATAATAATAATAATAATAATAATAATAATAATAATAATATTAATAATAATATTAATAGATTTGAAATTTATGGTCTCACCTGAATTATGTTGATATTGTTTTGGACAGCAACAGTCCAGGGCATAGAAACTGCAGGAAAGAAAATGAAGCAAATGTGAGTCCGAGAGGGTTTAATGAAACTAAAAGAAACATAAAAATGCACTAACTGGACCTAAAGAAAAACCAAGAGTAACTTCATCAGTGAAGTCAGTCAAGGTCTGAAGGATCTGCTGCACCAGTGTCTCCTTATCGATATCCCAGAGGAAGAGTGCAGCTAAGCAGGCAAGCAAAATGATGCAACCCAGCTGTAAATGGGTGGATTTGGGTTGATGAACTCTGGATAGACAAACATCATGCCAAAGCTAGAATTCATGGAGCTTCTTGGAGAAGGCAGGCAGGCAGGCAGATCTCGAGCCTCTGGGATATTGCAGCGCCCGAGTCCCAGTCACCAATGACTGACAGTCAGTCACAGCAGTAGAAATGGTTTAAAGAGCAACATAATAACAACACAGGTGGTGATGTTTGAGCTACAACAGGCACCACCTGAGTGGGGTGTAGCAACAAACCAAAACAGAGAGCATGTGGAAAAGACCACACATGAACAAAAACCACATGCAACACCACCTCCACCTGACGAAGTAAAAATATCTTTAATAATGTGCATTTATAAAAAAAAAAACAACTGAAGTCTAGACATATACAGTGTAAAAATATTGACCAGCTGTTCAACGGAGTTAAGTACATGTGGTACTTCCTGTCAACTGCTATTATTTATGTTGGCAATGTGGCACCGTTTAAACCTCACGATCTTTGCCAGTTTGAACATCAGCAGCATTATATGTCAGTTAGAATAATATGTTTAATATTTCAGAAGCTCATAGGTTCAGGTGTTTTGAACTAAACTCGTATAATTGTTTAAATATCACTTTACTAATAGGCTAATCTGAACAGGCCAAGATCAAATGAGCTTTGCCACATTAAGCACGGGGTGATCTTGCTCTCCTCTTTTTGAGACCTAAAATAATGTGTCCAGATAATGCCAAAACGTATGGGATTTGGCTTTTCTTTCACGTTGACATTTGATTGCAGTTGCCACGTGCTGTGCAGACGTTTACATATCGCCATGGCGATTCTTTATAGGTCCCGCCTTCTCGCATGCAGCCATTGGTCAGACTACTTCTCAACATGTGTGGAGAGAATGCATGAAGGGTACCTTGTGTATGATCTTTTGCCTGGTGCCTTAACAAGGTGTAAAAATGCCCAGAGCTGATTGTGATACTGTGAAGGCTCATTATAGTTGCTCTTTGTCATAATTCAGTCTCTGCACAAATACACCCTACACCTCCACTCAGAAAAAAATTACTTTTTTAGGCCTGGATGTCAGATTTGTTTTTAATTTCTGTTGTATTCGAGTTATAGATGTGAAGTGGTCAGAGAGAATGTGCAGAAAATCTACAGTAGACTAGATTCACACATTTTGTCCTGCTTTGGATCTAGCAACACACAAACAACACCACACTTCAGCGAAACATCTCCTCGTTACATTCTGTTATGAAGTACCATTTCAGCTTTGCAAATAGCGCTGTAATAGTTACAGCTTGGGTTTTAAGAGCTAAATATTACAGTTGCGAACCCTCTCCCATGGCCGTAAGCATCCATGTATCTGAATCATAGAAAGACATAAACCCATTTATCCAGAATCAGCCAAACTCTTTATGTAATATCCAGACTTGATTAGACTTGGATCTTTTCTGAGGGCATTGCAAATAAGCTCATTTTTAAATGATTAGTTATTGCTGACTGCATTTAGCTGTTATGCATGGATTAGCATTTTAGACTGTAATTATCTTTTGTATTTTGCGACATAATCATCTTTGCCTTTGGTCAGGTTTCAACCCGTGATTCTCCAGATTTATGAAGCAGTGAGCTCTAAAAGGCGCATTTGGGTTTGGAGAATACAGTGGGCACCTGGCGTCAAAGTCATTGTTGGTTTACCAACACAGACTAGAGTAAAGTCTTTTTGCATCTCCCTCTCTCTCTCTCCCTCTCTCTTTCTCTCTCTTTCCTTCTCTTTCTCTCGCTCTCAGCCCCTAACCCATGTGAAGGAAATGGAGGGAGGGGCCACTGTTCTCATCTGTGTCTAATAAACTACAATGGCTCCGCCTCCTGCTCCTGTCCTTACCTAATGAAGCTCTCTGCGAACAACCACACCTGCCAAGGTAAGCCACACCCTCCAGCCACACCTGCCAAGGTAAGCCACACCCTCCAGTCACACCTGCCAAGATAAAGCCAAACCTCCCAACCACACCTATCAGTGTGAGCCACAGATCACAGGAACACCTACCAATGTGAGCCACACCTCCCAACCACACCTGCCAGGATAAGATACACCTCCCAACCCGCCAAGGTGAATTATTTCCTATTTTTGAGGAAATTCAATAGAGCTGAATAGGTTATTATAGCCACCGCAGGTTTACACCTGCATGCACTTTCAAACTCAGGACAAGTAATGTTTTAATAGAGTATTTTTAGATCCTCTAAAAATACAGTACACAGGAGTTTTAGCTAAGCTGTGGCTGTAAACTTACTAAACTTAAAGCAAAAAATAAATAAATAAATTAAGCCACGATCTTGGAACAATTCTATTCTCAAGAGACTCCAGCAGCCTTAGCTAACCTCATAACACGGGGGAACGGAGGTTTATTTGAATTTCCCGTTTTAAAACCTTGGAGAACAGGGCAGAGGTTTGTGGAGAAGAAGATCCTGGAACCAAGCTAAAGGTAAAACCGGCACACGAGTGGAAGAAGCGAGAGAAAGCAGGTGTATCCGTCAGCGAGGAACATATTGGCCAGAGTTTCTTGGGTTGTGTGTCTTGGGTGTTGATTAAAGTGCAGTGGTCTAGTCACTGACCTGTCTGGCTGTAGATTGAGGAATGTACAAGCCCTAATGCTGTTTTGTACCGACTGTTATTTACGCATGATGTTTGTGCCGTTTCAGTGTGGAGGTGTATGTATTCCAAGTGTTTAAATCAACTACAATAACATGCAAATTTATATTTATGTTGCTATCTCCCTGTGCATTGCTGTGTGTGTGTGTGTGTGTGTGTGTGTGTGTGTGTGTGTGTGTGTGTGTGTGTGTGTGTGTGTGTGTGTGTG
>JAOXYF010000020.1:1641164-1651902 GCA_028565775.1 Sternarchorhynchus goeldii | reverse complement strand
TGTGTGTGTGTGTGTGTGTGTGTGTGTGTGTGTGTGTGTGTGTGTGTGTGTGTGTGTGTGTGTGTGTGCGCGCATGCCCATTGGGCCTTGGGTGTGTTGTGCAGTTGTGAAGAGGTTCCTGCTGTATGCTCGGAGGTCTGAGATCAGAGGGGTGGACATGGAGAACCCCTACCTCAACGTCATCACGGCCTTAACTGTGCCCGACATCGATGATGTCACAGCCCTGGACTACGATGCGAAGGAGGAGCGCATTTACTGGGCCGATATCAAAACGCGGACTATAAAGTGCACGTCTGTCACTGGAACCAAGCTACAGACAGTCATGTCTGGAGGTGAAGTGTGTCAGAGTACACACACACACACACACACACACACGCATGCGCACGCACGCACAGTGTGAGTGTGTGTGCTGATGTGCTGCATGCATTGCCCTATTTGCCCTATTTTATGAATATTTTTAAAAATGTCCTAAATTGTGAGTAAAGTATGTGATGCTCACACAGGGTCTGAGAGGTGTGATTGTATAAGAGGTCTGTATGTGCCTAGTATATTACTGCAGAATAAATATATTATATTACTAGTATATTACTGCAGAATAAAAGTACTACACAGTTTAAGAGTTTTGTGACGTATGTCTCTCTGCAGAACTGTCGAATGTCCGGGGTCTGGCTGTGGACTGGATCTCCAGGAACATCTACTGGATGAGTTCTGATGGAGACGACACCCAGATCAGTGTGGCGCGTTTAGACGGTTCCCTCAGGGCCACCGTCCTCCACGGAGTCGACAGACCCAAGTGCCTGGTCCTCCACCCAGCCAAAGGGTAAAGCTTCAACCAGCCTACGTCAGCCAGCCTACATCACACCGTTTGCCCCTGATAGCGCCGATGACTCAGGAACCCTCAGACGAAGCGCTGAGCCTGCAGTCTTGTTGCCAGATCACACTCGCGCGTCTCTGATAAAAAAAAAAATTAAAAAAAACAGCAAACGTGCAGCAGTGACGGCAATTATAGCCTGAGCTGCTCGGCACTGGTGAAAGAGTTAATTACTGATCTGTGGCCTGTAACAGCACTGCGCGTACGGGTGTGTTTGCTTTGCAATAACCCAACCTGTCACGCTCCCTCTCGCACAGATTATTAAAGCTAGCAGAACAGAACTGCTCATTAAAAGGCTCCTAACGAGCCAGTGCTACCTTCCAATCCAACCGCAGCATTTATCTTCCGCTTGTTTGGTTGGTCAGTGGCAGTTCTCTCATTTGCATGCATAATGACGGGATGCTTGATTGGAAACAGAGGCACAGTTCACACCAGACTTGGATTAATGGACTGGTTTTTAACACGGTTGGGCGTCTCTATGGTGCTGTTGAACATTTTCCGCGTGGCACCTGTCTGTCGTGATTTATGGCTCGGGGGTTTGTATCGTCTTGCCAACTGTCTTTTCAGACGAAGTTCACGTGACTCCTAAGACGTTTCTGAAAGTCATCCATCATGCAGGATTACGGCCAGTGTCAGATATATTAAAAAAAGAGAAAAGTGACAGAATCATTCAGTTGTTGTTGATTTTTATTGGCCGGTGGTGATGCTGAAGATGGATGTGTTTTTGTTTATTTTTAAAACCATACCGCCCACTCTTACCGTGGTAGAAAACCTCGCTGTGCAGAACCTACACCTCACGCTGTTATATTATGTGATTTTTTTTAAAAGCATTATTTATAAAACAAAAAAGAAAACCATTGGTTGTTGTGTGGATCTGTGGAAATGCCTGGAGTATATACTCCACAAACATTAAACCATGACTTCAGCTTCAGCGGGTCTCCTGCCGTGTGGTGTTGCTTCCACAGGAAGATGTACTGGACAGACGGGAACACCATAAACATGGCAAACATGGACGGTACCAACAGCAAGATCCTGCATCAGAACCAGAAAGAACCTGTCGGTAAAACAATGCGAGAGTGTGTGTGTGTGTGTGTGTGTGTGTGTGTGTGTGTGTGTGTGTGTGTGTGTGTGTGTGTGTGTGTGTTGCATACTTGTGTATACAGTGCAGCAGAACCCATAGCATATCTTCCAAGCAGTTTGAGGAAGGCATTACCTGCAAACATCTGTAGTAAAAGCCCTGAGATTTTCATCTCAGTTTCCTTTTGAATTTTCAGCTTTTGACCTTTGGCCAACATTACATATTACAAGTCTTTTTGTTCACTAATAGTACAGTAATCCGTAAGTGTCGCACCGTGTGGAGTTTGGCAGATGTCTACATAAACAGTAGTTAAACCTTTTTGTGGGTTTAGTTTTCTCATATCGACCAGTGTTTTTTTTTTTTTGTTTTTTTTTTTTTTTTTAATGATGCACATGTGTCTCACAAGCAAATGTTTACCCTTCCAGTCAGTGCTTTCACAGTGCTGATAACAAACCAAGCCAAAAACAAATATGAACTTAATGAACACCACACCAGTTACAATGCCTGGAAGACCACAACAGGAAGTGCTGGAGTTATGATGACAAACAGCACTTCCTTCAAGTGTGCACGTGAGGTCTTAGGTTTTCAAACCAAATTATCACTTAAAATGCTAAAAGTAATTCGCCTTTGGAAATTGTTTTTAGTCGACGCTTAAGCTTTCTCTGGGTTTTGAAAGTCAGACCCTTGTGACAGACTAAACTTGTTTGCGATTAAGAGCTTGACAGGATTCACACTGGCATTTTAAATCGTAACATTATTTGCCCACCATTTTAGCAGAATTAAAGTGAACTCTCTGATTCCGGATATTTCTACAGCAGCAGAATCGCAGGTTATTGTTCGGGCCGTGTTATTTATTTTTTTCCTGGGAAATCGGCCTTTTCTGGTTCATTAATAGAAACAGCGAATATGTTTAAGATTCATTAGAGCCCACAGACCGTGTCCTTACCAGCAATACAACCCGTGACATGCACCAAATCTTCCTGATACATGACACCTTGGATTCACAGTCCTAAGTGAATCTGGCCTTGGATTCACAGCCCTAAGTGAATCTCAGCAGTGTGGATAATGGTAATTGTTCATAGGACTTGGAGAGAGAACAACAGCGAGGCTTTGGGATGGTGATGATGGCAGGAAGAGGGGAGGGAGGGGAGGAAGAGGGGAGGGAGGGGAGGAAGTCTCGACTGACGTTAGCCTTGGTTTCTGCCTATGGCCCTGACTGACACTCAGATGGGGGGGGTGACTGTCCCAGTAAAGAGACTATGGCACCACTTTACTGTCAGATGAAAACCCCTCATCACTGTTGTCCAATCAACACCAACACCCCCCCCCCCCCCCAACCTTTTCTATTCCAGGTATCTCTCAGAATTCAGACTGGATAACAGTATCTCTGAGAACATGCAGTGTTGCAGACTTTGGGGGTTTTAATGAGGTTTATTTTGGGAACAAGCCTTCACATTAATTAAGGGTCCGGTGGGTAATCGTCAGACAGTCATGGGTCTGTTACCGCTTCATCAGAAGCTTTCCAGCTGCAAAGCTTCAGCATGATTGGTTAGTTATTTGGCAGTCAGTCAAAGTACATTACGGCTCTTTACACAGCATTCCCCATTTGTCTCTCCAGGCTTGTCCATTGACTACCCTTCTAGCAAACTGTACTGGATCAGCTCAGGGAACGGGACCATTAACAGATGTAACCTGGATGGGAGTGGCCTGGAGGTGATTGACAGTTTAAAGAAGGAGCTAATGAAAGCATCAGCTCTAGCTGTTATGGGTGAGTATGTTGCGCATGGCAGTTATCCACTACTGTTTGGGGAAGGAGCTTTGTTATCAGCCAGATACCAGTACATCTTCACGGGTCCTGCCTGACATTAGTAGCTTAAGTGGAACTCATGATGGATGTGGAAACAAGGAAAGCTAAATACCGATTGGTTGCGCACATGATGGGAGAAGGCTATAAATCCTAGCTTGTCACATCTCACCACATATTTGATCTTGTGGAAAAAATCGATTGGCTTGTATTAAAAAAAAAGGAAAAAAGAACAAACATAGCTCTCATCTTACACAAAGAAGGACCAGTTGTCTAGGTGTTGATCTGGTTCTGAGAGATGGACAGGATGGCCCGCAAACTGATCTGAGATCTGCTTACGCCGTGGTGCAGTGATGGCGGATTTCCCTTGCTCTTCGAGGGCCAGCTGGAGCAGGTTTTTCCACCCTGCTGCCACATAGGAGTCAGTTGTGATGACAGGAGACAATCCAATTATCCAGTCCAATTAATTGCTCAGTGAGCTCAGTGCTTGTGAACAGGTGTAGATTCCAGAGCCAAGGTTAAGTATCAGAGGTGTACTAGGGTTAAGAGAAGGTTCTGGATGGTTCCAGAGTTATTTTGGGTTTCTGGAGGGAAACAAATGTCCTTGATCATTGTTCATTGCAGAAAACCTGTATAAAATTACATCTATTCATCATATAACGTTGCATTATCTCATTACTTATTTGGGGCATTTAGAAAGGACGTATTTTAAACATGATCTACCACCTCATGTGCCGGTTGCGGTTTCTGACACTCTAGTGTATTCATACGTGAACAAGTTCTGATATATGGTTCCTCTATAGGTACGGACATACAGAACTGTTGTGAAATAAATCAGAATCAAACCTCCTTCCCTCCAGGCATATTAATAATGTGAGACCCACTTCTCTGCTTTACAAACACTTTCGGAAGGGAGGCCCACTACCGCGTTGTTAAGCTCTGCGTGTTCTCGCTCTCGTTCCCAGAGAATGCTCGGCCTTCAGAGTGGGTACTCCCCCTCCTCCCAGTGAGTTACACGAAGACGTGGACAAATCTGATTTTTAAGTGTTGCTTCTACTTTCCCATGTGGGTCACATACAGGTCATGGGTAGTTTGTGGGGGTTTTTTTTTCCAGTGGTCAGAAGAAAAACCTTCTACAAAGCTTCTAATAAGTACACCTTCTAAATAATAATCAGCTCCTTTCAATTTCAACTCTGTACATAGAGAACGATTTATTTTTTTTCTCCAGTGTTTACAGGTAAGGCCAGTCTGTTTTGAGCTGGTGCATTCATTCGCAGTGACTCAGTGGAGTTAATTCCATCCTGATCTTCTCCTGTTGTCAGCTGTATCAGTATTATTTTTATTTATTCACAGCGAGATCTATCTCGCGTTTGTAGTGGTTGCTCGAGGCTCAGTGAAAATGCGGAGTGTGCACTCTAGATCGGCAGGATCCCAAATGACCCCTGAACCTCATTGAATCTGACCACTTTCACGCCTAGCCTCATTCTTTGCTTCGCCTCCACCTCTGCTCCCCCGTTCTGGTTTTCTATTGGCTTGTTCCTGCAGAGTGAGGTCTTCATGGTTCCATCTGCTCCGACACGTCTCTCTTTTTGTTTTAATTGGAACATTAGATAACAAGGACTAACAGCCATATGGCTTCATATTAAACAGACTGCACATGCCAAAATGGGACGCTTCTTATGGTTTACTTAAGACATTATCTCCTTTTTTTTGTTACAATGGAGTACCACACCTTAGAAGAACCGAGAGCTTCTGTTCGGACGGAAGCAGCAGGACTGGGACACCTCAGGGTTTTGGTGGGAGAAGGAATGGGAAAACTCGAGCCAGATCTGCATCCTGATGTTATGGCCTGCAGTAGATGTATCGTTTTAAAACCAGCCGTCATCCCCGTCGCGCGGCTCCGTCAGCCTCGTCGCGCAGACCCCTTGGGCTCAGGTGGTGGGGATCGTTAGCTAAAGACAGCAGGCCTGACTCGCAGCATCTGTTGCGGGATTTCTATTTACTTTCCTCCTTCCGCCGCCTCTTCTCGGCACCCCTTTCGAGATTTAACAAGACCCTGCAAGTGGAGAGCTCCTCCTCCTCCTCCAAGCCTGTTTCTCTTTCTCTCTCTCTCTTGCTCTATCACTCCCTTGCCTTTCTCAAGGGAAGAGCGGGAGAATTCAAGCCAAAATGTCCATCCCCACTAAAGCAAAGGTCATTTCCGTAACCCTCCCTCATCAAGGCTGAGGCCTGGACGATCGAGGCCGCACTCAGACCTCTAGTGCGTGGAGCTCGGGGTTAAGTGCCGGAGGCCAACAGCACTGTGGCACGATGATCTCCCCACCCACACCCCTCTGGTACGAGGCCACTTTTCAGCAGTGAGGTCAGTGGGGCCGCAAGCACTTCCCTAGCAGCAGCTGCAAACAGTCTCTGCTCTGTTCTTTGAGTTCCTTGAGTTTCTTCAGTAGAGTGAAGGGATGTGCACCCCCCCACCCCCCCACATCACCTGTCCACATGGTCTATCCTTACACCCCTACAATCACAGCTGTGCCCATTATCAAAGTGCTAATGTGAAGCTCATTTTTCGACTAACTTCGTTTTCACTTAATCTTCCCGGCTCTCATGGGGACGGCTCCGTAATCAGGTTTTTTTTGGGGGGGGGGGCGGGGGGTGATTTAATCTGAGTGACGTCCAACCACTCAGCAGCTCTAATGGTACGAGACAGGAAGGAATTAACGAAGCGTTGGGTCAGAGGGTGTCTGTCTTACTGCTGACACTGACATGCAGAGCACTGCCTCGTGTTTACCTACCTCGTTTACGATGATTTGGCTGCTGTCGCTATGCACATCCCCTCGTTAGAGAGACTGCAGCCTGCAGTGGCTGCTGGGAATGATATGGTCCACGCTGCAGGAGAACCTTATTAACGTGCACCTGTGCTGCAGGAGAAGCTTATTAATGTGCATCTGCGTCGAAACCCTTGAAGTACGAGACGTCGCATGAGCTCTGAAGCACTACCAGTCTTCTGAAACCTCATTCTATATCACAGGAGCTTAGATTCAATCCCTTTCTTGTTAATTTAGCAGCAGGTGGAGTAGCTCCTAGAGGGGGAAGGGGGAGGAGCCTGGGCGATCATAGCAACAGCGGGGTGGGTGGAGCTGCTGACTGGCACGGGAATTCCTGCAGGTGCGGCCGCTGGAATTAAAGTGAAAATGAGGTGGAAAGGTGAAAGGAAGAAGTGAAAATGTTCTCTGTTTAGCAAATGGCTCGTCCTCCCGCTTTCATCTCTTTCTATCCCTCTTTTACTCTCTTTCTTGTCCTCGTTTTTTTACTTTCTCTCTCTCTCTTTCCATGCATTCCCTGTTCTTTTGTTTCCTCGATCTCTAATTGTTATATATATATTTTTTTAATATTAGCGCGTAATTAACCCAGTTTATTTTTTTGTCTTCTGCTCCTCCTCCGCGTTACTCAACCGGCACAGAGATTATCATCAATTATTAATACGTCTTTCTCCTCTATGTTGTCACTTTTTTTCCAAACTCTTTCAAATGGGTTGTGTGGAGCATCACCAGGCTTCCGTCTACCCAGAACCGCTAGCTGAACTCTCGAAGGCAAGAGCAATCGAGCAGCCGGTTGGGAAGCACGGCGAGATGTGGTCAGCTGCTCAGGCCTAGGGGGTTGGGAGGAATAAAAGGCTGCAGTGGAGGTCCTCCCTAAGGAAGGGGCATAATCCCTGACTAAACAAGAGGTAGTTGTACACTGGAGTGAATAGGGGTAGTGTACTTAGCCTGAGTGAATATGTTTAGTGTAGTACTGAGGGAAAAGTGTAGTGAACACATGTGAATAGGGGTAGTGTAGATAACCTGAGGAGATGGAGGTAGTGTAGTGAACACATGTGAATAGGGGTAGTGTAGATAACCTGAGGAGATGGAGGTAGTGTAGTGAACACATGTGAATAGGGGTAGTGTAGATAACCTGAGGAGATGGAGGTAGTGTAGTGAACAGTGTATTATTCCCACCGGTTGAGAGAAAAGCTTGTGTGCTGAATGATGGAGTTACACAGGAAGCAGTGTGTGGTTGAGCAGCTCCGCTTCAGCGCTCTGTGCTCGGAGGTGAGCTCTGTGCTCGGAGGTGAGCTCTGCGAGTCCAGGCCTCCACCTGTCCTTCTTGCCCGGCTCGCAGGGAGCAGGCTGTGGTGGGCGGATGACGTGCTGGCACAGCTGGGCACCGTGAGCAAGAGAGACGGGAAGAACAAGGCCGTCCTCAGGACCAAGACCACCGGCGTCATCCAGATCAGGCTCTACGACAAAGACGGACAAAAAGGTAGCGTGGGCGCGTGGGTGGGTGCATGCGGTGCACGGCCTCCCTGCCGTGAAGTGACCTGATTGGTCAGCACAGCTGAAGAATACTGACATGTTTAGCTGCTGATTACGCACCTCAGAATAGTTATGGAGGATTTTTTTTTTTCTGGAGCAGCTAGTTTATTAAAAGCCTTCAGGATATAAACACAGTTTAGACAAAGCCTTGTTTCACCAAATCGATTCATCTGCTTCTATTCGGTGATGATGTTTTTCCTGCATGCCTTTATCTTAAATAAATCTGCCTGTGGTTTTTTTGTTGCAAGCCAGCCTCCTTTGGATGGCTGTGATGGGTCTGTTTGCTTGTTTGTTGATTTATCTGCTCTAAGTAACCGAGGCGACTGTGGTGTCGGGAGCTCATCGGTCAGGGGTTGTGGGTGTGGCTTTGAGGATTCGATCCCAGCTGTCGGTCGTCGCCACGCTGAGCTGCAGTGCTGGGCAAAAACGGGGCTGATGATTAAATGTGAACATGAAAAACTGTAAAATGTGAAAGCGTTTTTTGAATACATTAGATCATTTATAGCTTGGTTTTTTTGTTTGTTTGTTTTTTTTTTTGCAAAAGTGCATAACAGTTTATAAAAAAAAGCAAAGATATAGCACACAAAAATAGAAATAAAGGATTTGTGTAGTTTCACCGTGGATAAGTTGTCAAACATCTTGTACCAAACTATTTCACATTGGGCCCAGCCTGCTCACTTCATACCAGCAACCACAACGTGGTTGGGTTCTTCAAGGGAGTCACCAAGTAGGCAGTAAAGTCTGGCGTTCCAGCTTCACCTCCTCCAAGGTCACGTTTTAAACCACCCACATAAACCCAAACTGAACGAGGCTGTACCCGGTCCCAGTGCCACCCCCCCCCGCCACTGTTAATGCCGCCAGTTTCATGTGGTCTTTCCGTGCTACACTAACGGCACACGCTGTTTATTGAACAACAAGCAGTAACGGAGAGAACAGTCATCCATGAAAATAAATAAAGAAGCTTTTTTGTACTGGCAGCTAAGCCCCGCCCAGCTCATTATGCTGGCAGCTAAGCCCCGCCCAGCTCACTGTCCTGGCTTCTAAACCCCGCCCAGCATTAATTTCCATCGTACTTTGGGAGGTTTGGGAGGCTGGAACACCTCCAGTCCTTCAGCATAGCGCCTCTGAGTGAGGGGCATTCGTTTCAGTGGCAGGTCCATTAGCTCAGTCGCACGCAATCCTTTCAGAGTTCCATTAGGATAAAAAATGGCAATTAAGGAGTCTTTAAGGTAAATCTTTTTGCCACCTCCTTATACTCCTGCAATCCAATTAGCTGCACCATTCATCTCAATGACACTGGACCCAGGGGAGTTGAGGCGTTGTTCATTACTGCACCTCCCACGCTGACGGCCCGTCTCTCACAGAGTGTCCGAGGAACATGTTGAACTGGTTTTTGGTTTTTTTTTTCCCCCCCAAGAGAGACTGTGTGTGTGGATGTGTGTGTGTGTGTGTGCTGGTATTATATGCAAGCTGGGCTTAAAGTGGCCTCAGGGGGTTACATTCCTATGTGAAGTGTTGGTAAACTGAAGGAATTTGCAGATGAGAGGCTTCCTGCAGAGTACTGAATCAGTTTGGATGTGCGGTTGGATGAGAATCTGCGTGTGTCCTGTGTTGTGTGTTGTGTGTTCAGGTGAGATCCCGCGTGTCCTGTGTTGTGTGTTCAGGTGAAAACCCGTGTGCAGTGAATAACGGGGGATGTTCTCAGCTGTGCCTACCGACATCAGAACACAGTCACACCTGCACATGTACGACAGGATACAAGCTCCAGACCGACCGCTCCACCTGCCAGGGTAACACCCCCCCCCCCCCCCCAAACAAGAGTCACCGCACGAACTCAGCAAAGCACGCGCGTGTGCGTACCAGTCCATAATTTGTGTGTTTGTGTGTCAGGAGTAGGCTCGTTCTTGCTCTACTCTACAAACGAGGGGATCCGAGGCATGGGGTTGGAGCCCGGTGACGGAGGTGACGTTCTGACTCTCGTGGGGATCAACGCGCTCGTGGCCAGCCTGGACTTCCACGCAGGTGAGCAGGCAGAGCTCTCAGCCAGTCGGCTTGCCGGACATTTCCCGGAGGAAAAGTGCGTTTGGGGAGAATGTTCTATACGATCTATTGCCATGCCGGGATCCATGTGTGACGGGGGGGTGTCGCTCTGAAGAGTTCAGGGATGATGCTTTGTTCCAATTCCCATGTTTCCCTGGGCATGACGCAAAGAACACCTTGCTGGGATCAGAATGATTGAGGATTGAGGATTTAAACAGATTACCACCAATGCACAGCTGACGCCAACACATCCACCTGAGACACGTCCACCTGAGAGCTTTAAGCTGATGCCCCTGGATGAACATAATGTAAAGAATATCACAATCCTGTTTGCAGAAGAGGACAGTGACAGCTGTTTATATCGGTCATTAGGGTCATGTGTTTCAAAGGAATGGCAATAGCTTCTGTTTTTTGGTTTTTTTTTTGTTGTTGTTGTTTTTTGGGGGGTGGAGGTTCTCCTTCTTTTCTTTTAAACAGGATAAAAAAAGTGAGTTTTGTGTGCCAGAGGAGGTCTGAGACCAATAGCACTGGAACACAGGCTTCTCATAAACAAGTCTGACCAATAGCACTGGAACACAGGCATATTTGTTCCT
>JAOXYF010000020.1:1626255-1641064 GCA_028565775.1 Sternarchorhynchus goeldii | reverse complement strand
GACCAATAGCACTGGAACACAGGCTTCTCATAAACAAGTCTGACCAATAGCACTGGAACACAGGCATATTTGTTCCTTGTTTTTGTTGACAGATTAGTCATGCACAAGTGTAGAAATGATTGGAACAAAAGCGCAAAAACAGTGGAACTGGAATCGGAATCGGATGGAAGAAATACAGCGTGACCTTTTGAGCCTCAGATTCTGCATTAAGATAAATATAAATAAAGGAAAATGAAAGCACTTTATCTGGAGACTTTTGTTATCTGGTTCATAATATATTAGGAATTAATCTAAATCCCTTTCTGGAGACATGGAAATGTGAATGTAAGTAAAGAATTAGTTTTCTTTTATTTTTTTTCTCTTTTTATTTCTGTATTTTTTTTTTACGTCCGTCTCCATGGCGCTACGACCAATGATGAAAACAAATAGAATAAGGAATAGATCCAACAGGGTGTTGATTTGGACTAATCCCACTGTCTCATAGGAAACGACACGTTGTACTGGACTGACATGGCTTCCAACAAAATCTCCCGAGCCTCCCGGGACCAGACGTGGGTGGAGGTGGTGGTGGGTGGCGGTGTGGGCGGAGTTGACGGCCTGGCTGTGGACTGGGTTGCAGGTGTGTGTCTCCCCCCTCCACTGCCTCTCTGATGTTTTCCTCCAGTACCGGTGATGTCACCCATTATGTTACCTGTGTTACGTTACATTACGTTACATTATGTTACCACTAATAATGTCAGTGCACCGCCGCCTCACTCTATCCCACCCTCGTCCCCTCTGAAGGGAACCTCTACTGGACGGACCACGGTTCGGACCTTATCGAAGTGTCCCGGCTGGATGGCCGTCATCGCACCACGCTCGTCTCTGAGGGGCTCGATCAGCCTCGAGCCATCGCTGTGCACCCGCTCAAAGGGTGGGTGCCGCACATGACCTCTGACCTCTCACCCCACTCCATACTTCACACCCAGTCGTTCCTTCTGCCTGTGTGATTCACACTGAGCAAGTGCTATTATTGGTCGGTCTGATTGCTACGACTGATCAGTCTGATCGCTACGACTGGCTGGTTTGATCGGTACATTTATGGCTTTAGTGAATTCATGCTCCAGAAAAACCTTGGCAACGGTGGGTCTGGAATCTCCAACAGCCCTCGGGCTACAGCCAAAAAGTTCTAAAACAGCTGATTAGCATGCCCCTCCCCGTGGTGATGCCTAGTAGCATTAGCCCCTCCCCACTAGCCCATTATTGATCCTGCCCCTTGCATTCCGACCGGGTTCTCCAATTCCGGTTGTTCCACTGTCACGAAGCGACGGGATTCAAGACTGGGCTTAGTCTCGCGTTCCCGCCACGGACTGGCAAAGGTCAGGAAAAACTCTTCGTCTGGGAAATTAATTAGATTCATTTGAGCTGCACTTATTCATGACACGGAACATTTAATCACTCTAAAGATAAATGTCCCCAGTATAATCAAAAGAGATCCTATTAAACACAAATCACTATGATTGCTTCTGTTTTGGTCTTTGTATTATATTTTAATCCAACCTGAAGGCATGTGATTAAATTCGCTGTAATGATTAGAACATTGTGATGCATGAGCTACACTGTGTGGAAACACCTGAGGATATCTGATTACTGGAATCAGACCTGAGGTTATCCCAGCGTTGGAGTCTGACCTTTTTTCGTAGCCGAGGACAGTTGAGTAGAGCTGTGGAGTGATGGAGTGTTCTGTGACCTCACGTTACCTCTCTTGTACAGGATCCTCATCTGGACAGAATGGGGCCAGAACCCCAAAATCAGCAGATCCCGCCTTGATGGATCGCAGCGATTGTTCCTGGTTGGCTCTGGAGTAGGCTGGCCCAGCAGCATCTCCATCGACTACCAGGTTTGCTCCTCCCCCCTTTCTGTAAAAAAAAAAAAAAAAAAAAAAAATACCAACTACACTCCAGGAGTTCAAATGTCTCGCAAGGTTATTGGCGCTGTGCCGCTCAGGCCACGCCCACCTGACCTCCTCTCTCCAATCACATTGCAGGAAAACAAGTTCTACTGGTGTGATTCGCGTGCCGGAAAGCTGGAGCGCATGAGCCTGGAGGGCGGAGAGCGGCAGGAGGTGGTGCTGGGGGCCGGCACCGGGGACCTGCTCTCTGTGACAGTCTTTGGCCCACACCTCTATTGGTCTGACAGGTAATTTATTTTCCCTTAAACGGTCTCTTCAACCAGCGGCACGGAGAAAGCCACCACCCCCCTCCCCGCGCGGGATTACCCAGCAGCACTTGCAAGGTCACCCGACTCCTCACCCTTGTTCGCCCTTCCGACGACGATGACTGTGTCTGTTCACGCGTTTATTTGGTTATTATCTCATTCAGATCTCAGATCCCCAGTTTCATTGTTGTGGTCGTGTCCTCTTTTGTCATACCGTACATCTGCCACACCTGCTGTGCTGAGTGAACCGAATCATCTCGCGACCGTTGATTGGCTCCCGCCACATGTTGTGCGTTTTGCTGCTCGTCAGGTCCCATGGCAACGGCTCCATCCGCCGCGCTCCCAAGAACAACGCCACACACATCAGCACCGTCCGGAGTGGGCTGGGCCTCAGCCTGAGGGACGTCAAGGTGTTCACCCGGGACAGGGAGAAAGGTTGAGGTTTTCTATAATACTCTCATTGACTTGGTTCTACACTTCCGCCTCCATGCTGTTTCCCATGGTGACGACCCCCCCCCCCCCCTTCTAGAACCTGCTCATTTATCAAGCATGATCCCGCGTTACGAGACAGCGTTAAAAATATTATGTGTCACGCTCCAATGGGGTTTATCAAGGGTGTGTAAATTTCACCCCAGTGTACAAGAGCAGGGGGGGGAAATGCACAGTGATTAATGATCACGTTCGCTCACCTGTTTCCTACTGTTTAGAAGGTATGAAGAAGCACATAGTTCCATTGACTCCTACCTTAATCACCTAATTCAGATGAACTTTATGGGAACAAAAAAAAAGCTGTTGTGAAATTTGATTTGGACGATGGTTCATTGTGATTCAGTGAGAAATTAGAAACCACCGGCTCAAAATTACAGTTGGAGACGTAAAAATTGTTCACGGATGGATGGACAGAGGAATGGATAAGAATGTGTGTGTGTGTGTGTGTGTGTGTGTAAAAACTTGTCTCATCTCCGCATCCTTGCCCTCCCCTGTGTCTCCAGGCACGAACCCATGCGGCGTGGCGAACGGCGGCTGTGAGCAACTCTGTTTCTACCTGGGTGACGGCGAGAAGACCTGCTCTTGCGCCCACGGCTCCCCGTCGGCCGACGGCCTGAGCTGCCGGCCGTACCCCGCCTACCTGCTGTTCTCGCAGCGCGGCGCCCTGCGCAGCGCCCGCCTGGACGCCCGCCCCGCCCCGCGAGCGCCAGTCCGCCCCTACGAGAACCCCGCCTACTTCAAGAACGTCGTCGCCCTGGCCTTCGACTATGGGGGAGGGGATGGAGGTGCCAACCGCGTCTTCCTGAGCGACTCTCATTACGGGAACGTACAAGTGATCAACGATGACTGGACAGGGCGGAGGGTCCTGGCTGAGAGTAAGACCGACCCCCCCCCCCCCACACACACACACCCTCATGTATTCATTCCAGCTGCTTAGCCCTCATTGGTCTTCACTTCCTAGATGTGGGCGAACCCCGAATCATCCCAATTTGGGAATCACAGATTTTTCATCCGATCTCACCTCCGATTCTTATTTAACGATATGAAATATGTGGCGAGACGGGGAAAACTCAAAACAAAAACATTGTTTGAACCAGGCTGGATCATCGGCGTAATCTCTCTTGACAGTAATCTCTCACCGCCGTCTCTTACTATAATCTCTCCCTCTTACTGTAATCTGCTCTCACTGATTATAAGATGTTGACTATTACAGACTCTCCTCCCTCCAATTCTATCTAATCTCTATTAAAAAAAAAAAAAAGAATCAATATGTTTGATCGTGTGACTTAAACGTTTTGTATTTCACTGGGAGTTAAAACATTGTTATGGTCACGGCAGAGGGGTGGAGAACGATTGTTATGCCGTTGTTATGGCAGCCGGTCCCGGAGACTGATTGCGCGTTTGGGTGGGGTCGTCCCGGGTGATAGTGGGGTGGTTCTGCCAGGCTCCTGTGATGCATCACGCGGTAACCCTGTCAGGATTACTGCACGTCCCTGTTAATCAATTGGCAATTAACCCAGCGATCCTGCTACAGTCCTCTGTGATGGATGGGGGCAGGGTTGGTGCTACGTCTGCCAAACTGGCGGCCCCCACCCGCGATGGACACCTCCAAGTCACGCTTAACCCCGCTGCCCACGCGTTTATTTATACGCTGTAGAAACGCAGGTTGGTATTAGGACACCTTGATGAATAGCTTTTCCGGGAACACTGGGCATATGCTGGGATGGTGGGGGGGGGTGGATTATGGGATATGTAGTTCTGTTCTGGCGGCCATATTGACCGAATGGAAATTGCTTGCCTTTCTGTGAATGCGTCCAATTTCCGATGTAGTTAAGAAAAGCGGCGGGGTGCCGTTTCCATGGACACTCTATCTTACTGCCCCGAAAAGGCTACGTGTGCACGCATGTCGCTTCTCCTAACCGCTAATCCTACGTGTGCAGGCTCAGAGCAGGAGTGTGTGGGTGTGGGTGTGTGGGTGTGTGTGTGGGTGGGGGGGGGGTTAAAATTTGTACTTTACCGGCTCACGCATCTCTTCTGCCCCCCCTTCCCCTCCAACACACACACACACACACACACACACACACACAGTCAGTCCAAACTTCTGCTGAGAGTAGCGATGCCCCGTGTCTAATCTCACTCTCGTCTACCCCCCCACCCCCTACTACTCATGTCAGAATCCGACACGCCTGCCACGGCCCGCAAAAGAGCACGGTTTCCTCTCCCGCCTCACCTTAAACCACCTCTCCCCGTTCACGTCAGGCGCCAACCACCTGCCCAACGCTGCCGAAGTTTCCAGCAGTCACGTTTAACTCGATTTACCCTCGTTCTGCTCGACAAGTACGGCTTCCCTTCGCAATCCAAAAGTCAGAATTATCGACAACCAGCCAGCCAGACAGACTTCCTGCTGCGTTCCTCCAGCTTCTCCAGCTTTGGAGGATGGTGCAGAGACGTGGCAAGTCAACAGCGAACCGTGAATACGCCCATGTGTGCTGGGTGTAGAATGAAGCTGGAGTGCAGAAAGGTCAGATAAACTGTGATGATGAATGAAACAGAGGAGAGATGGAGAGAGAGAATTAGACAAAGAGAGAGAGAGATAGAGCGAGAGAGGGCAGACCTTCTAAATGAACATGTGAAGCTTGTTCTGCTGAGTAACAGAGAGAGAGAGAGAGAGAGAAATAACTGTCTGTTTGAATGATAACAAAGCAAGCAAACTAAATGTAGAACTCAGAATGGTTCCGCTGAAAAAGAGAAAGTATAAGAGAGGGAGGGAAGTAGTGTCTGTATTAATGATATGAATCTATTATCATATATTAATAGCTGAACTAAATGTGGACCTGCGGATTGTTCTACGGATAGAGACTGAAAGTGACAAAGAGAGAGAGATAGAGAGAG
Source organism: Sternarchorhynchus goeldii (assembly GCA_028565775.1). Lineage (NCBI taxonomy): Eukaryota > Metazoa > Chordata > Actinopteri > Gymnotiformes > Apteronotidae > Sternarchorhynchus > Sternarchorhynchus goeldii. Next base: position 1,635,487 of record JAOXYF010000020.1, on the reverse strand, counting down.
GAAGAGAAAGAGAGAGAGAGAGGAAGAGAGAGAAGGAGAGAGGTAGGCAAAGAGGCAGAGAGAGAGGTGTTGAAAGAGACAGAAAGAGGCTTTGGTATGTGTACAGGATGGATCGTCCTCCGTTAGTGAGAGAATGATGGATTACCGACAGGAGGTGGTCTGAGTGTTCTTCTCTTCACACAAGGACATATTTCTTCACCACACACACACACACACACACACACACACACACACACACACACTCATGTATGAACCTTATCATCATCTTCAGTATCAGTATGATCATTTTACTTTAAAATATATATATATATAAATATATATACAGTATATAATATATATTCAGGGTCTCCAAATGACCTTTCTCTTCTAGGTCCTTGAAACATTACAGAGTTATGTGTTATTTAAGGACACGTAATAAATATAAACACCACACAGGCTCTTAATGTTTTCTTTCTGAGGAAGATTCAGGCAGCAAACTCTGTCGTGATTACAGAACATATTCATTACAGCAGACTTCAGTCATTGTGCCTCGGAACACTTAAAACCGTTAATAATTTGATATTTTGTACACTGTCACTAAAGGGCTGGTTTCTCGTGCGATCTTTGGTTAGAACACCATGAGGACGGTACCACACCAGAGAACCTTCTAGTTTAGGTGATGAACACTGTGTCACTTTTCTCATTATGAGGAGCTGTTTAGTCAAGCTAGCGAACATCAGAGCGCCTGAATCAGATATATGCTTAATTGAGCATGTGGGGGGGGGGTCTCACCGCAACACCGGTCTTCCTGTAGGCAGACGTTGCGATTGACACCAGGGTGGTACGGGTCAATGGAAGTTCGATACGCTTTAACCTTTACCGCCTGTACAAACATTCTGCCACTCTCTGCTCAGCATTTGCTCACTTCAGAGCCTTTATGCGAGATTCTGTTTAGTTTGAGTGTTTTTATTCGGCTTTTTTATTAAACAACATTTTAATAAATGTTATATATTTTTTATAAATATTTGATACAGCCTTCTTAATAAATATTGTAAATGTTGAATCAGACTTGGCATTAAATCAGATGTAATAAAAGCAGTTTCAGTGCCAGAAGTTGTTTTAATGGTTTTTTTTATTGCTCCATTGCTGTCTATATAGCATCGTAAGAGATGCTCTACATAGCATCGTAAGAGATGCTCTACATAGCATCGTAAGAGATGCTCTACATAGCATACTGCATACCAAACCAGCTACGACTGCTGTTATTGTAGTTATGACCAGGAAATGACCATACATGTCCACGTGTTGTTCTTCGCAGACGTGGGTTCGGTGGAGGGCCTGGCATACCACCGTGGTTGGGACGCCCTCTACTGGACAAGCTCCGCTACGTCCACCATCACCCGCCACTCGCTGGACCAGGCCAGGACCTCGGCCTTCCGTCGACAGGCGGTGGTTCGCATGGCCGATGACGATCGCCCGCACGCGCTTGCCCTGGACGAGTGCCAAAAGTGAGTCCCTGTTCCTAGAAGCAATGGAACTCAACTCGATTGTTTAACACTGAATTAAGCGCATCAAATCGTATTTCGCACACAAAGCCATAATTATTTCTGCCATTTGGTGCTGTCATTAAGGCTGGAGATGGTTTAGGAAACGAAGCTGAGAGCTCGTTCTGCTTGAAACGTGTTCTCACGAGAGCTGTGTGGTGTTTTGGTAATGACTAACTGGTTAGGCAAGGAGAGAAATATAATATTCAGTTAATCAGAATTTTGAAGTGTATTTCCGTGTTAATTTGAACTCTGTATTCTGTAGACGTATTGTACGCCGTGGGTTTAGTAGGCAGAATAGATGCACTTTTTAAGCCATCTAGAATGTCTTCTAATTTCCAAACTCTGTCTTGCTCACCCAAGCTTGGAAATGTGAATCTCCTCCAAATTACCCAAGGCTGAAATTGCAGTTGTGAAGTATGTCTCTTCCAAAGGTCAATTAACAATGAGATGCGCTAATTACAGCACAGTAATTAGATGCGATACAACATACAGCACATTAATTTCTCTTCAGAGAGCTCTGTGGTTAATAAAGATGTGGAATTTCAACAGTGACCCGCGAGGGTGGTGCCTCACGGTGGTGAAGGTATTAAACTCCACTCGCCCCTTTCAACTCCGTCATCTACTTCACTCCCTCCTCTAAGCTCCACACATTTAATTAAAGGATGTGTGTGTGTAGTGCAGTCTCTAATCTTATTTCACTGTCAGTTGGAGCTTTTATTGTGTTTGATGCTGGTTTTAATTTTGCTTAGTGCGGCCATTTATATTTGGACTTTTGTGACCAAATATTCCCTCATTCTTTACCTGTGACATACTAATGCCCTCAAGTTAAAGTAGCTGATCACTGGGATCGGAAGTAAAGATTTTACACAGAAAGTGCGCATTCAGAAATCTCACACCCACGTCTAAATCCAAGGCTGTTGCTGCAAAATCCGTGTGGGGAGGAGGACTAAGGTTCTCTAAATGATTTTAACATTAATTAGTTTCAACTACTAACTTCAGTGTGACGGTGCACGGCAAGATGCGAGCGGATCAAGTCGAACGTAAACAAAAAGACGTTTAATGAGAACGAGACGATAATACACGAAACAAATACAAACACAACCGTCTACAACAAAGTCACAATGTGGCCACAAGCCTAATCACAGTGCGAACGCTTTAACTGACGTGGAACGGAACACGCAGTGAGAATTCTACACACAACGGCAGGGAAAGAACGAGACGCACCGCTAACAAGGGGCGGGGCAGCATGTGGAAAACAGGAAGTAAACAGAAAGCTCATGCAGATGAAAAGAACAAACACAAAGCCACATATGTGAAATACACAAGGTTTCCAAAAAAAAAAAATATATATATATATATATATTAGACACACACACACACACACACACACACACACACACACACACACATTGCCATAGAGTCAATGCACTGATCTATAAACAGTTTACTGTTAAGACAACAAGACAGTAACAACACAGTGGCTAATATAATGCTTAAACACTTCAGAATCCACCAGGGCAATGCAGATGCCTCCTCCCTTTTTAAGGATCCTCCACTAATCTCCTACAGAGGCAACAAAAACCTTGAAGACCTGCTCCTTAAGAGTGAGATAAATGACCATTCAGATAATAACTGTGCTACTGTAGCCTGCAACTGCTCTAGATGTGCTTCGTGTAAATTTATTAGCCACTAAAATAACGGTGGTTCTCTCCCATTCCTCCTTATGCATTAATGTGGCAGGTGTCTGCTGCATTTAGTTGCAAAATATGTAATCACCTTTACGTTGGAGAAACCGAGAGAAAGCTTGTGGATCATTTTGTTGAATGCCTTCAGAGAATCTGAATAACGTATTAGTTGTCTTAAAGGCATTTTAATACTAATGGACATTACATTAATGACATATTTGTTTGCAGTGCCAGAAGGTGCTATTAACAGCAATGCAATTAGGAAACTCAAAGGAAAAAGAACTGAGCTTTAGAATCCCATGGAACATTCCAACTGAATGTCCAGAATGTTTTGTTTCTGTGGAAACCTTGTGTACTTCACTACAATTTTGGATATCTCTATAGTACAGTGCAGTTACTCACCTGGAATCTTCTTCAGATTTATTTTTAAGCTAATGTTGAACTTTTGTTGAACACACATTTGGAGAACCTGTTGAAAGTGCTTTGTCTCCGTAAGCAGTTCTCTAACTTTTCGACTGAATTTAGTGCAGCATTGCCACAATAAGGTAGAGTGCGGAGAGAAGACGGAGCAATCCCACAGGGCGGTGTTGCCGTGTCATCTTTCAACAGTGTTAGCGGCGCCGTGTTTGGTAGCAGCTGCCCCATAATGCACATCTTGCTTAGTATCAGTACATTCTTTACTCTCCACTGTCAGATGAGGGCTGGCAGCATCTCAGCTAGTGGTCACACCTTGTCGTTGGCGTCTGCCACTCTAAGGTGCTGTTACGCCCTTACACGCTTGCTTTGGGGAAAACACATCGGGGAGGCTCGAAGCACAGATCACGTTAGTGCCGGCCTGTTGTAGCTCTCTTTAAAAGGTCCGTTCTCAAAGGAGCTTCAGAAGCTCAGAACAGTTCCATTTACAAAATACTAGTTGTTGTTATTTATTTCAATTTTGGACAGACCATAAATGCAAATAAAACGCATATACCATCTGCTGTCCGGCATTTAAATGCAATCAGAATGTTGTATTCCACCTTTCACCATTGTGATCTAAAATGTTTTAAGCCTTTGAAAGGAAGATGAGTCTTATAGCTCGATATTTAGGCTGTAACACAAACTACCAGGGCAAGAACGTTTGCAAATTGTGTGTGTTTTGTTCCCCACCAAACCTCTTCCCAATTCTCACTTTCTTTACATCCAAGTGTTAATGGGGTTCTCTCTATACCGCCGCATCTCTCCTTTGAAGTTTTTTTTTTTTTTAGATCTCTGTGTTAATGGTGTTCTCTCTCTCTCTCTCTCTCTCTCTCTCTCTCTCCTCCTTCTTTCTTTCTCTCCCTACATCTTCAGTCTAATGTTTTGGACCAACCGGAACGAGAAGAGGCCGAGCATCCAGAGGTCGACGCTCGCTGGGGCGAACGTCCGGCTCATCGTTAGCGAGCGCATCCTCGCCCCTAATGGACTGACCATTGACCACCGCGCCGAGAAGCTCTATTTCTCCGACGGCGGCCTGGGCTCTGCCGAGCGGTGCGATTACGACGGCTCGCACAGACATGTGAGTGGCCCCTGCGCCTTACTGACAACGCCGGACGCGTTCGCACCTGCTAGTGCATTAGCGCCATCTGAATGGCCTGGCGGAGCTGAAACGTCTTGAGGCTTTTGTGCAGGTTCCTGTTCTGTAAAGAGACTGTAAGATGGAGTGTTGGGTAAAAAGGTTCAGTCTGCAGTGCCCTATTGAATTGCCAAGGCTGAAGTGAAGGCGTTGCTGCTGTTAATGTCCAGCCATTAATCAAAGTAAAATCTTCGAGTGGAATTCGCCTTCAGCGTGCAGCCAGTCATCACCACGCTGAGGCTTTAACCCTTTAGTGCTTCTCATGGCTGTAGATTAAGCACACGAGGCTTTAGGACGTCCCACTCTTGCAGATTGGTGCTCTAACGTGCTGTTGTGCTAAACGTGTTATAAGCGCACGCGGCTGTAGGCGTGTCTGAGGTGACGAGGTCTTTTCTGTCGGGTGGGGAGGGGGGGAGGCGGGTTTGAGTGCTGGCCCCGCCTCAGCCCTTTGTGGCCGTCTTTACGAGCCGCCACGCTTATTTGTTAGACCATTAGCCGCCACGGTAAGCCAGCGTGGCGACCCGCTAGCCACCGTAACCAACGGTGGACAAAACTGAATATCAGAGAAATCAAGCAAATGTTATTACACACACAGTACCAGCTCTCTTTCAAGTACATAAAAACCAGTTGGTAAAGACAGCTGGTTGGCTTCACATGTCTTGAAGGAGGCGAACGCTTGATTTTATTCTCCCAGAGTAAGAGACAGCAGACAGTGGGTGGGAACTGGCGGCGAGGAAAAACTCCCTCTGGGCAGGGAAAGAAAGGAGAGCAGCAAGGGAGCTGAGCAGTTAGCACTCTCCGCCGCGTTCTGCCTCCTGGCAGTGTGGAGGAAGCCATTGGGATCGCTCCCCCCTCACAAGCTGCTAGCTGTTGTTGCTAACCGCTATGGTTTGCTGCTATCGCTAGCCGCTATGGTTTATTGCTATCGCTAGCCGCTATGGTTTATTGCTATCGCTAGCCGCTATGGTTTGCTGCTATCGCTAGCCGGCATGGTTAGCTACCACATAAAACACAAAACCCGCAGCAAGAACTGGACGGGGCTTGTGCAGCTAGCATTGAGAAGTGAAGCTGGCGAGAAGCCCTCCAAGACACCAGCGCTCCCAGGATCCTGGTGTTGGTGGCCATGGAGTGATGGGAAATATCTTTCTAATTAAAGAGTGTGAATTGTTCTGGGCTTAGCAGACAGAGCTCCGGGGAGGCCGGCGTGGTGGGCGATGGAGCGGCGTCTGAGGGTGTCCCCGGTCGCCCACGGCAACAGAGGGTGAAGCAGCGGCAGATTCCGACACATGCCAGAGGCTGCACAGGTCCGCATACTCCCCAGATCCCGCCGTCTGCCTGATCTCAGACCTGCAGAAGTCAGTGCCATTCTTATTCGAGTCGCACCAGCAAAGAACTAATCAAACCAGCATGAATGACTCACCGTGAATTTGGAACGAACCATTACGACCCCGATGAAGCTATAGTTAATGTTGATCACGAAATCCATAAATATAAATGTATAATGTGGCCCAAACTAAGAACTACATGGTTAGAGAAAATCATGCATAGTAATGTGCTGAAAGCATAATTCAGTGTTTCTGCTAATGGAACTGCAGAATTATGGATGTGAAGACTGTGGAGCAGGTGTGGTGGAGTGGAGTGGAGCTGAGAGTCATCGTCCTCGTTCTCATTTGACGGCCAGAGATCCGGACAGACGCGGTGGCTGGGCGCGATGCCCGCTGGTGTGGAGAGGCCCCACGTGCATTGCTAGAGTTTTCCTTTCTACCCTTTTGCAGTCTCAGAGACTGGCGTTAGGAGCTGCATGGAGGAGAAACGTCTCGGGCTGGAAGCAGGAGTGGGGAGAGGGTGGAGGAGGTGTGCGGGGGAGAGAGGGTGTCTGGAGCTAGAGGGGTGGTAGGTGTGCGCTCGACAAGTCCATCATACCGGATTACAGCGTCAGTGTCAAAATGTCAAAGCGAGGCTGTTTTAGACTCCGGAGAGAGTTGAGGGAAAGTACGGATCACAAGATGAGAGAAAGAAAGTGGACTGGAATGACATTCAAAGAGCCAGGCCTTAAAAACTGGGTTTGTATGTGCGTGGGTGAGCGTTTTAAAGGAACAGAGTCTACACACCGGATGCAAAGTATGACACACAAACGATCTAAATATGGTGTCCGGTGAAAAGGAACATGCACCTAACAAAAAGCCCCAGTTTGCACTGCTCCCAGTGATGTCATCACAACGCAAAACTCCCGGTACTTATATCCAACAGAAAAGACCCATGAATGGTGTTTAATTCAGTGGTAACATCTGAGCAAGCGTAAAAAATGCTTTAATTACACACGTCGAATGACAGGCACTTCCTGTTGCTCAGTATGCTGGAAAGAGCTCGATATATATATTCGGATATAGCATGCGTTCTTTAAACACTGCCATAGAGTGTGTGTGTGTGTGTGTGTGAGGGAAGTGTGCATGTGTGCTCTGTGTATGTGCGTGTGTGTGTGTGTGTGTGTGTGTGTCTTCCTGTGTTTGTGCATGCATGCTGTGTGCGTGCTTGTGTGCACGTGTGTGTGTTTGTGCATGCTCTCATGCACGTGAGGGCAGTGTGTTCCTGCAGGTCTTTGTGTGTGTGTATGTGTGTGCATGCCTCTGTTCATTTGTCCGTCTGTATCTGCAAGATGGGCACTCTCACACACCCCTACCCCCCCACCCCCCCCACGGGCAGGGCTTAATCATTCAGGATGTGGGTGGTGCTGTCAGTGACTGGTCTCTCCCCCAGGCAGCTGGGCCAGGTGGTGACGGAGGGGCTCACACAGCCTGTCCCTCCCAGTGCCTTAACAACATTCTCCAGCGTGTTTGTTTGGGACTGTGATCATGCTGATTGTTGTTGATGCCTGGTACATGTGAAGGTCATTTTTATGTGCTGGTGGTGTGTTTTATTCAACATCTATATCTACACAGCCATTGTCTAGTTTCATGAATTAAAGAAAAGCATATGAATTTGAACGAATATTTAAACCACAAAAAGCTAAAATCGTTTTGCATTATGCAAGGAGAATGAAACAGTCTGCAGGCTACGACTGAAAGGCTTTTCTCTCCTCTTCTGTTGTTTTTTTCCCCGTTTTTCTTGCAGGTGATTTTAAAGGCAAGCCCAGGAACGCTGTTTGGCCTGGTGGTTTATGGAGACTTCTTATTCTGGTCAGACTGGGAGCGGAGGGCCGTCATGCGCGCTGATAAGATAACCGGTGCGGATGTGACGGTCGTCATAGGCGACCTGCTTCAGCAACCAATGAGCATCGCCGCTGTGGCCAACGATACACACAGCTGTGAGCCACTCCCATTTAATTTTTCTTGCGTGTGTGTGTGTGTGTGTGTGTGTGTGTGTGTGTGTGTGTGTGTGTGTGCTCAGGTGTGTGTACTCGGGTGTCTAAGACAGTGGTAGTGGATGAATCTCCTAGTTCCGCTCAGAGGTGAGATGGGCTTTTGAAAACGGCTTTTCCATTTTCTAGAGCTGGTGAAGTGGTCGGGAGCAAAGCTTACTGCTGTGCCTGCATTTCAAACAGCCGAACTTCACCCACTCTCCACCCGCCCTCCACCCACGCTCAGCTAACCCTTCTTGTGTATTCAAGCTCACATGGCTGGACTACTGACACAGCTGGACTACTCACTCAACTGCAATACTCACACAGCTGAACTACTGACACAGCTGGACTATTCACTCAACTGCAGTACTCACACTGCTGAACTCCTGACCCAGCTACACTACTCACACAGCTGAACTACTGACACAGCTGGACTATTTACTCAACTGCAGTACTCACACTGCTGAACTCTTTACACAGCTGCACTACTCACACAGTGGCCACACAGTAACTTGCTCTGGCATCGACTCAACACCATGTATCAGAATCGGGTGCAATATCAAAAAAACTAAAACAATGTAATAACTATTAAGTTCAAATGAAAATATCCATCCAAGGCAAACATTTTTTTTGAATAGATTTTGAATAAAAAGCCAGAGAACATCAGCAAAGAATAACTGTCTTGTTATCGTTATCAGACTATATTTTTGCTGATGGTTATCAGACTTTTTTTTTTTTTTTTTTTTTTTGCTGCTGGTTTAAAGTAGAGATGGAGTGAAGAGAGACTCATAGTACTGGTAGCAAGTTGCCTTTAGTAATGAGAAAAAAGTGCAGACTATATATACGTCTGTAGTGTACATTTCAAGAGTGACTGAGGCATCCAAAATGAACGGATGTTATGTGTGTACAGCTGAGAACCAGATAGGTAATGACCAAAGCAATACATAGAATCTCACACTGACTTATAGGGGAAGAAAAAAATTTAAAATAATACGATACCCGAGAGTAGTAATAATCCCACACAAAAATTCCTCTGAATGCCTGAACCATTGATTCATATTGAATCAGGATCAATATAAGGTGACAATCA
>JAOXYF010000020.1:1614640-1626155 GCA_028565775.1 Sternarchorhynchus goeldii | reverse complement strand
AATCCCACACAAAAATTCCTCTGAATGCCTGAACCATTGATTCATATTGAATCAGGATCAATATAAGGTGACAATCAAATTTAACATATCGGTATCGGTATCGGTACAGAACAAATTGTATCGTGCCACCTCTTCATCTTGCACTGTAATTTCACTGCATTGTACTACACTGTATTTACACTACACGTCTTTGGTTTCGGTCAGAGGTGTGTGTGTGTGTGTGTGTGTGTGTGTGTGTGTGTGTGTGTGTGTGTGTGTGTGTGTGTTTGTTTGTTCAGGCTAACATATTGCTTTGTCATGTTTTCCATCTGCAGTAGGAAAGCACAAATTAAATCTAAACTAAATCTGTTTTCCTGTCGCATGGAGGAGGAGGTATGCGGCATTGTTGTGCTTCACAACCAAAATCATTTGAATAGGGAACTGTGCGAGGAATCAGGGCAGACGAAGCAGAGCCTGTGGACTTACTGCTCCAGATGAACTCGTCATTTTGCACAACAGCAATAACTGCATGAGTTATCAGCCCATAAGTTAACACCACCCTCGGTGAGGTTTTTACCAGTGAATTCACAAAGCAACACCACCCTCGGTGAGGTTTTTACCAGTGAATTCACAAAGCAACACCACCCTCGGTGAGGTTTTTACCAGTGAATTCACAAAATGCACAAATGCAGCGTGAACTCTTTCCCGCCGCAGTGTAAACACCTCACCTCTCTGATTCCTCCACCTGATCCCACCCCCATACCTGCTCAGAAGAGCGTTAACGTACCACCTCATCGACACCCTTTTCTCCAATAACTGCTCAAAAAAGTGGTCAAACGAGAAGTCAAACAACTTTCTCGATGCCTGAACCTGTGTTCATTAAGCACACCGGCTCTTCCCGAAGGACTCCATGGTAACTATGGTCGTTGTGGCACCTACAGAATGTTTAAGGTCCATGGAACTTGCAACAAAATTAAACACTTGGCAGCAGGTGGGGCATAACGGAGTTTACGTAACATCTGACCATTCACTGAAGACAGATCGTAAAGATAGTTTGGGGAGGTTCCACTGTCATTAATTCACCTCTCTGAGCTGAAAGCACATTTAAGAGTGTGTCAAGGACATCTTTATCAAAAACCACCCCCAAGGAAAAATCGAACAATCTGACTATACCTTCTACTTCTGACTAAGAATCACAAAAACTATGGAACAGTGGATTCCTGAGGTGTAACACATCTGAGAGAAGAGGAGGAATGGGGACAGGTCTGTTCCATTCAGGAAATGTCCTCTGCTATTTCCTGAATGGAAGAGAAGCCTGGGTGAGTGGGAGCTTGCCAGTATGTGCTTTGCAGCGTGAATTGTAAATGCATTGAGGTGTATGTTGGGAGGAACTTCAGTTCCCTCTGAAGTCAAACTGAAGAGGGTCAACTACAGAGGGTTTTCTCCATCTTGCATGTGGGTTATGGCGTGAGCTCTGCAGATCTCAAAATATTTGAGGGACTCCATGCATTTTGGAGGAACTGTTGAAGAAATCTCTTCCAAGTGTAAATTGATTTTGTCTGCCCAAGACACTGTGGAGTTTTGGCCCTCTGTGGCCACCGTCTTCGCTATCTATGCTGCCCAGATGACTTAATGCACTCTGACTTTGGTTTATCTGTATATCCAAACACAGACACACACGAATGCAGACATACACACTCCAAAATACACAGAGATACACACACCGACACACATGCAGACCCCCAAGCAGAAAGTAGTTGCTAAGACTACAGATTTACAGTCTAATTCTGTAATGTGTAGAGGAGCTGGTTGCTGGGTGGGTGCATGTTGCCTGTGTTGTCACAGTGTGTGCGCACAGTGTGTGCTGGTGTCTGTCAGCGTAATGTGCTCAGTGAACACGATGGCTGTGCACGAGTGTGTTTGTGCGCGTGCTTGCGTTTGAGTAGAGGAATATGCTTCCTGTGCGCCTGTCTGTTTGCGTGTAGGAGTGTGTGCACAGATGGACGGGCTCAGCAGGCTAAAAGTGTGTGTGTATGTGTGTGTGTGTGTGTGTGTGTGTGCTGAGGAGAGCTGACAAGGCTCATAGCTCTCCAGGCCAAGTACAGTCCAAACACACACCCACAAAGAAGCCTGCCACAGTGCTCTTCAAGGATGATGTGTGAGAGTGTGTGTGTGTGTGTCTGCAGGTGTCCGTTCTTGTATGTGCCTGCTTCTTCTGTGATTGTATATAAGTCTGTGTGTGTGCGTGTGTGTGTGTGTGTGTGTATCGCAGCCTTTGGCCTTCTGACAGTGTGGTGTAATTAATGAAGCTTTTAGCAGCGTGAGTGATTTCATTCCTCCAGCAGTACTGTATGTAGATCTCCAACCCCAAGGCATCCCCGTCCCGACTGGATCTAACCTGCATGGCTGCTCCAGGCCCATGGTTCCATCATCTCTTTCTGGAAGAGATGAAGCACAAAGACTTCTGTTTGTGAGCAAGGCTTATTTTCAGAGCAGCGACCCCCGCTAGCCACCCTCCTCATGCCGCTGTCACCCACCGTGCTACGTTTGGCTCTGACACCGGCGAATTATCCCGGCCGTGCAGAAACGCGTTCGGCCGCTGGTTTATCGTCTCGTTTTTTGTATATTTGTAAAATGTTCAAATTTTCTGTCCGAGTTTATTTCTCAAATATCAGACGTATTACAGCCCGTCTAGAAGCTCACCCGGCGTTCTGAGTCACAGGTGATTTTCTTCATGTTGACTCGTTATATAGTTTGTCTTATTTTGGCAGTCCAAACTGATTTCTACCAGTTTATCAGTCTGGGTCTTTACTGGGACTGCAGAAAGATAGCATTTCTGTTCAGTAAGTGCAGAATTACCAGACTTCAGTAAGAGCTGTGTTTTTATAACCAGGGTTTAGCTGTGTACTGTGTTTTTATAACCAGGGTTTTTTTTCTGGCTGATGTGTGCTTGGGTTAATCCGGGTAGATAGCGGTGCTGACCAGCACCCCATCATCCTGGTCTCTGAGAGCTGCCATCTTCTGGTTCCAGGTGAGGCGTCTCCCTGTAACTCGAATAACGGAGGCTGCCACGACCTTTGCCTTCTGACCCCGAGTGGCACGGTGACCTGCAGATGCCGGGGGGAGCGGATATTACAGGATGATAACAGATGTGTATGTAAGTCCTGTATGCTCCAGCTCTGTGTCTGTCTCACAACTTGGTTTCTTTCTCTAATTCCGCTTAATACTCTCTTTTCCTCCCCACCTTTGCTCGGACTTTGTTTCTTTCCCTCTATCCTTGACAGCTTCTCTGCTTTTCGCTATGGCTCTATCACTTCCTCTCTTGCTCTATCACTTCCTCTTTGGGTCTGCTCACCTCTCTCTGCCTCTTTCACACATTTTTTTTCTTTCTGTTATATTTCTCACGTTCTTTACCCTCAAGGATCCTTTATTACTTTCTGCCAGTTTTTTCGTTGTTGTTTTTTTTATTAAATGTGAAATTCCTTAAACAGTCAGTGATACTGAGCTGGTGCTGCTACAGTCACTCATGACCCTTTCACCCTCAATTTTCTGGTTCTGCTCAGCCTCACGTCACCCTGGTCGAGGTTACGGGGTTGACATGCTACGAGCTGAGGGCAGCGCATCAGTCTGGCTAAGGTTACAGGGTTGACATGCTATGAGCTGAGGGCAGCGCATCAGTCTGGTTGGGGTTACGGGGTTGACATGCTACAAGCTCGGGGCAGCGCATCAGTCTGGTCGAGGTTACAGGGTTGACGTTACGAGCTGGGGGTAGTGTATCAGTCTGGTTGAGGTTACGGGGTTGACATGCTATGAGCTAATGGCAGCGCATCAGTCTGGTTGAGGTTACGGGGTTGACATGCTACAAGCTGAGAGCAGCGTATAAATGTGGTTGCCATGTGCTTGGGGACAAACAGTCCAGTCTCAAGGAAGTGCAAGATGTGAGGAGCGTATTTTGGCAAAGGTTAATTTAGCAGGATGATTTATTTGAGTGCCCTTAGGTGTGTAATATCACAGGGCATTTTGTGATTTTTAAGGATGATGTGTGAAGTTTTAGGGGAGCTGTCTAATCTTAAACTGAGATGTTTAGTGTATTGAAGTGGTATGTAATGTTACAGGGTAATGTGTAACATAACAGGGTGATGTGTTATAGTGACCTAATGTGATGTAACATTACAGGTGATGTAAGTTGTGTATTTGTAATGTCAGGGCAGTGATTCAATTATCATGGCATTTAACATATTTATTTAACGTATTTAATGTTTCTCCATCCAACTGACACAGACTGTGTCAGTACTGACTACTGACACAGGTTGCGTGACAGTACTGACCACTGACACAGGTCCCTCTGCCCTTCTGACCTCACAGCCGTGAACTCCTCATGCAGCGTGCACTCGGAGTTCGAGTGTGCGAACGGAGAGTGCATCGACTACCAGCTCACCTGTGACGGCATCGCCCACTGTCGGGACAAGTCGGACGAGAAGAGACAGTACTGCGGTGAGGACAACGTAATCCCGGGATTATGGATTATTTTTCGATATCATCAGGAAGCCAGTGTGTAGCCAGAAGCAGTAGAGGGAAACTCAGGGAGAATTAGAGATGTGTGTGAGAGAGCAGCAGGAGGAGGAGAGAGAGGGAGAAAGAAGGGGTGAGATGAGGTAACGATAGATAAGGGCGAGGAGGGAGAGAGGGAAAGCAAGAGAGGGCGGTAAGAGGAGCACACACAGAGAGAGAGAGAGAGAGAGAGCAAGAGAGTTGAGAGAAGGAGAAAGGAAAAAAGTGGGTAGCGAGGAGGAGAGAGGGAGAGGAGGAACTGTTTTTATTTTCCTTCCTTACCCTTCTGCTCCTGTGGGAATGGTATACAGCAGGTTTCATTCCACCTCAGGGTGAAAACACAGACAAAAGTGCTTCATTTTGATTCTGGCATTACAAACGTGCAGTGCGTCGACCCCACGGGGCACAGGACTTGAAGAAGCTGGGCCCCGGAGCAGGCCCCGAGCAGGTTTATCACTTACACTCCCAAACTGAGCTGTAGCCCCAAGACTGAACGGAAGACGAACAACTGCTCTTCCGGGGTGAGACAGGGTGAGACGGGGCAAGGCGGAGCCCGGGAAAGCAGTCGCCTGCAGCCACATGCGAAGCCCGGCTTCCTCTGGCTTGCCTCACCCATTACAAATACACACTCGGGGGGTGGGGGAGATAAACACGTCCTGCTGTTGATCTGTCCGGGAGCCTTGGTTTCCGTGCCATGCTGTTGTGGGTACCACAGTCTGGAAAAATCCCAGCTCCGCTTTCGAACGCTGTCTGGGATGTATGACTAGGAAGTCTCTCTGGCCAACTGGAGACAGCAGGGGGTAGTGCACAGTTCCAGGTTGAGGTAGTGCACAGTTCCAGGTTGAGGTAGTGCACAGTTCCAGGTTGAGGTAGTGCACAGTTCCAGGTTGAGGTTGTACACAGTTCCAGGTTGAGGTTGTACACAGTTCCAGGTTGAGGTAGTACACAGTTCCATCATGGGGTAGTGCACAGTTCCAGGTTGAGGTTGTACACAGTTCCAGGCTGCTATGAGTTGGCCCTATGGATCGAATTCTTGAGTTGTGTCTGAAGATTGGCCTGCATCTTTGTCTGGTTGAACTAAAACAAGCAGCCTCTGTCTCTATGTTCCTATAAATCTCATGGGGTATAATCAAGATGAAATCATTTTTTATTTTGCCTTTAATTTAACCAAGCAAGTTGTTAAGAACACATTTGTTGCAGTGGCTGTAGAAAGTATTTGAGAAATTAAGATGCTCAATTTCTCTGCTCAGTGTTCCGGGAGGTCAGCAATACGTTGGAGAACATTAGAAAACAGATCTGGCCAGGAAATTAGAAGATTGCTTTAGTAAAACCCAAAATTGCTTATGAGGTATTATGAGGAAATTAACAATTTCGAAGGGCAACATCTGCGCTGTTGAGTAAGCACGGACTGAACCTTGCCAGAAGTGAAACCCCCCCCCGTGAGCGAATCTCTTCCTCTCGCTGCAGACGGTCGTACCTGCAGGAACAGTTACAGGGCTTGCTATAACCAGCGCTGCGTGAGGACCTCTCGCTTCTGTGATGGAGTGGATGACTGCGGAGACATGTCGGACGAGGCCTACTGCAATAGTGAGTGTCATCTCCGTCACCACGTCTGTGTCTGACGAGCAAAGACAAACCTCAGTAGACATGTCTTGTACTCGGTAAAATGATTGTTATAGATATGATAATAGTTTTATTTCTTTAAAGCATTTTTTGTTGTTTTTTTCCAGCTTTTAGCACGCAGTTATTTTGTATTGATGGCCCTTTTATTCGAGATGAATTTCAAAAATTCAAAAAGTATTTATTTTTCACCTGGTTAAGTGGAGGAGTGCGTGATTGATCAAAATAATCTTGAATAATAAATTAGCAATCTTGCAATAATTGTGGAGCACACAAATATTAGCTATATTGCCTGTACTGAAGATGTTTCTGTTTGCTGTCATTGTCTGCAGTGTACCCACCCATCCACCCACTCTATCCATCTCTCTCCACCCACTGCTTTATCCATCTCTGGTCTATCCATCCTTCTCCACCCACCCGCTCTATCCACCCCTCCTCATCCATCCACCTCTATCCATCTGCCTCCTTTTCTGTGTCTCTATCGCTTTATTCTCTCTTTTTTTTTTCAATGCACATCTGTCGATTTGGCAGCTAAACAACAGCTTTAAGTTTTAATGCAGAAACTCATTCATAACACAGAGAGCATAAACCATCAAGCTTCTCCAGTCTGCCTCTTTCTCGAACCTGCGCCACACCCTTTGGGGGGCGGGGGGTAGTGCCCTTCCAGCCAATCCTCAACTAATCAGTAGAAGCATGCTGAACAGGACCTAGGGTGCATCATTTTAGTGGCTAGGGCACTTTTCTGTGGTTTGAGACACCATCTTTTTTCCTAGTTCATGTCCACTGCAGTGTTTTTGTTGACTCGATCTGCTTTATTTTACGCTGTTCTGCAGGTTGGCTCTTCCAAACTGTTCTAACTTTGTTTCTAACTTTGTTTTTAGTTCTAGAATGTTCTAATGGGCTTTTTGTTTTTGTGCTGGAACTTTCCAAAGGGCTAAACTTCAGCTTCCAGATTGATCTAAAGACGTGTTGCTATGCGAGCCGTGTAGCTAACTCGCTGTTGACGTCTGGCAGGCGAGTTGGTTCTGGAAGGTTCTAACAGGCGTTTGTTGTGGCGGCAGGCTCTTCGTGCTCGTCCCGGGAGCGACGATGTGGGGACGGTTCGTGCGTGCTGCAGGCGGCCTGGTGCGATCAGACCATCGACTGTGCTGACGCTTCCGACGAGAAGAACTGCAGTAAGTCGGCGCAGCGCGTGCGTGTGCACAGTACGTCTGGCTGCGAGTGTGTGTGTGTGTTTGCACGAGTGCGTCCCAGGCATCTCGAGACACTCTGCTCGGCTTGTTGTGTTGTCAGATAACACGGACTGCGTGGATTACCACCGGCTGGGCGTGCGTGCGGCCGCCAGAGACTTTGTAAAATGTAACTCCACGTCGCTGTGTGTCCTCCCCCACTGGCTGTGCGACGGAGCTGACGACTGCGGAGACGGCTCTGACGAAGCACGCTGCCACGGTACACCTTCCCTCCTTTCATCTTTTCCATTCGCTTTCCCTCGTTTGCTTACTTGCATTCCAGGCAGCGGATCGGAACAACCGTAGCACTTGGGAGCCCTTCGCGTCCGGGCCGAGTGCATCGCGGCTTTGGAAAGATCTGGAAATATCTGGAGAGATGTTTTCTGGTGAAGGCCGCGGTTCTAAAGAAATATTACAGCAGCATGTTGAGTGTTTGAGGGATACGGCAGCCCAGTCTCCTCTCTCTGTACACAACATTCCAGCTACTGTGCTCTTTGCACGAGGTGCTGGGATGTTAAGTAAGTCCCATAATTCGGCCGTGATCTCAAATATCTCTCGGAGCTTGATATGAAACTGCAGACCCAGCCATGAGTTGTTTACTTGCTGATTGCCTGCGCTGTCATTAACAAGTAACTGGGACAATGGGTCCTGTTTGTGTGAGGTTACATCACTGTATCTCTCTAGCTTGTGTGTATGGAAGGAGATGGATGTGAAAAGGTTTATTCTTATGACATTTGATCTGTGGAAATAATGAGAAATGAGTCACTCTCTGCCAGCTCTGCTCTCTGCTGTCTGCCATGAGTCATCTGAAGTAAACGCAGCATCTCTGAAATTAGTCCCAAATTCTCAAAAATACTCTTCAAACATTCCCAGTGATGCCCTTCTGGAAATACCTCACGATATGCCTGCGAAACTCCCCTGTTTTCGGCCCGATGAAATGCCCTAATGCATGGGACTGCCTTTTACTTTTGACCCCCGTCAGCCTCCGTAGGTCAGGCGTGCGCAGAGGGTCACTTTGCTTGCCCCGGCGGGAGCTGCATCTCCAGGCGCTGGCTGTGCGACGGGCAGAGCGACTGCGAGGACGGAACCGACGAGCTGGAGTGCGGTGAGAAACCCCCTCCGTCCGTCCCCACCCATCACGGCATCCGCCCTGTCCGTCATGTTTCTGACGCTTTTTTTCGAGACTCAAACGTGTCTAATGTCCGCGTTTATGAACGAAATCTAGCCGCACCTGGCTAACCCCAAAACAAACCAAAAAATAAAATGAAGTAAAAAAGCTTCTGAACTGACCAACCTGCCCTATTTTGGGAGGTGTATAGCCTTGATTCCCAGACAAACAGCAGAATTACATTTTTCTCCCAGTTCTTCCCCATCACGGCCCTGGGGAGAGAGGTGTGTGTCAGACTCGACTGAGTGATTCTCTCCTAGCCAGTCGGTATCATGAAGGAAGGAAGGACTTCATAGTTCTTCTTCCTGGTGAGCGCAGCTGGGTTGATGTAGAGCACCTATCCTCTATTCATGCCTGGCTGCCTGCTTCAGCGGGATCAGTTCCATGCGGCTTCGTTTATCGACGCGTCATGTCTGAGTTGTAGAAAGTAACGTTATCTAGGTGTGCCTGCCTTGCTGTTTCTGGGTCTTCCTACAGTCCTGATCATGTCCATATGCTATCTAATCTTTTTAGTTTTACTAAACTACAGAAAATAATAATAATAATAATAATAATAATAATAATAATAATTTTGTTTTTCATGCAGAAACAAATCCTATTCTGCCTTGTTGGTCTGTCACTTGACAAAAACTATATAACGGAGGCCTTGAGACAACGTTCAGCTAGTGAAATTGCACTCAACATCCCCACTCCACCTCCCCAAGTCCATTTGTACTAAAGGTCATAGGTGAGGTGGAGGAGGAGTTTATTGATTGGATCAGGCGAGTCGGTATGATGGAGTGGGACAACCTAGCCGGATTAGTCGTGAGCTTTTGCCCTGGTTTGAGGTGGGCGTGTGCTAGACAGACTCGGCCTTGTCCTTAAGTGTAAATTCTCACTTCTTTCATGGCGTGCTGTTTTAACATCTAGTGCACTATGTAGGATGTAAAAGCCATTAGCTCAGGCCCTATGTAGTGCACTATATAATGAGTAGGAAGAGTTTTCTAAAGTCTTTGTGCTCCACTCTCCAGTATGACTCACCTGCAAGGATTTACTTCTGCTTGAAGCAAAATGAGATGCCCTCCGTTCATAATGCAGCTGTAGAAACCCTAGTATGGCCCAGAGAGACTTCAAAGCTGAGGCAGTGGGGGGGAAGGGGGGGAAGGGGGGGGCGCATGAAAAGGATTATGGGAAATGGAGTTTATGGTTTTTGTTGTCCCAGGAAAGCGCTCGTCCGGTTCAGTTTGCCGTCGTATCCAGGGGGCCGTGCCTGCAGGCGGATCTCCACTAGCGTGGTCACGCTATTCGCCTCCAATTTGCCCTGTGACAGATGTTTTTTTTTTTTTTTTTAAAAACTTATCCTCTCTGCTTTCATGGACTGAAGCATAACGGCGGAGGAAAATAATCTGTAGTTCTCTCTCGCCTTCTTTCTCTTTTGAAATCGATGGCCAATTTGCCACGGTAGATCGATCAACATGAGAGGCCAAAAAGAAAAAGCTTTTGGTCTCTCAGAAACAAATTAAATACCAAATTCCCCCCCCCAGTCTTTCGGTTTGTGACCTTGGTCTGACTGTGCTTTAAAGACTGCTAGCTTGGTGTGTAAGTCCACTAACCCCAGCATACTGCTTTAGCTTACTGTTTAGCTTAGCTTAGCAACACATCTATACAGTGCCTTATCCATGTAGAGCGAAAGGGAAATGTATATGTGTGTGTGTGTGTGTGTGTGTGTGTGTGTGTGTGTGTGTGTTACACGGTGAGCACAGACATAAATGGAAGCCGCTCTCAATTCCCCATCAGCAGTGCTTCCGGTAACCATGGCGCTCTCGCTGTCTCTCTCTCTCTCCCCCGAAGACTCCTCCTGTCTGTGGGACCAGTTCGCCTGCTCCAGGGCCAAGTGCATCGCGCGGCACTGGACGTGCGACGGGGAGGACGACTGCGGTGACGGAGCTGACGAAAGCCATGAGTTGTGCGGTAATGCTGCTCTTCTCCACTGATTTCACGCGTCACCCAAGCGCCAGTGTTCGATTTGCCCAGGTATACTGAAATCAATCAACCTGAAAGAGTGTGGGTCGAAGGGGGATTCCACATCTCAGAAAAGAATGATTTCATCCGGACAATGGATTTATTACCCAGATCTCCCTGGTTTGCATGGCACTGCTGAGGGAATGGTTAAATCAGAGTTAAACAAGTATGTTTCAGAAGCTCATTACTGAATGAGTGAGTGAGTGAAAGATGTGTTGGTTATTTATGTCCGATATGACATATTAGTTATTTACAGCTCAGCAAATCAAGGTGATTTGATTTCTCTCTGTCTCTCTCTCTATCCTTCTCCCTCTCTCACTGTCTCTCTCTCTCTCTCTCTCTCTCTCTCTCTCAGGTTCAGTGACATGCGCTCCTGGCTTGTTCCGCTGTGCGGGTTCCTACACCTGTGTTTCAGGGCGGTGGCTGTGTGACGGCGAGAGAGACTGTCCAGACGGCAGTGATGAGCTCGGAGCAGCCGGCTGTGGTAACCTCCGCCACAACCCCACCCGTCTAACCAGCAAATGCACAATATCACACTCACCATGAGACCCAGCTGGGCCCATTAACAGCTTGGCTTACTTTTGCCTTTCACTTTTAATAGTTACTAAGTAAATACATGAAAAAAAGACTTACCATCTAAAAGCCAGCCAAGCATTTATTAGGAGGAGATGTGTGAAGTGAGGGCTGGATTTAACCTTTGCAGGAAGGTAGATCTTCAAGTGCAGCCTTGGTGACAACCGTCAAGGTCCGTACACATTACCCTCTGCTTCCATCAGTTCCGCTCTCATTATCTTGCCCTGTGCTGTCCAGCCGAGCTATTCATCTATTCATGAATGACAAGTGGACTGATTTGGTATAGAATTTCCTTCCTTCTCTATCTCTCTTTCTCTCTCTCTCTCTCTCTCTCTCTATATATATATATATATATATATATATATATATATATATCTCTCTCTCTCTCAAGACA
>JAOXYF010000020.1:1547284-1578250 GCA_028565775.1 Sternarchorhynchus goeldii | reverse complement strand
CCTCTCTCCCCCACCAACGTTCTCTCTCTCTCTCTCTCTCTCTCTCTCTCTCTCTCTCAGTAGATGAGAGTGGTAGAGGAAGGCCGTGTGCTAAGGCTGAGTTCATGTGTCCCAACGGTGGCTGTGTTCCTATTGAGCTGCAGTGTGATCTCTTCGACGACTGCGGAGACGGCGGCTCGGACGAGCGCCATTGCAAATCTCGTGAGTGCGCACGGGCACCAAGGTTCAAAGGGCGCGTGGGAGGAGCCTGGCTCTCCGCCGGACCCCACCCTCTTGTGCTTATGGTTCAGAGAGCACAGGCTTTTATGCAGGGGTCACGCTCTATTTACTGACAATAGAGCAATTCAGTTGGCTGTAATAGCAGAGCTTTTAGCTGGTGATATGTGCTCTTCTGTGTGTGTGTGTGTGTGTGTGTGTGTGTGTGTGTGTGTGTGTGTATGAAAGGGGACTGCGGAGGGCAAGCCAACCTGTGTGGGGACGACGCATTTTGCAACCTCACATCAGCCCAGCCAGTGTGTGAGTGTCGGGCAGGCTTCCAGAGAGACCGCAGGAGCAAGCAGTGTGACGGTAGACGTGTGTGTGTGTGTGAGAGAGAGAGAGAGAGAGAGACAGCCTGCCTGCTTGTGCTCGTGTGTGGCTTACTGCATGCACACCTGTGTGTGTGTGTGTGTGTGTGTGTGTGTGTGTGTGCCTTTATGTGTGTGTTCTGTCATGCGTTTAATGCTGAAAGTTGCTCCACTGTTGGTTTGTGAGATAGAGGACAAACTGCTGGCTAGACTGTGATCTGTGAAGGTTTTAGTACACCAACAGAGACTAGCCCAAAAACACAATCCTTCATTAAAACACAGCCCTTCTTAAAACCACAACCCTTCATTAAAACACAATCCTTCATTAAAACACAACCCTTCATTAAAACACAACCCTTCGTTAAAACTCAACCCTTCTTTCTTACTTTCTTACTAATCTGAATGTATTGTTTTAAAGAATCTCCTGCACTACTGATGGAGGATTGAGTGTTCTTGTTTGCAAGGGCGTAAACCTTAGTTTGTTAAACTGTTCGACTTTTACTTTTCAAACCACTGACACTTCCTAGTAAACTTCAGACTTTCATAAACATTGGAATCCCTCCAACCCCCAGAACCTCTGGGCTCTGCCTGTGCCATCCGGAGCCCGGACCGGCGCATCTCCGGGCCCATGGAACCAGAACTAGGCAGAGGAGAGAACCCCCCACATTCTTGTGCTTTCTTGCAGGCTTCTCAGGCTATACTCCTCTTATGCCTTCAAGGCGAATCCCAGCACTTGCGTTCCTAAAGGCGATGGTAGGCACAGGTGTCTAGTCTCGCCTGTGTGCTGGAATCAAAGCTGCCCGTGCAGGCTATGGCCTTACTGCCCTTCAGGGATTTAGGTGATCAGGAGTGAAATGTTCCCAGGCTAAAGACTTCCAAACCGGCAACACAGTTCTTCTCTAAGTCACTGTGGATAAAAGTGCCTTTGTTTCTTGAATTTTCCTCTGGGATCGGAAAACATGTCTGTCTGTCTGTCTGTAATAAACAATCCTCAGAGGTCAGACGCCGTTAGAAGCGGCAGTGCAGGAGCAGTGCAGTCTGTGCCCCTGTCTCCCTGACGATTCCCCCCCTCTCTCTCTCTCTCTCTCTCTCTCTCTCTCTCTCCCTCCCTCCCCCAGAGGTGAATGAGTGTTTGCTGTTCGGGATGTGCTCCCAGCAGTGCGTGAACACCAAAGGCTCCTACACGTGCACCTGCGAACGCAACTTTAAAGAAATGGATGGGGAGTGCATCACTAAAGGTAACAGAGGCTGAGCACCTTCTCCACAGGTAGCCCCCCCCCCCCCCGCCTCCGGACCTCAGAGCCACTAATGTCCTCCCCATCACGTTCAAGCGAAGCAAAATTACAAAAAAAACTTGCTGATGGTCGCGGATATTAACAAGATGTGAAATGTTTCCACTGTTTTCGACTTCTCTTAAGTTGTTCGGCTTGCTGCTTTAAAGTCTTTTTTTTTTTTCATTTCCATTGAAGCCGCGGTTAATTAAAAGAATCCTTCAACCATAAGAAACCAAGGTTTTTGTTTATAATAGGGAACTATGGGAGAGCAACCGCCATTGTACAGAAAGTGTGTTCTGACAGTTTCAGCAGTCTTGTTCCCTGGCTGGTATGATAACACTGTTGCCATAGTAATATTTGAGGTGTAGGTCCTCCAGCCTCCTCAGTTGAAGAGTCAGTGGTTGAAATTTGAATGGCCTGAGTCACCCTTCCTTCGTGGGTGGTGGTGTTGATGTTGGTGTGTGTTGGAACAGGCCCTGAAGACCAGGTGCTGTACTTGGCCAACGACACGGACATCCACAGCTTCGTGTACCCATTCAACCAGAGCCACGGGCACAAGCAGGTCGCCCGCCTCCCCCCCAATGCCAGAGTGGTGGGCATGGACGCCCTCTTTCACCAGCACAAGTTCGTGTGGGCGACGCAGTTCAACCCGGGAGGGATTTTCCACAGGGATCTCGTGGAGAGGACGCCCAGCCGAGCGAACAGCGGGGCCATTGTGAGTAGAGCGCAAACAGCTCGAAAGGTCTCAGTCAGCTCCAAAACCAGATCGAAGTGCTTTGAGATGTCCACCTGAGCTTGTGGAGTGGGTGTACAAACAACTGTATCTACACAATGTACGACTCTGAAACATGTCTCCTGAGCTGTCATATAAAAGGTTTTCAAATGACCAAAAAAGTTTCCTCTGAAATTAATCATCTCTAAAATAGTTCAGAGACGTGTGAGTATGAGTGGATATATAAGTGTCCTCCCTCTCCCTGCAGTGTCCAGACTTCCGCCGTCCACGGGACATCTCGGCGGACTGGGTGACCGGAGCTGTGTACTGGACCGACCACTCCCGCATGCACTGGTTCAGCTACTACACTGCCCACTGGAGACGCCTACGTTACTCCATCAATGTGGGCCAGCTCAGTGGCATCGCCTGCACCCGCCTCATCACCGACCTCGCCGGCGAGCCCTTCGCCATCACAGTCAACCCCGCCCGAGGGTACGTCATGTGTCGTAACTCCAGCACTCTCTCTGCACCTGCTGCCTTTTGGGAACCTCATATAGGGGTATTAAGCCTCATATAAGAGTATTAAACAAGGCCTGATTAAAGGTAAGTGGTTTTACTTTCATGTAAACCAGGTAGGTCTGTGAGGTCTTTTCCTCCTAGCAGAGATTACTTTCTGCTCTAATCTAACACACGTGATCCAGTTCACCGAGGTTTTTGGTTTCTAAATATTAGATGCTGGTGTTGGAGCTAAACCCTGTAAATGGTCTGTGTCAGATGTTGTAAAAGCCTCTCGCTGTGTGTGGGGCTCATCACCCGTGATGAAAAGGACACGTCATTCCAGTTACTGAAATGCTAATACACATCATTTCACTCATTGAAATGCTAACACATGTCATCTCAGTTACTGAAATGCTAACATAACAGCTCTGACGAAGCACAAGTGCGTTGCTTTGGACATCTCTGACATTACACAGCCTGCATATTCCTAACTAAACTTCTTCCATCGCACAAGCTGTCAGCTCCCACACTGCACCTCTCACTCCATATGACCCCACAACCTCATGACACATGAGGCTGATGTTCTCTGTCTGTGCAGGATGATGTACTGGACGGTGATTGGTGAGCGCTCACACATTGAGGAGGCAGCCATGGACGGTTCTCTCCGCCGCGTTCTCCTCGAGAAGAATCTGCGCCGGCCCACAGGTACCTCTGCCCCGTTCATCCAGCCCCACTCCCCTTCCCCGCCCCTCCAACTCCATCTCTCTTTAGAAGTGGATCACCGCCACCAGACAACTTCCCACCGCTGCTCCAAGATCCACTGCTCAAGCACCTCAAGGTCACCCAACCAGAGCGAGAGCGTAGAGCACAACTGGACATGAACGAGCTCATCTTGCTTGTGATTTTGCTGTAGCATGACTTCATTAGCTGCAGTGGACGTTGAAGTGGCAAAAAACAGCTTCTTCAGTCTTGATGCAAACACTACATATAACCTTACTTGTAAAATACATTAGTTGTTTAATAAAATCTCCAGCATACCCAAAAGTTCCAACCAGAGCAGAGAAATTTCTCACCCTCCCACAGTTTCAGCCGTGATGACCAAGACAATAGTTCCCACAGGTTACAGAGGGAAAATGTAGATAATAAGTTCCTGTCTGGAAGTGTACAGAGTAGCGTCTGAGCGAGACTAAGGCTCTGCTCCCAGGGTTACATCAGACAGCTCATCTACCTCTAACCTGACCACTTTTAAAACGTTTTCTATAACTGAGCTGTAAATGAATCAGACTTGGTGCTCTACAATAATGTGGGCACTAATCTCTTATTTTTCAAGAGACAAATACATTAAAGAAATGTAAACCTCAGTTTACTATATATGACTGGGACCACCACATACATGCATGCCAACACACACACACACACCTTTGCAGATACACACACATGACAGACACTCTGTG
This sequence comes from Sternarchorhynchus goeldii, assembly GCA_028565775.1. Lineage (NCBI taxonomy): Eukaryota > Metazoa > Chordata > Actinopteri > Gymnotiformes > Apteronotidae > Sternarchorhynchus > Sternarchorhynchus goeldii. Next base: position 1,573,746 of record JAOXYF010000020.1, on the reverse strand, counting down.
CACACACGCCATCCCACATAACGAGGCTATCGGGACTCTGTGTGTGTGTGGGTGTGTGGGTGTGTGGGTGTGTGGGTGTGTGTGTAGGTCTGGCGATTGATTACTATGGAGGGCGCCTGTACTGGGCCGACTCTGAGAGCTCCATCATTGGCAGCCTGCGCTTCGACGGCTCAGATCCACACGTGGCTGCCAGCACGCAACACGGTGAGGTCCTGCCTCCACCTGCCCTCCATCTGCCTCTCCACCTAATCATCCACCTGTGCATCCACCTGCTGCTCCACCTGCTCATCCACCCGCGCATCCATCTGCTGCTCCACCTGCTCGTCCGCCTGCTGATCAACCCGTTCCTCAACATACTCCTCCACCCGCCTCACCACCCGATCATCCACCTGCGGGGAAGGTGTGCCAAGGGCACAGGGCTCCAAGACCACAGGCATGCCATTTTCACTCTGCATGACAGGAACCTCTCCATTTCTCACTCTCCGTCTCTCTGTCTCTTTGTCTCTCCCTCACTCCTTCTGTCCATTTCTCTTCCTCCACCTGTTCCTCTCTGTCTCACACACTCAGTGATCTCACACACAGCAGCATATTCCACATGCATCTCTACTGTTTAAGCATGTAACGTGAAATTTGGACAGACACCACACTTACAGAGGTGATTATGGCTTTGGCAACATGTCTGTTTAATCCGTGTGATTAATCCCTCCCCACCTTCCCAGAGATTATATACTTACGAAGTTTTACAATTCCTGCTAAGATGTTTTTTTTGGATTTTTTTTTCGGAAAACGGGGACACTGGAAAGCTGCCGCCATTGTGCCCCTGACGTGTTGAGACGGTGACGGAGAGAGGGTGCTTCCGCAGGGAGGGGTGGTGCAGCTCTGACTCCTCCCTTTTTTGCCCTGCCCTTGCAGGCCTGTCCCACCCGTTCCGCATCGACGTGTTCGAGGACTACGTGTATGGCGCAGCGCTGGGTGGTGCCGTGTTCCGCGTGCACAAGTACGGCAGGCGGCCAGCAGAGGTGCTACGCCTGCGGGTGGAGGGGGCCTCCAGTGTGCTGGTGTTCCACCGTTACAAGCAGCAAGAAGGTAGGAGTGTCCCGCACCACCCAGACACATCCACCCAGACACACCCATCACTCACATAAAAACACACCCACTCCCACCCAGACACCCCCACTACTCACATAAACACACACACCCCCAACATGCCCGTCAGCAGACACACCCACCACTCACATAAACACACACACACGCCCATCAACAGAGACTCACCACTTCCACTAGCAAACTCTCCAAACTCTCTTCTCCTTTTTTTCTCTCTCTCTCTCTTTCTCTCAGTGTTGAACCCCTGCCCTAGAATGGGATGCGATTTCCTGTGTCTGTTGAACCCAACCGGGGCGAGGTGTGTGTGTCCTGATGGGAAGTCTCTGATCAACAGAACGTGTGTAGACAGAGGTGCCTCAGGTAAGGCTGTCCCGACTCGCTCAGACTGCATTAGCACCATGCTGTTAGCGTGTTAGCGTAGCCCTGAGCAGGCCTAAGATCTCAGTGTCAGGCCTCTATCACGCTTCAGCACTTCTGACGGAAGTGTTTACCACACAAGGCCCTGACCATCAAATACACACACACACACACACACACACACACACACACACACACACACACAAAAATTACACTGAGACACACACACATACATGCACACATACACACATGCACATGCACTCACACATACACACCCAAGCACACAAAGTGTACTTCACACACACATTCACAAAGTACATTGAGACACACATACACAAAGAAACAGCTCCACCCTGAGCATGCCAGGTGTGATACTAAACAGGTCTGTTATAAAAACCTTTATACTGGGGGAGAAAGTATGAATAACATTTATTTGTCTTTGTCTTTGCATCACTGTATACGTGTGAGTATGTGTGTGTGTCGTGGTCCGTCGTGTGTTTTTTGTCTGTATTGGTGTGTGTTTATGTATTTGTTTTTATGTGTCGGGTGTGTGTGTGTGTGTGTGTGTGTGTGTGTGTGTCTGTGTGTCCGTGCATGCGTGTTTCAGGCCAGTTCTGCAAGCCAGCGTGTGAGAACGGAGGCCGGTGTGTGTTGAACGAGAGGGGAGAGACCCGCTGCCACTGTTGGCCCAATTACTCCGGCCAGCAGTGTGAGATCAGCCACTGCAAAGAGCACTGCATCAACGGAGGCACCTGCAGTCCTTCACCACTAGGTAGGCGCTCTGCTGGGGCATCTGGAGAACAGCACACCGAGTGTAAGGATACTGCAAAGAGCACTGTGTGTGTGTGTGTGTGTGTGTGTGTGTGTGTGTGTGTGTGTGTGTGTGTCTTTCCTGTGTGACTCATCGGGAAAACAGCAAAATAAAGGAGAAAAGAGGAGCAGGGAGAACAAGGAAGAGGAGAAAACGATGCAGAGAGCGACAGACAGACAGACACAGACAGACAGACACAGAGCTCCATTACAGCCCCAGAAAGTAGAACCGATGAACCAGTGACACTCAGACACAACAAGGCACCTGACAGTTCATTATTCCTGTTCCACCCCAACCAAACTGCCCACGTTTGTGTGTGTGTGTGTGTGTGTGTGTGTGTGTGTGTGTGTGTGTGTGTGTGTGTGTGTGTATTTATTTATTTATTTATTTATTTATTTATGTGTGTTTGAATATGCATGTGTGTGCATTCGCTCTCATTAGGTCCAGGTGTCAGTTACACAAAATTGTGTGTGGGTGTGTGCTTGTGCGTGTGTTAGTGTATATCTATGTGAGTGTGTGTGTGTGTGTGTGTGTGTGCGCGCCTGTCAGTGTGCTTAGTGGAACATCCGTGAGGGATCAGCATGCCAAAAGTGTTTTCTGTGACTATTAAAAAGACTGAAGACACGCCCTTCTCCTGGAAAGTTCTAGAGCGTTTGGACCTGATTCCTCTCAGCCTAGGTGATATCTGCACACTACTCAATATAATGTTCAGTACACAAAACCTAAGTCGCCTTAGAGAGGCGGTGAGTGAATAGTGACAGTCCCTAACTGATGTTATTTTTCCTCAGGAAGTATATGTATCTTATAGTACTGTAAGTATATGTATCTTATAGTACTGTAAGTATATGTATCTTTATAGTATTGTAAGTGGGTGCAGTGTATATATATATATATAGAGCTTTTGCCCAGAGGTTTTGTGAAAATGTCCTCTCTTCTAAAGCATATGCCTGGATTATCCAGCTGTAATAAAGGAATCCTTATCAGGTCTGGATTTGTGCAGTTGTGTGGTGGAGTTCTGCTTCCCTCTCTCTCCTCCACCAGAAGAGCAGGACATATTATTACAGACCCTTTCAAAAGAAACACCACCTGGCAGAGGCTCTGGTATCGTGACCCCACCTCTGTAGCCCCTGACCACACCCCCTGGGCCACGCCTCCTTCCAAGGCCATGTTCAGGGGGTGTGGTCAGGGGCTACAGAGGTGAGGTCATAATAACAGAGGATAGTTGGATTTGGCTGCTCACCTGAAAACAAACACCACACATGTTTTTGGGTGCAAAGATGATGTATGTTGTATATTATATATCGACCAAACTAGGCACGACACCTCGGGATCGACCACACCAAGCATGACCCCAGATACAGGCTGTGCAACGATGCCCCTGAGACAATCCAGCACAAAACAGCATGACGTCAGCAGGCTGGGTGTACATGGAAGGGCATAATCAAGTGGCTGGCACAGAATACAGGAACATCTGTGCTGAGTACAGGCTGGGATTCTCTCCTGAAGGTGGTGGAGAATAACGAAGCTAAGATCCTGTGGGACTTTGAGTTACAAAATGACAAATTGGTAGTGGTTAACCAACTGTACGTTGTAGCGATGAACAAACAGCAGAAGAGGGCCGTGGTGATGGATGTAGCAAATCCCAACCGATGGCAACATCAGCAACAAGGAACACGAAAGGCTCTACAAATACCAAGGTCTGAAGGAAGAGCTGGAATAGATGTGGAAGATACAGTGTGAATGGTACACCAGGCAGCAGTGGTTCCCATGGTAATCAGACTAAGAGTTGTGACCCTCAGACTGGAAAAGAAGCTCCAGCAGATGCTAGGAACAACATCGAAGATCCCCCGTCCAGTAGAGTGCAGTCCTGGGAACGCAGGAGCCTCAAACTCTCCCGCTTGAAGGGAAAAAAAAGACTATATATAACATCCACAAATGATAACATACATTTATGTACGAATTCTGTGACCAAGGTGAACTTTAATAATCTTGAATGAATGTCCTTCCTCTGTGTCACTGTCGGACTGTTCAACAAACCCCGTATCCCTGACACACGGCCTTATCAAAAAGATTAGAGAAGCCTCTCTCTTGATTCACATGGTCGCTGCCATGGAAACGGGTCAGATTTGAGCCAGCTTGTGGCCGTTGTTTTGCGACCTACATTCTTACGGTCTGATTTCCGAACGCTTTTACACGCTGAGAGGCTGAAGTGATTTTTTTTTTCTGTTGAGTCTGGTGTCCCAAAAGACAGGCATTTTTTTTATATAAGTCCATTAGAGTGAATGGTTCAATATGGTGACCATTCATTAGGGAACTGTTGCTTTAAATGCTTTTGTGTTTACAGCCACAAGACGTTTCTGGATTTTCCTTTCTGTTTTTTTCATATCCTGTCCATTCCACAGGATGCGATTGAGAGACGCATTAAGGACCACTCTGATATTAAATGCAGCTGTGGTGTGTGTGCGTGCGTGCGTGTGTGTGAAGTGAGAAGTGCTGCTGGAACAGCCAAGCTGAACAGTTTCAAGTTGTGGTAGATGCAAGACGTGAGACACTGACCTGTGGTCAGATATCTCGGGTTATACTGGATCTTTCTCAGTCTCCCCCCTCGTTTCTGTATCTCTCTCTGTAGGAAAGCCTGCGTGCCGCTGTGCTCTGGGTTTTACCGGACCGTTGTGTGAGAAACGGGTGTGCGATGGCTACTGCCTCAACGGCGGTACATGTGACGTTACCCTCGGCAACCAGCCATTCTGCCACTGCCCTGCTGAATACACTGGAGAGCGCTGCCGTTACCGTGAGCAACCGTTCTCGCTAGTTTACACCAAATCTCCTCTTTGATGCCCTTCTATGAGTTACTTATAATAGATATAAGCAGTGTTTATCCAAGAACTCACAAAAGAACTAAGAATATTGAAACTGTGCAACAACTAAAACCTCTGCAGGAAAATGAAAGTGTAACTAATAATGTCTTAGTGTATCCAGAACGGCTGGGAGTCGTTCTGTATTGTAGGGACCTGATGGGGACCTAATGAGAGAGGATCAGATACAGATGAGAGCTGGGCTCAAACACCAGCAATCCTCCATGTGTTTACAAAACTGGATCTGCTTCACTTCCTTTTTGGTTTCACAGTAATTAGCATTTTAGCAATTACTTGTTATTGATTTAACTTCTTGTAAGTTGAGAACATTGTGTTAAGTGTTTTAAAATGTAAATTTTGTTGGAAAAAAGTCATTTGAGAAAAAGTAGTGTACGTTTAATTCCTCAGCGCTGGAGTTCGTTGTATTTGTATGACACTGTTATATTCAAATGGCCACCTGTTCCTAAGAGTTTCCTGGCATTGTTCTTATGGTTTGTTACCTCAACCTTTAAAGCTTTATGGGGACATAATGCTTGCATGTGTGTGCATGTGAGCATGTGTGTGTGTGTGACATTTTTTATCCGTGCCGCTGTATGTTTGGAGGGTGTGACGCCTTGTCTGTCCGTCTCCCCTGTCTGTTCTGCCGTAGACGTGTGTCACCACTACTGTGTGCACTCCAAGGCCTGCACGCTCTCCAGTTCCGGGGACGTGGAGTGTGTGTGTCCGACGCGCTACGAGGGTCTAAAGTGTGAACTGGACCGCTGCCTGGCCTGCAGAGGGGCACCTTGCATCGTGGACAACAGCACCAGCGATGTGTTCTGCAAGTGAGTGTAGCTGTGTGTGTGTGTGTGTGTAGTCACTGTGTGCGTGTTCTTTGGAAATTTGTGCATTATATTTGGTAACTCTGTATATAGGCAAGCTTAATTTTTAAGTGTGTGTGTGTGTTTGCAGTTGCACAAGTGGGAGAATTGCGTCCAGCTGTCAGTTGTGTGATGGTTATTGCTATAATGGTGGAACCTGCCACCTCGACTCGGAAACCTCCCTACCTTTCTGCCAGTGAGTATTGCCCTCTCTACCACAGCTGCTGCCATCAGTGGAGTGGAGATGCCTTCACTGTGACCACTGCCTTTAACGAGGTGTTGATGCCTTCGTAGTGACCACTGCCGTAATTGAGGTGTTGATGCCTTCGTAGTGACCACTGCTGTTATTGAGGTGTTGATGCCTTCGTAGTGACCACTACTGTTATTGAGGTGTTGATGCCTTCGTAGTGACTGCTGCCTCTATTGAGGTGTTGATGCCTTCATAGTGACCACATAACATTGGAGAGGTGTAGATGTCTCTGTATTGACAGCTGACATTACAGGAAAATAAATGCCTTCCCAGCAGCTGCAATTTCTGCCATTAGAGGACAGTAAATACCTCCACTACTGCTGCCATTAGTAACTGCCCCTCCCCCCCGGGTGTCTGCTGCCATTGCATCTCTCCCAGCCTCCTCGTGCACCCCACATGTTGGCTCATCATCAACCCTGAGCTGAATCAGACGCATCAGAGCAGGAGAGCACAAGTGGCGAGGGCGTGCATGTAGATGCGAGGACCATCCCAGACCACCAGAGTATTATTCAATGAATGTTCATTATCTCAGCGGGGTTTTTCTCAAATCTCTCCACCTGCCACTCAGAGCATAGACCCCCCACCCACAGCCGCTGTAGATTCCTGATGAAGTACCCTGCCCGGGTGGAGGGGGTGGAGGTGGTGCACACCACAGTGAGCTGGCTTCCTACTGCTGCAAGGCTATGGGCAGCTGTACACACACCAGCCAGTGTCAACACACACCAGCCACACTCTACACACCCCAGCCCCTCTCGACACACCCCAGCCTCTCTCGACACACGCCAGACAGCTTCTACACACACACCAGCCACAATCTAAACATATCAAGCACCTTCTACGGAGAGAAACCATGTGGAAGAGCAGAACCTAGGGGGGTGGAAGATAAAGAGAAACGGCAGGAGTGCCAGAGTGGTGTAGCGACTGGGAGAGAAGGAGAGAGGCAAGAAAAGTGACAGACTGAAGCAAAGAGAGAGAGAGAGAGAGAGAGAGAGAGAAGCAGACAGATGGGTTGTGGGGAGAGAGACTGCAATAATGAAGGGTTAGTATTAATTCAGTGCTGAGTCCCTTTTGCATGACTACGACTGTGATCTGGCTGGTTTTTTTTATCCTTGAAGTGAGTTCATTTTGTGTGTGTGTGTGTGTGTATGTGTGTGTGTGAAAGAAAGAAAGAAAGAAAGAAAGACAGAGAAAACAGTGAGAGAGTTGATGGACATACTTTGTCCCAAAAGACATAAGCAGAGAGCAATAGTCTTTTGTCTCACTTATAAAAATGTTCTCTAATAAAAATGTTCTCTCTCTCTCTCTCTCTGATGGCACTAAAGTGTTGTGTTTGGGACCATCTTTTCTGCTATAGAATCTGCTATCTTCCCTGTATCCACTGTAATAACCCAAAGCCAACAGTGTCCCTGCCAACCGTCCTGCATGGCTGTCATGTTCCCTGTCCGTGACCTTCCTCATGGTCTTTCAACCACTGAAGAGCCATCATCATCATCATCATCATCATTATTATTGTTCCTCTCTGGGAACTATTAAAACCCCTGTTTTGGTTCTTGGGACTGATTCCATTTGTATGCAGATGACAGTGGCCCTTTTTGCTGAGGTTAAAAGGCTTTAAAGAAAAGAAGTGGACTCGATTAGCATATTAACAATACCACACCCTGGACAATACCACACCCTGGACAATACCACACCCTGGACAATACCACACCCCGCTCTCTGACGCTGGCTTTCGCCTCTTTCCTATCAGGCACTCTTTTCTTCCTCCATCCACGGCCGCCACACTCACACCCCCCTCCCACCCCAACACACTCATGCTTTTAGTTTCCACCGGCGACGCAAGCAGGCGGCTGATCTCAGAGAGCCTGAGAACAGCCTGGGAACAGCCCGGGAAGAGCACGCATCTCCGTGAAGCGTGAGGGGTTTAGAGCGCTCGTGCCGATCCCGCGTCACATTCCGGCCGTTATACCCTCCACACGGGAACGCCTTAGACCTTCGGGTGGATGTGCTGGGTTGGGAACCTTCCAGAATGAGCAAGTAGATTTTATCCCATCAGAATGTCCCTGTGAGGACGTCTGAACAAGACCTTACCATGGAACCTTCCGGAGGCTTGAGGATGTGGGGAAATCTGTGTGTGTGTGTGTGTGTGTGTGTGTGTGTGTGTGTGTGTGTGTGTGTGTGTGTGTGTGTGTGTGTGTGTGTGTCCGTTTTTCTGCTGCCGTGTTTCTTACCGTGTGTGTCTCGTCTGGTGCGCTCTCCTCGCCCCCCAGCTGTCCGGTCCAGTTCAAAAGCCAGCGGTGTGACGAGCGGGTTGACCCGTGTGCGTTCTACTGTCAGAACCAGGGGATTTGCACCCTAGCTGCCTTTAACAAACCTCGCTGCAAGTAGGTGCCTCCTGTACTGCTCGCTAACGCCGTCGCCATAGCAACCGGACGCATCCCAGAGATGACCCCCCCCCCCTCCCGACCTCCATTCCGCTCCTCCCGCACATCTGAGAAAGCATGATGGCTCCACCCCCTCACACAACCACACCCATACACATACGCACACACACATGCCCACACACACAGACATAATTGCATCCATTAACATATACAGATCCACGCACACACACACATGCATACAGACATAATTACATTCATAAACATAAACATTCATACCCCACATACATCCACACACTCATGTTACATGCAAAAACACACACCTATCTGCATATGTCCACATCACCACCACCTCACACATTACATCTCACTGTCGGGTACATACCCTGGTGGATTTGCACAGATTATTAGCTTTGTGTGTGTGTGTGTGTGTGTGTGTGTGTGTGAACATGGCTAGTGATCAAATAAAAGTAATCCAAATAACTGATCATGTTACTTAAACTTCATGTGCAAACTAAGTACCATGTTAACCAAGGTAACCAAGGTAACCATGTACTGCCTCTCGAAGCCTGGCCTGCACATTTGCTGCTCTTATTCTAGACTGTTGGTTCAGCTGAGATTTGTTGGTTGGGTTTTGTAGTCATCACACTCATTTATCTGCATGTAATACTCCCTGTTGCCCCCTTCTGGCCACTGGGGTCATGGTCTCCCACTAGCAGTGGTGCCTTAACATCAGTGGTTTGGGGCCCCCAGGTCATTCCACATGTTTGTGGTTTTCAGTCTTTAAGTTTCTCATTTTCAGTGAGTTGAACCAGGTGTGTGTGAGCAGGAGTAAAGGGCATGAATGGGCAAATTGTGGAGGTGAGAAGCTTAGTTTAACTCAGCTGCAGGAAGCTTTTTTCTCCCTGGTGACTTGCTCTTGATGACAGTAAGCACTTGTGTCCTGGAGAAAGACGAAATCAATTCAGCCTGGGCTGATTGCTTTTAAGACCAAAAGAATGTTTTGTTTTGAGGCGCTGACGGGCTGGAGGCAAATCACACTGGTGTGTCCAACATGCGTTCTTTGCTGTGATATGAGTTTTGTAGTAGATGTTTGATGATGTGGGATTTGTAGCCAAAGTAAGGTTATCCTGCCTGATTTTTAAAACTGGGGGTGTGGCTTCGGTTTACAGGTATGTGAAGTGGGTGTGGTTTGTTTATTATGTATGTGATGTGGGTGTGGCTTCTGTTTTCAGGTGCTCAGCCAACTGGTCTGGCACACAGTGTGAGAGACCTGCCCCCAAGAGCAGCCGACCTGACAATGTTAGTGGAAGTGAGTATCTGTAAGACCCACACACACATTCTCTCTCTCTCTCTCTCTCTCTCTCTCTCTCTCTCTCTCTCTCTTTGTCCACCTCATTCTCTCAGGCAGTTGAGCCCAAATATAGACTATAAAAACTCTAGAGTAGAATGTCCTTGGTCAGTTACTGACATCCCATTGAAAAGAATAATGAGTTTAGATTTGCAGGGATCCCCTAACCTGAACTCAAAAGGAGCTCATCACTAATCAGGCTGAATCGTCCCACAAGAGTCACTGAGCAACATTTAGCACTGTTTTACTGTTTCTAAAGAAACTCTTCCACAGCCTCCCTGGTCTTGTTTAATCAAATTAATGAAGAAAAAAAAAAAAACAAGCAAACAATGATCACCATGCCAACCATCATAGCAACAGTCATATAAATCAAATATCATATCTGTGCTTTAATTTCAGCTCACTGCTGTTCAATTACATTCATTAATATTTCATCAGTGCTCCTCTCTGAAAGTCAGGTGTCTTTTTTTTTGCACTTTAATGGCCGTTTCTCTGCGGAGCTCCTCCCCCTTCCCCATTTCTCTGTGGAGCTCCTCCCCCTCCCCATTTCTTCAACAGCCGCCTGCCCTGCGGTTTGATTTCTAGCAATGATCTGACATTTCAGTGCAGATTTCAGCTTGGCATTTCGGCACGTTACTAGCGGCGGAAAGGCCGTGGGTTTCTCCAGAGAGGCCGTCAGACTTCAGGATGCCATAAATCTGAGTGAGTTTAAAGAGCTGAGCTGTAAGGACAGAACGGGCCACACTCACAGTGGAGAGAGGGAAGGGTGTGCATTAGAGTGAAACACCCTGGCTGGGGTATGATCCAATGCATGCGCACTTCCAGACTTTCCTCTTCATACTGCCCTAACCACTGAAGTGCTGAATGTCACCCAAAACCACTGAACTCTGGTGTGGAAATTTGTTATTTAGAATTCATTACTAATGTCTACAAGGCTGATGTTTATGTCACATCCCAGCTGTCTAGGGGAAACTTCACAGCAAGGGAAAATGGGAAATTAGTTAGGGAAGTTAACCAGCAAGGACTGATTGGGCTGCTTTCCAAGGTTTGGAGAGTCAACACTGTTGAGTAAGCAAACGAGTGTGTGTGTGTGTGTCTGTGTTTGTGTTTGATCACAGCCCCCTCCTTTTCTTAGAATGTCTGTGAGTGAGACTGGGTCCTTCATGTGCACCGAACTGTTAAAACACAGTTCAGACCCACCAAGCTGTTAATCACTGCCATCATTTAGTGATTTGCTGTAACCAGCAAAACTGCTGATCGCTGCTCTGGTACCTCAATTGCACTTAACTCAGCCGTAAACCACTGATTTCAACACCTAGAGTTAGAGATGGTTTCAGTCCGAGGCAGGGTGTATTAAGGAACAGTGGTCTTCATGCTCCTCCCTTGACTTGCCTTACTCCCTTCCTGCCCCCTCCCCATTTCTGTGCATCTCAGGAAGCTTTGCCATCATCGTGCCCCTTGTGCTGCTGGTGATGATCGTAGCCACGGTGACGGTGGGCGTGCTCGTCTGCAAAAGGCGCCAAAGGTGAGAGGAGTTTTTTTTTTTCCCTCTTCATCAAATGATGGGAGTCTGTAGCTCACACTGTAACTACTGAATTTGAACCCTGGGGAAAACATGCAGAAACACCTCTAGAACCTTCTGTCAGTAGTTGTGTATCTGACCCAGGTCTTCTGGGGGATATTTGTACTGGATTAGTAACACTACTGACTACTGAGTTTGTAAGTAAAATGCTCTTTGTGGGCTCCTCGGTGTGGCAGGGGGAAGCGTGTCCAGAGGCAGCCCATGGCCAATGGCGGACTCAACGTGGAGATTGGGAACCCCTCCTACAACATGTACGAGATGGAACATGACAGTCATGTTGACGTGGGCAGCTTTCTCCACCCGAGCTTCACCCTGGACCCACAGAAGGTCAGAACCAAGAATGAGCCCAATCTGGAACAGCCATTCTATACAGGAAGCCCATGTGTAGAGATCTGAGCAGTTGCGTACAGCGTGATAGTAATGTCATCCACTAAGCCACCATCGAGGTCCCCCCCGTCATGCTTCTGGACGTTTCTCATGGGGTTCTGGCCTACTGGAAGCCTGGATTTGGCTCCAGGACTTTTGGAGCTTGTGTTTGTAGATCTGTAAAACCGTTTCCATGTCTTTCAGATCTACACTGCACTTGCAGGGGGTGTCTCGTTGCTAGAAGCCACTACTGTAGCTTCTCCACTCTCATCGCTTTATTCTAACATGCCCTCAGCCTATTTGGTATTAAGAGTATTTGGAGTGGGTAGCATCAAAATGAGGCAGTGCTCTCATTTACTAGTAAAAGTCTTTGTTTTTACTCTCGTCTCCGGGGGCTGTGGACACTAAATCACTCTGCAGAGATATCGAGTGTTCTGCTGCTGATCAGTGCTAAACTGATCTTCTATGGACTCCACACACTGATACAAATACTCCGTGTTTAAAAATGAAAAGAAAAAAATATGCTTTAATTCCGCTCTAGTGTTGCCAGATTGGTTCTAAGGGTTTTGTGTTTGCATGTTTGTTTATAATTAAGAGCATGGTTAGAATCCATTAGCATTTTTCTGCATTGCAAAGTACAATACTAATATCTGTACCTTTCTTGATTCTCTCTGACTCTCTTTCTCTCTGTGACTCTCACTCTGTTCAACTGTCTCCCTGACTCTTTTTCTATAACACTGTGTCTCTGTCTGATTCTAACTCTGATTCTATCTCTCTGAGTCTTTTTCTAACTCCGTGTATCACTCTTTCTCTCTGACTCGGTCTCTGTCTCTCTGACTCTTAATCTATGACCGGCCGTCTCTTTGACTCTGTTCATCTCTGACACTGACCCTGCCTCTCTGACTCTGCCTGTCTCTGACTCAAGGGCTGGTGCGTGAGGTCGAGCGACCCCCGAAGCCTCCCTGCACACACCCTTCCTGCTCACAGCGTTCCCAGGGATCTCATTCCAGGACAGGTGAGCTCTCCTCAGTTTCTCCAGCAGCTCTCTCTCCCACAGCATGCTCCTTGCCCCCGATCCATGACTCCCTCAGCAGCACAAAACAGACTCAAGCTCCTGTCTCTGGCCCTCCTCCATTCATTACAGCAAGAAAAAAAGTCTCCAAATCTTTTATTGGCACTACTGTCTAAGAAAAATTACTCAATGAATGGTGAAATTGACACTTACGGACTCTAGATCACTAAAAGCATAAGTGTCTGATTCATTCATTCACTCATTTTGTCACAAATTTACAGAACAAGGTAAGTTAATTTTCATATTTTCTCTTTTAAGACATAGTACCCACCATAGACTCTACACACCTGTTGAACTGAATGAACTTTTAGTGTTCATCTGGCTCCAGACAGACTCACATATACACTTCAGAGATCAGTCCATCAGTCCCAGACTTTTGTGGTGTCGTTTCCAATAATCCGACCAATCGTAACCTCAAACCCATCGGTCTTCTAGGCCATGAACTACCCCAGTCCCATCTATGCGAAGACGTACATGGCTGAACAGCGCAGTCAGAAACCAGCCGTCAGGCTGAGCGAGAGAAGAGATCTCTTCCCAGACAGGCTAGAAGCAACCATTCGCGAAACAACAGCCTAAGCCAAGCTTTTCCACAAAAGTTAGCTTATTTTTTTCTAAAGACCTGTACAAAAATGTACAAAGAAGAAGAAGAAGAAAAAAGACACTCCAACTTTTTCTATGTATAATCAGGTTCTGATGGCTGAGTTTTTGAGTTTTGGTTTTGTTTGGGTTTTTTTTGTTAAGTCTGTGCCTCATGTTAGCATCTTAATGACTATTTTGAACTTTGGTTTCATCATTTTCTCTCTTTTGGTTGTTTTCTTTCACTCTGTTACCTTGTAAATGCACTCTGTACTACTACACTAAGCTGCTCAACTTTACATACATGTAAAGACTGTTTAAAGAGTTTATGTAGGTTTAATTTATTTAATATGTATATTATTGACCATGGTGGCATTATCACCAAGGCATAGATATTGTATTCCCAAGTTGCCTCTATCTTTTAATAGTATTACAAATATTTGACAAATATTCACATTTCAGATTTTATTTTTGATATCACTGAATGGTTCTGCTAATGTGATGCTGTTGTGGTTTCTCTGACATGCGAAATATTTGGTTATATTTATGTGGTTTTGAACGCGCCAAACCAAAAGGGAATCCAGGTCTAGGTGTTGGAGCTCTCCCCTTCATTACCATTTCCTTTGATTGATTGGGGGTTTTTTTTTTTGTTGTTTACAAGTTTCATTGCATTACAATATTTATATTATATCATCAGATCTACAGATTTTCCCAAACAGTGATAGACCGCTTTTGCCACACATTCTCTGATTTAAAGTGGAACGTCTGGTGGAAATTGGATGCCTGAATTTGAAAAGAAAAAAAAAAAAATCTCATACCTACTTAATCAAGTGTACGCACTTGGAGTTAGATTGAGGGGGAAAAATTTTATAATTTTATATTTGATTTATATGTATTAAGAGTATTAAATGTTGTACTTTTATACAAATTGTAGAGTTTGTTGAGTACATTGGTCCCACATCATGGTTGGGTAGCAATTAAAGTGAGTAAATGATGGATGCATGAAAGCTTCTGTGCTTAAATATAATATTTATTACACAGAGAAATTACTTTATATGCTATACTGAGTGAGAGAGCAACCTTATATTGAATTTGTGTGTGAGTTTTTGCATTTATCATTCATCTACACACACGTTGTCTGACCTAATCTGATTTTGGACCAGTGACTCTAAGTACAAAATAAAAGTTTTCTTGCCACTTCAAGTGTTCGGGCATTTTTCCTTTCACAATGCTTTTGTCATTCCCTAACAAAGTCACAGGAAAAGCCATCGTGCTTCATGACCGCTGCGTTTCGTTTCAGACTCTCAAATATGCCCCAAAGTGAAGACTTTGCAAGACTCGTTCACAGAAGAAAAAAAACAAAAGACTTGTATAGCTAGCAGTTACAAGTAAGCTTGGTTCTCAATATGGGAAATTAAACAGATCCTTCACACAGCCAGACTCTGTGCAGTTTGCTTCTGGGTCTTGCAGGAGCATAGGGGGAGGTGGGTGGAGGAGGGATAACGGAGGACTCGCTGGCTTCTCGCTCATGGCGCCAGACTCGTCCTGCCGCTCTCAGTAAGATATCCCGCCGCTGTGCGCTTTACGCCTCGCGTTCCTGTCCTCTCCCGCTGACTGTGAGTGGCTCGTGGACGACCTGTATGCTGCCTGTACATCACCAGGAAGGAATGTGTGTCCCCGATGATGGAAATGTTCCAGTGAAACGGTGTGAATGCTATTTTTCACAAGAATAAATAGGTCATGCAATGCAGCAACTTAGACTGTATTAGACTGTCTTAGACTCTCTTAGACTATTAGACTGTCTTAGACTCTCTTAGACTGTATTAGACTGTCTTAGACTCTCTTAGACTGTATTAGACTCTCTTAGACTGTATTAGACTCTCTTAGACTCTCTTATACTCTCTTAGACTGTATTAGACTCTCTTAGACTGTCTTGCCAGATTTTAGATGGTGAGAGAGACGCAGTTTAGACACGCTGTGATGCATTTACATAGATCTATAAATAAATTATTTTCTTTCTTTTTTTTTATTACATCCTATTGTGTATTCGTACCATGGGTTATTTAGACCTCTGTCAGGCTAATGATGGAAAAGACCAAGATTCTCCACTACAAGAGTCTTCTCTACTGAGGGCATACAATATTTCTCTGTTGGAGAAAAATGGGCCAGAAACTGACCAGGAATCAGAATTCAACAGCTAAAAAATGTTAAACATTTATTATGAGCACGTAAACAACACTTTAAACATTAAAGCACAGGCTAAGCACTAAGGGTGTGTGGGCGAGCGTGAGACGGAAGGAATGGGCAAAGTCCTGCAGCAGACGAGATCAGCTGAAGGTAGCCTTGGTAACCATGATCAATTTCTATATGCTGTAGTCTCCCATAAGATGTGTATGGATACCCACGACAGCCAAGGAGGGTCATTAAGAAAACACTCAGGTGTAAAGGTTTGAGGTAAGCATGAAATCAAGACCCTGCAAGGGAAAAGAGACTGCTGGCAAAAGCAAAGCAGAATACCATCCATTAGACACACCAGACAAGATCCAGGATGAAGACTTGCAAAGGATCCAGCACCTAGTAGCAGGATGTAAGATGCTTACAGGAAAAACATATACTGAGAGACACAGGTAAAGTGGCAGGGATTATAGACGGGAAACATATGCAAGGCATATAAGCTGGCCACCACCCAAATCCAAACAGTCCTGTGAGACCTCCAGATCCTGAGATAGAAGGTGATGTAGAAAGTAGCAGTGGCAATAGATGTGGAGTCTCAAATGATGGAAACATCAAAAGGGATATGAAAAGTTGCAAAAATATCAACATCAAAGAGGAAATGGGGAGGATGTGATTAACCCCAAGGTTGTCCAAGTGATCTCAAGGGCAAAAAAACAAGTTTAAAAAACAGCATGATATTGGGTGCCAGACGGATGGGAGATTCCATTTCTAAATTTGTGTGGACACTTAACATTCCTCGAAGCACAGTGCCATGGTTTGCCCAGGAATACATGAAAGAAGACATTACCACATTCATATCCACATTCAGTGCAGGACGTCCCACAGGAAATGCAGAAGTCAATTTGCACCTGAGATCCTACACATGCAAGTTACCGTGGAGCTGTGGGTGGCTGGTCCAGACGACATCCCTCAGCATCTCTCCAGACATCTTCGGGCCACTTTGCAGAATCGGCGTCACATCGAGTTGTCGCGCTTTGCTGCCCTGCTTCCTGCATGAAACCACTTCCTGTCCCATGACTTTTGGCACGTCGGTGTAGAAGTTCTACATCCTGTAACATTTATTGGAGCAGTTTTGATAGTGAGAGGTGAGATGAGTGCTTTTTCTATTTTTTTCTCCATTTCTACTTTCAGAAATATGTTCAATTTTGCATTTCTTCACTGTGAAAGCTTCCTCTAGTAATCCTCTTAATCACTTCATACAGAATCGGAAAATAGATTATAGATTCTCCATAAATGGAGAAACGGTCTCATTTGACCATTTTTTTTCTCTCCGTTAGGTCTACAGTACACATGCCGTGATCATCTCAGGTGAGTGAGGTCAGCAGTGTTTCCCAAACCAACGTCACCTACGCAAATCAACCAGAAAGAGGTGAAAACATCTGTGCTCAGTAGAACTGTTTATGATAATGGCTTGAAACACCACCCTTCAAGTTTCACAGGAGACAAGCTTCGAAAATATTCTCTATTCTGCTCCCAGGTGGTAGAACCAACGTCCACTGGGTTTTTTCTCTTACCATCTTCAAATGCAGCCTGAAGACTCATATATTTGTAGAGTACTTGAACTCTAACCTAGCTGCACTGACAAGAATACATGCTGTGACAAAAGTACTTTCGTATGTCGTTCTGTATTAGAACAGCTGCTAAATGCCAAAAACCTTCATGTAAAATACACATGTTGGAGCGAGTGTTGTGGACTCTCTGAGTAAGATCTGCAGCAAGTGACCATCATCCAGTGTTTGAAATTCTGGTTGTTTGGAGTGATTGCAGTCTGTCTCTGTCTGTCTGACACGCACACTATCTCACACTCTCTATATGTCTGTCTCTCTGACACACACACTATCTCACACTCTCACTGTCTCTGTTTCTCTGACACACTCTCTATCTGTCTCAGTCTCTCTTTCACACTCACTATCTGTCTCTTTCTCTCTGACACACAATCTCACACTCTCTCACAAACTCTCACATTTTCTCTCACTCTCCCACGTTCTCTCACACACACAGACACACACACTCACCCTGGCACAACTTAATTTTCACCCATCATGTCACCAGAAACACAAGCATGCATACACACACACGCGCCAGCCAATACTGGAGCAAGCCTCAATATAACCATAAGCTTACACACATATAACATCCTAAAACAACACAGCACACACGACAAAATAATCCTTCTTATATTTAGCGAAGAATCGCCTTAGATCAAGGATCATTTCACGGCACAGAGGTTTTTGCCCTAATGAAGTCCAGCCACGGGCTACAATTCACTCCCATAACAGAAGTTAAAAATGAAGGAAATGTGTGTGTGTGTGTGTGTGTGTTTGTGAGCATGTATGCTTGTGTGTGTATACGTTTGTGTTTGTGTGTGTGTGTGTGTGTGTGTGTCAGGTCCCCAGGGACACCTTTTGTGTGAAACCTTTCAGTAGTTCTCGAGGAGATGATGTTCATGTGATTGCACAAATCAAGAGTTGTTGTCCCAAACAATGAACACCGTGGGTTTCAGCTAATTGCTGGTCTGTGAGCGTGTCGGACACGGTGCAGGTTTATTGCTCTGAAAGGGAGATGATAAGAGATCATTCTGCTCTCTCTGGTTCATTTTGTCACCCAGAGCTGAAAAGCCACACTGTTCCTAAAAACCATTAGTCTGAATGCCGCTTGGGAGCAAAATCACTTATAAACCATGTTGTTGACCCCCTCTGGGTATATCATAAACAGCAAACAGAATCTGTTCCTGGATAAAGGGTACTTAAGGGGATGTATAACTGTGTTGAATGATCTGTTCATTTCCAGAGGTTCCCTTCACTGGGGTTACAATATGTCGGGTGTGTTGGGTGGAGTTTGGAGAAGAGTGTGTGTTTTCTAAACGTTCATTTTGGTAGTGTCGCGCATTTTGGCCCATAATGATGTGTCTAAAAGGAATTTTCTTAAAGTATAAATGAATGTCGTGTCATAACCCTGTTATAGCACACTAAGCATGCACCAGAGGATCTTGATTTATTCCTAGTCTGTTTCTGTAAACACAGACATATAGACAATGTTCATGTCCATGTATCGATTCAGGCATCTTTTCAAATCCCCTTCAAAACATCAATTTTACCACACAAAATGAGACATCAAGCAGAATCTCTCCTTTTAACGTTCTGGTGGAGAAACATCTCACCCCATACCTGCTCTCAGTAAGTCATTTCCATGTCCCCCTAGCTGGGGTTTCACTACCGAATTGCACTTCAAAGGCAGCCGAGCTGAAGCCCCCTCCTGTGTTTTGACCTTCGGCGATTTGGGCGCAGGTGTTACGGAGTCGCAGGGTGCCCGTCATTCCGAGCAGCTTTTAATTACGAGAGGCGAAGAGCCGCGTAAAAAGGTGGAGCTCCCGCTAAATGCTGCCCTTTTTAATCTACAATCACCGTGATTAACGGCGCAAAAAACAGGCAACGGTCTAGCGGGAATGTCTGGGACTCCTTCAATTGCGGCCTGGGAACACGGGAGCCTTGGAAAAGTGCGTTTCTTCTACTGCATCAGCAATTAACACGGGTCAATGCCTCTGATGACACTTCCAAAGAATAAAGCATTTGCTTTATAGACTGATTCATTGTTCGGATAATAACACTGTTTATTATTGCATATTGAAATTGAATATTGATTACTGGAATTGCATATGAATATTTAAGTTGCATACGAATACTGCATATTGAATATTGCAAAGATGCCCAGAAAACTGGATATTTCTTACATGTACACTTGTACACATGATCGTAATCTTCCGGATGGGAATTTACATAAATTTACATATGATGATGTGCGAGGATTTGATAATGATGATACCTCTTACATACACTGGACACTCACTTCTCTCTCTCTCTCTATCTCTCACTCTCTGTTTAAATATCTATGCATGTGCCAAGCTGTAACCAAGGTTGACATTTTTGTGAGGTCCACAGAAACATGGCCCCTGAATCCAATGCTTTTGAGGGTATGTTATGCTTATTTTAACCTCTCTTTGACCGTCTGCTGATTTCTGATTTCTGTGTGTGTGTGCGCATATAACAAATGAATTAAAAAATATTCATTTAGAAACATCATTAATGTTTTTATACAGTGATATGAGTATGAACTCAAACATCACATTCGTTCATGCATTCATTTATTTATACCCTAAACTCCATCTCAGATCAATGTCTAACTGTTCTTTTAATTGTGTTAATTGTGTTGGTCTGTTTGTCTTAGTGTAGAGTTTAAGTGGGTTATAACAGACAGATGCCTGGCAGTTTGGCTGTTTGAAGTGAGAGGCAGTTAAGCTCCCTCACCTGTTCTGAGGTCACAGCTGAGAACCAATCACGTCACTGTTGGCGGGCAGACTTGAGCCGCGGCCTCACAGCAGGCTCCGCCCAATCGACCCATTCTCAGAGCACTTTTTTTTCCCCACACCGACTGTCCTGTGACCTTCTTTTTGCAGGGTCAGGGGGTGAATCCAGTATAAGCTCCATACTTGCCCCCCTCACTTTTATATCAGCTTCCTTCATCCTCTCACACGTTCATCAAGTGGACTGAGGGATCTTTGGATCCATTACTTGTTTTTCTCTCCAGTAGCGTATGGGCCTGAGCTAATAGCAGTGATTAACACTTATGTACTAAGAGCACCTGGTGCAGGGACAAAGGTCTTAATTTGGCATACCGTGTGTGTGTGTGTGTGTGTGTGTGTGTGTGTGTGTGTGTGTGCGCGCGCGCGCGTGAGCGAGTGTGTGTATAACATCATTAATGTTTTTATACAGTGATATGAGTATGAACTCAAACATCACATTCATTCATGCATTCATTTATTTATACCCTAAACTCCATCTCAGATCAATGTCTAACTGTTCTTTTAAGGAGAATTGTGTTGCGTGTGTGTGGGTGTTTTCACAGATGTAACTCACCTCTGTCGACCTGTAAAAAGCATTTGAACAAAATCCAACTGAAGCTTGAATTAGGTTCATGGCAGCTGAAAATATCAATAAATCAATACAACATGTATTAGGTAACACATTTATGGAGACAAAATGGATACGACTGCATCATCCCATAGAGCCACGTGACAACTATTCTAGCTTGAACAAGATTGGTAATTGTGTTCTATCGGAAGATTTATTTTGACCAGTGACTTTTGTGACTGTTCTGTTTTTAATCCACCCGCAGTATGTATTGAACACAACCCCCCCCCCCCAACACCCCACACTTACCCCAACCCCCACCTCTACCCAACATGCTTGTCTTGTCTAGCATCAAACTTACGACCTTAATCATTCCAGCTCTTCACCTTCAGGCCGTGCTTTCTACAAGGGCTGTTCTGTCTAGAAAGGTAGCGCTCTTTAGATATACTGTGCTCTCTAGAAAGGTAGCGCTCTTTGGATATACCGTGCTCTCTAGAAAGGTAGCGCTCTTTAGTTATACTGTGCTCTCTAGAAAGGTAGCGCTCTTTAGATATACCGTGCTCTCTAGAAAGGTAGCGCTCTTTAGATATACTGTGCTCTCTAGAAAAGTAGCGCTCTTTGGATATACCGTGCTTTCTAGAAAGGTAGCGCTCTTTAGTTATACTGTGTTCTCTAGAAAGGTAGCGCTCATTAGATATACCGTGCTCTCTAGAAAGGTAGCGCTCTTTAGATATACTGTGCTCTCTAGAAAGACGTTTAGAAGACATCTGTGGCATTTTCACTGTATTTAGATGTACTTACGTCTTTATTTTCTCCGTACGAATGATCCACTCCTCATCAACTGCCGGGCCAGCAATATTCCCCTATGATAAACTATTCAGAGAAGAACTGATGTAGCAGGCGGATGCAAAGTTTTGTCTTTGAAGATCTATGGTGGTGATGCAGCACATTAAGTCCCACAGCATGGTGGGACAGGGTCGTCGCAGGCGACGAGTCTCTCTTCCCGCGGAGCCAGCACGTCCCGAATGATGGAGTGCAGTAAAATGCTTTTTATGCCCCCATTAGAAGAGTTTCCATTAGAAGAGTTTCCAGATACCTCCAAGACAGAGGGCACGGCCCGCGCTCAGCTAAAAGTGAAGTTGTGCCAAAAGTTTGGCCATAAGGATCGTTTCTCCTGACAGACATTAAATCTGTCAGACTGTCTGAGTGCCCAGGCGACACGAAGCCCTGTTTCAATCCCACCTTTCAGTGCAGCCTGTATGAAAGATTGGAGGGAAACAGAGCTGGGAAGCCTCTCGTGATCAAATACAAACATCCATTTGGCAGACATCTTGCCTCAGAAATGCCGCTTTGAGGGCCTCTTTTGCGAAATGTGGCTCTGTTGAAAACATTGCCACTAAGAAGTAACACAAACATCTCACGCATCTCTTCTCAGCCCATCCCAAACAATCTCGTCAACACGCCTGTGTTGGCGGTGGTTTTGTTTAGTTTTTGCGAGTCGACAGTCCTTGACTGACAGCCGGTTGCTGGGTAAGAATTCCCGCGCTCTCTCTCTCGCCAAACAGATCGGGTGACATCTGCGGTTCTTGTCGCCATTGTGCAAGCCAGAGATCAAAGAACGGAGAGTGTATTCTATCTCTGGCACCATGGGACAGGGCAGGCTGTCAGAACCGTCGGGCAAACGTGGGACAGTCTTCTGATGACCCTGCAGTTTTGTTCACTCAGTCTACAAGTGTTTAACGATGCATACTTTAAAGGCTAGCACAGTGCTCTACAGGAAGATGAACTGAGCTATGAAGTGAGACGAATTTGTTCAACTGCAAAGTTGGCTGGGTCAGTTTTGATCTGTTATGAGTCTGATTTCAAACTGAATCAGGGTTTTATAGTTAATATATAAAACACATAGTTTAAGACCCCCTCTAAAATGCAGATAGACAAAAAAGGAGTTAGTTACCTGGATGGATGGATGGATGGATGGATGGAGTGTTACTCAGGCTGAACTACAGCAGACAAAATGCAGTGTTAAATACCTGGCCTGCTTCTACCTACATTAGAAATACAAAGAAGATTCCAGGTGAGTAACTGCTGTGGACTGTAGTAAAAGGTGTGGAGATTGTAAGATGCATTTAATTTGATTTACTCATTTTTGAACTGACATGGTTTTACATAATTAGACCTTGACTTGCAACACCTAGGCCATTTGGTATTTCTGAATATTACTAATATAAGAGATCACTTTAATCTACTTTAGGAATGAGCTGAGTAATTGTGAAACGTGATGATTTGTTAGGGGTGTAAATAATTTCTGGTTTATATTGTAGATATTTGTTAGGGGTGTAATCATTTCTGGGCTATACTGTAGATCTTTAAAAATGTTGTGAAGTACACAAAGTTTCCAACAGGATGTTTTGGACTGAGGTCTTTCATATGTACATCCTTAATTCTGGTGGTCTGATGTTCAAGTTAGACTTCTCATGTGACATTTTTGACAAAACAGGAGTGAACTTAGAACAAAAATGGAACATCAATCAAAAAAGACAACAGAAGGTTAAAGGGAGACTTAAGTAGACCTTGATCCTTGCTGGACATTCACTTGGGTGTTGAGAAGGTCAGTGTGAAACACTGACTGGTACTCCTGTGGGCTTAAATTAAGAGACTGAAACAAGCTGCAGGTGTGTGATGATTAGTGAGTAGGTGATTTGGAATGTGGAAATGAATGGGTGGTGTGATTGGTTGAAGGGCTGGTGGCTGACTGGTTGGAGGTGTGTGATTGGCAATGTGATGAAGTGAGGCTATGAGTGGGTGATTGTGTGTGTGTGTGTGTGTGTGTGTGTGTGTGTGTGTGTGTGTGTGTGTGTGTGTGGCTGGGTATGAGCCAGAGCAGGATATCTTAGTCTCTCCAATAATGTCTGTTTCTTATATATATTTTCTCATGTGTTTCTCAAAAATCTCATTCTGGAGTGGTTTTATTTTGCTCTGCATGCATTGACAGTGATCACATCGGTGCACGCTGTCTGAAGCACTGATCCCACGTGTGGGTTCATTACTGCCTGGCAGGGCTGCCGTTAACATGCTCTCTACGATGTCGCTGGTGCACGTGAGCACGGATGAAATGGAACAGATAACCGGCATGTTCATTAGTGCACTTCCAGGGCCTTTTTTTTCCCAGTTCCTTTGTTTGTGTGTTTGTTTGTTACATCTGCACCGTGAAGTGACAACAATAGATAACAAAAAGCATATATCAGCACGAGTGCTGTGTGTGTGTGTGTGTGTGTGTGTGTGTGTGTGTGTGTGTGTGTGTGTGTGTGTGTGTGTGTGTGTGTGTGTGAGAAACACCCCAGGCTAAAGGCATGGGCTGCTGTCAAGCTGCACTGCGTGCATGTTTGAAGAGGGAGACACAGTCAGAGACGCACGGCTCCGTGAGCCTCCCCCCAAACACTCCGTCTCCCTGTGTCTCCCAGCGTCTCCCCGTACCTCCAAGCTTCTCCTTTACCTTTCTCCATGTACCACTGAAGAAGAAAAGCAAGCGAAGTAAAACCTGTCAGAAAAGCGTTGACAAACTAAGTAAGACTTTCTGTGTATTCCTCCACCCCCTCCCTTTCTCTGCTTGTGTGTGTGTGTGTGTTTGTGTGTATGTTTGGGGAAGTGGGTGTGTGTATGTGTGTGTGAGTGAATGCATGCACACGTGGGGTGGTGGAACTGTGTGGTATCAAGAAATCCTGGTGACAAAAGCAAAATGTAGTGTTTCTCTCCTGCTCTCCTGAGTCTTTGTAGCTTTGTGTGTATATTTGTGTGTGTGGCAGCACAGAATGGAAAACAAAAGTACTGAATTGTCAACAAAGCACAAAGACAAAAGACATGCAGGGAGGGGGGCAGCACGGGTTTGAGGTTGGTGAAGTGTCACCTGTTCCTAAGAAGATCAAACATTAAACTCGGTGATTAAAAATATCATTTTAAAAAGTAACTGCATCCTAAAACTATCTAATCAGTCTCCGCTGCTGCTCATACAGAACACAGAAGCATCTTAAGAGACTGGCAAAGCTGTGCACAACATAACAGCCAATTCTAGGCCTACAAAAAAGATCACTTGAATCTTTGAAACGTTTTTTTATTATTATTTTGTTCATGCATTTATCTGTTTATTTATTTATTTTAGAGCACTTTTTTAAATGACAGCCAAGCCTTGTTTTGAAATGTTACCTTGAATAATCTTGACCTTTAGCAGAAAAAAGGTTTTAACCTTTCGGGGGAAGGAGATGAAGAAGTGTTTGCTCAGAGAACAGCTCTTCAGATGTTCATCTTTCCACACACTGAGCTCAGACGTAAAGATTTTGCTGAGCGGATTAATGGATGACTCTAATAATGCTGTAATAAGGTTTTAATAAGTGCTTGCTCCTTTTTCCTCAACCCAGATGCATTGGTGGGATTTGTAGTTCTGAGAGAGTTTCCATGATGGAATATTAAGGAACCATTAGCAGCTGAAGCAACCCTAGGTCTCCCCAGGTTCATGCAGGTTCACACAGGGTCATGCAGGGTCACGTAGGTTCAAGGAAGTTCACGGAGGTTCATGCAAGTCCATGCAGGTTCAATTTCCCTAAATAAATGAAATATCAGCTGAATAAGTAAAAGGCCATTGGCGGTGAAGGGCTCTGGAGTACATATGTGAACATGCATACAGGTGCTTGAACTGGTGTTGAATTTACACCAGAGCCAAGGATGCTCAGGGTCCCTATTGTCTCTCTCTCTCTCTCTTCCTCCCTCTTTATCCTTCTCTATCACCGTTTCTGTCACTCTCCATCACTTTTAGCAGGGCATCTTTTGATGAGCGCTCTCAGAATTACAGTTCTCACTAATGCCTCAGTCCTCCATCTTTGAGTTGGACCGCTCCACAGATCAGCCCGCACAGCTCCACCAAGGCCCTGCTGTCTGCGAGCACTATCTGAGGGCAGAGGGGGTGGCCTTAGTGATGCTAGCTCCCTGCCCTGGGCTGCATTCTGCAGCGTTGGCATAGCGACTGCTTCCAGCAAGCCAGTTCGCAGAGCTTCTGGTCTCCGTCCTGCCCATTGCGGGAGCTCGCCCCTAACCTTGAGGATCTCCTAACATTCTGCCTCCGCACAGACCCTGACCATCTTCTCGGAGCCAAAAGCTGTTCTGGAGCACGTCACGGGGGCGTCTGCACAGACCAGCGTGGCCTGAGATTGACACGGGGATCTTTGGCCTAAAGCTCCGGATCAGCGGCGAAGCCGGAGCAGCAGCCTGGCCTCGAGGAGCTCTCCGCCCGGAGCCTTTCCAACCGCTGGCACCGGGGCCCCTACGCTAACCCAGATGGTAGGCTCTCGCCGGCAGCATTAGCGTGGGATCTGCAGGCTAACACAGCCATACGAACCCTCCGCTCCCTCTTCCTGTTGGGGTGGAGGGCAGGTATAACACTAGGCACATCCTACAAGCTGCTCCGATCCACTCCAGGACAAAAAAAAAAAAAGAGGCAAGAGAGAGGGCCGGCTGAGAAAGAGATGAGAAATCAGAGAGAAAACCTGTACACGTACAGACCGAGAAAGAGACGAGAAATCAGAGAGAAAACCTGTAAACATACAGACCGAGAAAGAGACGAGAAATCAGAGAGAAAACCTGTAAACATACAGACCGAGAAAGAGACGAGAAATCAGAGAGAAAACCTGTACACATACAGACCGAGAAAGAGACGAGAAATCAGAGAGAAAACCTGTACACATACAGACCGAGAAAGAGACGAGAAATC
>JAOXYF010000020.1:1526080-1540915 GCA_028565775.1 Sternarchorhynchus goeldii | reverse complement strand
ACTATTACAGCACACAGATGCATCACAGAGCAGATTACACTAATACAGCACACAGATGCATCACAGAGCAGATTACACTAATACAGCACAGAGATGCATCACAGGTCAGATTACACTATTACAGCACACAGATGCATCACAGAGCAGATTACACTAATACAGCACACAGATGCATCACAGAGCAGATTACATTACAGCACACAGATGCATCACAGAGCAGATTACACTAATACAGCACAGAGATGCATCACAGAGCAGATTACACTAATACAGCACAGAGATGCATCACAGACCAGATTACACTATTACAGCACAGAGATGCATCACAGGTCAGATTACACTAATACAGCACAGAGATGCATCACAGAGCAGATTACACTATTACAGCACAGAGATACATCATGGAACAGAGATGCTTCAGGGCTCAGAGATGCAGCTCCTTGTTGGGCACCATGGTGACGGTGTTACTGGATTTACACACGTGGTGACAGAACGGGATAGGTGGGGTCCCGCTACCTGTATCCACAAGAGCACCACCCAGCACACCACCCTGACCCACTTTGTCTCTGATGGAGACCACAGGGTCTAACTGCATGAGAGAGGGAGAAGAAAAAGATGAAAAACGGGTTTTAATGCGGAAAGTCACTCGCCTATTCCGGTCGCCGGGGTCCGTCGTGGCCCCGAGGTTTGCTCTTCACTGCACACGCTCGACTGCCCCCGAAACGGGGTTGCGCTCAGGTGCGATATTTATACCCCCATAAACGTCCTCTGCTCTGGAGGTCGAGCCGACTCCCTCCTCTCCCTCCTTCTCCGCACTCGCCTTTAGCAACCGTGAGTGACGTTTCGAAGTCGATCTTTCGGCACGGTTTGTGACCCCCTTTCTTTCTGCTCCTCACCCGCTCGTTCTTCCCCGGCGGCCCGTCTCCCCAGCGCTGACCCGTGTCTTTGCCGGAAGGGCCTTTAAAAAAAAAACAAAAAAAAAAAACCCCACAGCCCGTGAATCCGACGATGTGGACCACATGGAACAGCCCTGGAAGACGACAGGGGATACGTGTGTGAATCGGCTCATGCAACTATCGTCTAACTGAGGTCTTACTTTGCCTTCTGTATAATGAATAAAACCACGTGAGACTCGGTGACCTCTGGTGAACTATTGCTGGTTTGTTCTCTGCACTATGGCACTTTCAATTTGAAGTGATTCATGGTGGCTTGGATTTGTGGGGGGAGGGGGGGGTAACACTAACGGGAATAGCGGGAATTATAGCAGGAATGATGTTAGGTGAACAGAATGTGCTGTCATTTCTGAGTAGTTGCAGAAGCAACAGCTTGTATGTTAACGCTTCCGGTATTTCTACATTTTGTTACACCTAGTTCTGTCAGCATGACGAAAATAGTGAATACTGGAGGTGTTGTAGTTTTAAGTGCTTCACGAGGTCATTGTCGTTTAATATGTGGCAGAATCGAGCAAATGCTTTGATAGTAGAGGGTTTTTGTTTACGTGAGGTGTAACAGCTCTGCTCTCTCCACCAGCTCTGGAGTGTTATCCTGGAGCACACCGGGTCCTGCGGAGTCCGTACCGGAGCGTGGAATTCGATTCCACGGAGTTGCAAGACACGGCCATCCAGGACGTGATCTGCGACCACTCCCTGCCGGCCGGATGGTACCGGTTCAGCCTCGGTGGCCGGGATGCAGCGATGCCGACCCGCTGCGTGGAGGTGAGGGATGCATGGAGGGTCCAGGTCGGTCCAGGTTGGCTGAGCTCACCACGGCTGACCCCCGGACCCCTGCAGTAACGGGTGGGAGGGCCGACTGAGCTGGAGAGCCTCTGTTTGTATTCCGGATTTAGTCAGGAATGCACTGCAGGAGGCTGCAGTTGGCAGGAATCAGAATTGTTATCAAGAAGTTCTGCTTTCATGTGTCTCCTGCCGTGTTGCAAGCCCATTAGGTTCTTCTTGATTCCTTTCCATTTCTTTTTCTCTGCCTCTCTCTCTCTCTCTCTTTCTTTCTCTCTCTGTCTTCAGATGAATCGCTGTGGTACCCAGGCTCCAGTGTGGTTGTCCCTCAAGGACGCGCCTCTCCCGAGGCCCGGCGAGGCGAGGAGGATGACGGCTTGCGCCACCTGGCAGTTCTTCCACGGCAGCGCCAAGGACTGCTGCCTCTTCCGCATCCCCGTCACCGTGCGCAACTGCGGCCACTTCCTCCTCTACTTCCTGCAGCCCACGCAGGGATGCATGGGCTACTGTGCTGAAGGTAACTTCCTCCCCTCATCTTCCACACCTCCCCTCTGCCCCCTTTGCATGGAAAGACATAACCCGATTTATAACCGGCACGATTTAATCTTATTTTAATCTGTTTAAATTAATCTTATGTCCAGTACAATCCTAGCTGATCTGGACCTAAGCTTTCAAAGCTCTTCACCTGAAACTAGAAGCATGTCCTTCAACCAAACAGAAGCCAGCATTCTGAAGTAATTGTTTTGTATATTACAAGAGGCTTGAAGAGAGCCAGGTTCCTACTATTACCCAAGTGTAAAGGGAGGTCAGAAGTAGTTTTTTCTTCTGTTTTTAAGTAGTGCATAGAAATGTCCTGTATTTTCTGGTTGTACTCTCACAAAGAGACTGAGAAGTAATTATATATGGTCATTATACCATTGTTAAATCAATTAAACAATAAACACAATGGCTGACTGTATATATACTGTATATATATATATATATATATATATATATAATAAATGTTTACACACACACGCACATATATATATATATATGTATGTATGTATGTATGTATGTATGTATGAGGAATAGAATATTTCTGTTAAATTGGTTTTGTAGTTTCAATTAAAATAATGAAAGAGACATACAGTTAGATGGATGAAAACACAAAATGAGAGGTTGAGAGACGAATGAGCAGAGACCGACAGAAAGGGAGACAAACTTCTTGACATTTTTTTAAAACTGATTTATAAACTGAAAATAAAAAACCTTCACATACACACCTGTTATGTAACTGTATAAAACAATATGGTATGCACCCACTCAAGCTTGTATACGCTCATACATCTACCAGTTCAAACCAGTTTTCGATCAACAGAGCTTCTCGTGCACCTCATCGCAAGACGCAGCACATATCTACTGAAAGCATTTGTGTTGCGTGACTACATAACGGATTGCCCTCCTTCGACAGAAAAAAAAAAAGTCTTTCTTCAAGCCCAAGTAATTTTATTGCCCAATACAAATATAAGTTTGTGTAAATGTAAAATTCAGCTTGTCTTGAACTTCATCTCACAGTTAAACACCAGTATCAACCTGTACTGCTCACAAAGACGCAGCAGTAATGACTCATGGGTAAACTTTCTCTTGGACATTTGGCCATCAGACTTTTCTCGTCCATTGGAGGTCCTCAGATCTTATGGAGGGGAAGTTTGTACGCAAGTCTCCATGATGGATACACTTCTCCTGGAACTGACAGATAAATCCTTCCATGGTGCCATCTGCAGTGTCAGTCCTTCCCCTTAGTGCTATGTAATGTGCATGCTACACACAGATGCTGTATTCCATTTTTCTTTATAATAATGCTTTATAATTTTTCAACATCTTTATAATGTTTTGTTAGCATAGGCGAGTCGTCGGATTTATACCATTACCAAGCTTTTGGAGTTTTCTCCAACACTTTTGGAGTTTTCTTTTCAGAGAAAAGCTGAAACGCAGGTTGATAGTCTTCAGCGGGATCGTTACGCCTCGGGAAAAGGCGGCCCTGATCTTCTGAACAAAGCCGTGGACAGTTCTCACTGATCTGAGCACTGCTGATGTTCACAGTCGTCTGAGAGCACTGCCACAGTCCCGAGGACAGAACAAGATGGATTGTTCCTCTGGTTTTCGGGACAGTCAAAAAAGAGTAATCAGTGTGTTTAATATCAAGGGCTGATGCAAAGCTGGTGGTGGAAAACCACTGTGATGTTCATCATCCAGATTGGGTGAGGAATGTTTTTATTGGATCGATTCTTTCAGGTTCTGTTGATGCCTACATGCAAAAATGGAATTGAAAGAGAGAGAGAGAGACTGATGGAGCAAGAAAGAAACAGATTGAAAGAAAAACATGAAAAACAAAGAAAGACAAGAAAAACAGACTGAAAGAGAGACATGAAAACATGAAATGAAAGCTTTGCTCTCAACATGTAATCAATATTTTTTCACTCTTCCCCTTTCTGTCCTTCTGTCTCTGCCTTTATCTCTCACATTTTTTTGTTATTTTTCTTTTCTTTTTTTCCAGTTGTAGGGCTTGACAGCTGGTCTGTAGATGCCTTTTACACTTGGCCATGTCCTGGAGTTATCAGGCGATCCGTAACTCTCCAGACCGGCACTTAATGAGCAGAGATCTGCAGCTCGTCCACACAACCATGACAGACTTGCCTCTTCGTAAATTCAACGACGAGCAGGAAAAACAAACAAACAAAACCGGCTTGGTTTTGAGGGGCTTCTGGGACAGAAGAATATTCTGTTTCACATCATTTGCCTTGTTTATTGCTTGGACAGTTTTTCCCTCCTAATGCTAGCACGCTTGGATTCCAGCTCTATTTTTTGCAGCTGCTTCATTCACGCTGTCAGACTACAGTCCAATCTAAATGGGCGATTACAAGCCAATCTAAGTGATTTTTCCCATTTCCTGTCAAACTTCATTACCCAAGCGTCCCTCCGCGGAGCATCAGAGAGCCGTTGCCATGGCGTTTTTTTTTTTGTTTTTTTCAAATTAGAAAACAAATGCATACTTTGAGCAATAAAGAATATTAGAATATGTACGATCCTCGAGGAAAGTCTGAGAGTTCATTTTTGTCTTGTTTTCTTCTAACAGTCATTTCGGAGTTCACTCCAAAAGCATGTCTCCATGGTGAAGTTGAAGTCAACGGAATATGTACAGGTAAGAACTCAAGTCGACGCAGATTTACTCACAGTATAATCTTGATGTAATAGACTCCGGTTCAACAAGTCAATAGTTGTTTGTAAGAGTGAATTAGTGTGGCTGTAAAATCTGCTCTCCCCAAGTATCTTCTGATAGATTGATTACGCCCATATAATGTTTAAAAGCTCCCCAAAGTGACAGAGGCCCTGATTTATTCCTCAAACAATGCTTTAAAAAGCACACACACACACACACACTCACACACACACACACACACACACACACACAGTTACACATACACACTCATACACACTTGGAACCTGGCCTTTTATTCTTCTTGGCACTTTTGTTGTCCAGCCTATTTCTTTTAACAGTGAAATTTAACAAAGCCTTTCGGGCCGCACCAGTGCAGGGCAGGAATGTGGAAGAGCACCCACACATCCACACACCTCCACACGCACCGGTTGCATGCCCACATGCTCACTCACCCACACTCCCATGCCCACACTGTGCCCTGACCACGCACCTGTGCCCCCCCCTGTCCCCAGCCAGGCCACCACAGCTGCCCGGGCGGCCCCAGCTGAGCTCAGAGCTGGCAGGGAGCAGTGTGCAGCTCCGCTGCTCCTACGCCGCTGCCGTCACCACGGGAGACGCCCGCCTGCTGGGCTACGCCGTGGTGTGGGCACGCTACACCTCATCCAATATGAAAGTGGAGGTGAAGAGGGATACGACGCCTCGGCTTCACGCCCTCGTGGAGATGGATGGAGTTCACTTCAGACTGGGCGAGACGGTAGGGTAATAAAAAAGACATTATAATTACACTGTAATGTCCAGTAGCATAAGATTGAAAATTGTTATGTGCCTACCATTAGTGCTGGAATAAAGTATCAGGAAAGATCTTTCCAGGCATTCAGGAAATGTGGATCATACGTCTTAGAGGAATTGGGGTAGGATATGAATAGCATAGAGATAAGGACATGGACAGAGATAGAGATGAGGGTTAGGAATAGAGTTAGTGTTTGGGATATGGATAGAGTTAGGGTTTGGGATATGGATAGAGTTAGGGTTTGGGATAAGGACAGGGATTCGGATAGAGATGGTGGAGGGAAGTTGCCAGTGGAGGTAAAGCAGCTCAGGTTGTCCCTCATGGACACATTCATTGGGAGAGAATGGAAAGGAGGATGGTGTCACGGGAAAAATCGTCCTTTAAGTTGCTCTTTAACCTCCTTTCTCAATCACTCTGGGCTCTTGTTAGCATTAGACTATACTATTTGGACTATTCGACTATACTGTTCTAAATGAAATCGGAGGCATCGTTAGCCATTACCAACTTCTCAATGCACGTGGTGTTTCTTTGAGAATCCTTATCTGCTTTGAACAGTCTGAGGTAATGCCCCCCTGAACCCATGTACTGCTCCCACGAGCCCACAGAAGGAGGGGGAATTGGGTGTAGACACAGGGTTTAACACTAATCCCTATTGACCTCTGCCAAGAGTTCAATCTCTGTTCAAAAAGGAACTCATTCAGACAGCAGGAAAGACCAAACAAGCCAGAAGCAAACAGGCCTGACTGTGAAACTCATAGCTCATCAAATCTAGCAATCATTTTCATTCTGATCTTTGAGGAAAGAGACCCTGGATGTTGCTCTCCAGTCCTTTCACTTTTACATTCAAAAAAAGTGAAATATAGAAAATGTAGGTTTTCACAACGTTCAATAAGTAGAAAAGAAATGTTTCACAAAATATGTTGCTCATTCTGCAGAATTCCCAAATGATCCCATTTAACCAGGCTTGGGAATCATGAAGAGGACTGCATAACCTAGAAGAGGCCTCAGTAAATCTGTTTACTTTGTGTTAGTACTCTGGTATTGGGTAGGAAGTTAGGCAGCTGGATACCGTGTGTGTTTGTACATGTGTTTGTGTGTGTGTGTGTGTGTGTGTGTGTTCTTCTGGTGCTGTAAAGTGTGTGTTATTGAGTTCTGGAGGCTCCAGGGAGACAGAGAAGTAGTCCAGGCCTGATCTGGGGTCATAAGGTCACACAAGGTCAAACAAGTGGCACAACCGGACTTGGCAGATTTCTCTGGCACACACAAACACACACACACACACACACACACACAATGCATACATACACCCACAAACACACACATACAGTGCAGACAGTAAATAATTGGTCAGTGGCATTTGTGTTGTTTTGTTTCTGTGCTCAGGTGAATACAGGTGAAGTGCGGGACAGTAATAATGAAAGTACATGACATTGCTCTGTTCCTAAAGATGCTAGAATGTCAGCTTCAGTTCAAAGCCATTTCAATCCACACCAATAGCATCTGGACAGCTGGACTGTACTGGACTGTGCTGTGGTTGCCTCACACTGTAGTACAGTGAAAATAAACTGTCACTTTGCAGTTGTTTGACGAGTGAACAGTATACACAGTGTTAACAGGACGCTTCGTAAGAGCACTGAGCAAAAACTTCCGTACTATCCTTATCGTCGTCCAGCACTGTGAATGGCGTTTGACTGACATTACTTGGTTTGATTGACAGTACTCCTGCAGCGTGTCCACGTACCTGATCAACTCCTCGAGCGTCCAGTCTGCCCCCAGGGAAAGCACAAGCTTCTTCATGGGAATTAAGGTGCATTTGTTCTCCGGTCCTAGTTAAGTTCTCATTCACATACATCTGTATAATCTGTGGCGTGTGAAGCGGTAAT
The DNA here is from genome assembly GCA_028565775.1 of Sternarchorhynchus goeldii. Lineage (NCBI taxonomy): Eukaryota > Metazoa > Chordata > Actinopteri > Gymnotiformes > Apteronotidae > Sternarchorhynchus > Sternarchorhynchus goeldii. The sequence goes on along the minus strand of JAOXYF010000020.1, from coordinate 1,533,307 downwards.
CTAGCCCTTATTCGCAGTTTGTTCCAGATGTTCTGCACATCCGCGAGGACGGCAAAGAACACTCGCTCACGGTGCACAGCACCGTGCCGATCTCGTGCCACGGATCGGAACCAAGCCGCCGCTGCAGTTTGTCCTTAGCGCTCAGTGTCCGCGAAGCAGGTGCATTTCTACCAAATGTGTAGAATGTGTACAACAACATCGATAACGACACATTATGCGGTACTGTAGAAATATGTCCACGTATCAGTGTTTGACAGTATAGTGTGTACAACTGATTTAATGAGACGTAAATGGACACAAACGCTAATAAACAGAGTAATAGTACAGCGGTCTGTGTAGGACAACCGACCTGAGGGGGGTTTAATCTCCCCACTGTGAAATTTCAACTCCCAGTTCAAAGGGAACCCAACATAATTCATGTTGTCCAGCAATATTTGTATGCTTAGATACTCTTTCAAGAGAAGAACATCTTTCACCGTTATAAAGGTCACGGTTTGATTTTGTACAACTTTGCAATGGACATTTCTTTCGAGCACATAAAGGCGCGGTTCTTTAGCGAAGAGACGTATTTTAGCTATCTGGTTTTGCTAAATTTCAAAGTAAATGTTTAATTACCTTAAGAGATACAGAACATTCTCACAAATTACGCAAATCGCAAAGTGATCACCAAATCAACTAGGATGCGTGTTACACTAATATCTAGTCGATAATATCAAAAATCTGATGTAGCTGGATATAACTCGTGACAAAGTAAGTTAGCCAGGTAACTAATACCAAAGTCACATTTGGGGTTCATCCAGTCCAGCAACATTATGACCTCTGCCACTTGGAGTGGCAGACGAATGAGCAAATCTGATTCTATTTGACTATACTGGTAAACAAAGATTTTGTCCACCTGGTGGTGTTTGTGCGTTTTAGTTAACCTTCCTCATTTACCCCATTAGTCAGAGTTTTTCCTGCATTTATATATATTTTTTTGCAAAAACTGTTCCTCTGCTACAGTATGCACTCGTTGTTAGATTATCTCTAGTATCAGTTTCCGACTACAGGGCCTCTCCAACGTTCTCGAGAATTATTCTCATCATAGTCTTACTGAGACAAATGAAATTCACTTACTGCCATTACGTCAGGCTAATTACCTCACAGCACCGTTTTGTTTGTTTGTTTTTTGTGTTGTTTTGTTTTCGTGTTTCAGATGGTATGATAGCTGCTGCTCCAAATGTGGCGCTGTCCTCCTGTCAGCTGGAGCTCGTGGCCCAGACGTGTCGCAGTGGCGTTTGTGCGCGCGCTACCGTCACCCTCACCGCAGTAACGGATTTCACTCGCGACGGAAACCGAGCGAGTCTCCTGAGCGCGCGGCCCACCGGCAACAGCCCGCGACTCTGGCGAGGATACACCCCCACACCCGTGAAGGTCAGAACCATTCACATTACACGATTAAACGGAGCAAGAGCGACGAACTAGCAACAGACTGCCCCCCTCATCCCACACAGGATTACTGGGGTTTTCAATGATTGAGAGTAATTTCAGAAAATTTCATTCTGTTTCGATACTAATTATATCGTAATTAACACTTAAAGATTTTATGCTCCCTTGCTGTGGCCAAATCGCATTCTCATAAAGGTGAAAAAAAAAACTTATTTACAGAAGTAAAGAAATTATATGTCTAATGGGGAATACATACATGGTCATATAAGACAAAGTAGCAATGAGGAATTACAGGACTATTTTCCTTTAATTTTGACTGTAATGTGATAGAGCCAAGATCGGCTTGTCCCTTACAACTCATCTTGTACCTTTCCTTTTGCCTTGAAGCAGACTAATCGCTTTCACAATTATTTTTGAAAGCAGAGTGGTACCCTGTAATAAAGCACATATGGAGGGAATGTCGGCTATGTTGCTAGACAACACAAGCACACCACGCGCACGCACACACACACACAGATGCTTTGTCAGTCTAATCTCCTGTCTGCTATAAGTGGCCCCAAGACCACCATCTGTGTTTGGAGTAAACGAGAGAGCCTCTCTGTTTGTCGTGACACAGCCTTTAATCATGATGTACCCTGCCTTGTGATCTGACTGCTCATCTTCCTTAGCAAAACCAAGGTGCTTTGCTTTGTCTCAGTAGTTGTGTTGATCTCCAAACACAGCAGGACTGCCTTTAAACTTTGCCTTGAACTTTAACACTGTTGCAACTGTCCTATAAGTTGGCTTTCAGAAGTACTCAGTACTTTACAAAATAAGAGCGCTAATCTCATGTCTGTGGATTGTTAGTGATGTCATGTCCTATGCTGATGTATGATGTCATGTCATATGCTGGTATAAGGTAGTAGTGATGTCACATCCTGCACCTTAGCAGAGCTACCAAACTCCAGAGCTAATGTTTGGTACCTCTGCTGACCTCTCATATTCTTACGATGTTGCTAAGTTTGGTAAGTTGTTCCTGGAGCATTTCCAGTTAAACACCTGCTCTGAGATTATTTTTCTGTCTTTCTCTGCCTCTCTCAGGTCATGGTTCAGGATGTCCCCAGCAGCATCTGTTACTCCCTCACCGACCCACACATGCTTACCTTCGATGGCAGGTAACAAGGCCTCAGGGACGGCTGGAGCCAGATGCATGCCAGCCATGCCTCTCTAGCACAGCCCCACTTCTCCAGCACGACCCTGCCTCTCTAGCACAGCTCCGCCTCTTCAACTCAGCTCTGCCTCTTCAGCCATGCCGTGCCTCTTCAATACAGCCCTTCCTCTTCCAAAATGGCCCCGCCCTCTCCAGCATGGCCCCGCCTCTAATTTCATTCCCTCGCCTTGCCTAAGTTTACTTTCAGAAAGTCACAGATGTTTGTTTTTCTTACCTGGGTTTGATTCTGCGCATTATCTCCCTCGTTCGTGCTCAGTCGATGAAAGCAGAGGACAAAGTAGAAGGTCAGTCCGTCTTTTAAGGTGCAAACGCCCTGGTTGTTTACCGTGTGCAGAACTCTGTGTTCTTTACTTTGGCACAGAAGGAGCGATCTTTAGGAAAACATATGGGATGTGTCCTCATTAAGACCTGTGTCCTTGACGAGTTCAGGCTTCCAGCTCTGCACTCTCCTCTGCAAGAGAGAGAGAGAGACAGACAGGGAGAGAGAGAGACACAGGGTGCACCTTGTCCGCCCACAAGATCACACTCGACATTATTCTCTATTAAATTATGCATTGTTCTCTTTTTTTTTTCTTTTTTTTCTCTAATTTTCTTCTAACACTTAAAACTATTTTAATTGAAGCACCATGCAGAGGCTGGATTTCAGATTCATTATGTGTGTGACATTTCTCCTTTTCTCTCTCTCTCTCTCTTTCTCTCTCTCTCTCTCCCGCCACTGTACTACCACACTGATGTAGTCCTTGGAGAGGCCGTATTCAGAAAACCCCTAATGTCTATTAAACTGCTTTTAAAGGTCAACTATAAAGAGAATACTGTATCCTTCGTTTTCTATCTACAGACACTACACGCCATAATGACTGTTTGGCTAGATCAAACAGAGTTTGAGCTTATTTTTCATAACCTTTAAAATTCACAAAGGTTACATGAAAAACACTTAGATGCTTTAATGCTTTATTTTTGGATCAGTTGACTAATACGATGATGAGCCCCTAGCCCCAGCTTCTGAAAATCTTCATTAGCTCATAAGTAGTTTGGGACTTGTTAAGCCTTGTGTTCTGTAAGTCCCACTTGTTCGTAAAACACGGAATATTTATGGAAAGTGAAGACAGAAGATCGTTCTGACACCCTGACCCGAGCCGTGCTGTAATCAGGGACTGCGGTGTGTAACAGTGAACAGGATTCGTAGGAATAAGATCGTGATGCATTCAGAAGTTGATGGCTCCATCAGTCTTTAGGAACCTATAAACCTGATCACGCACTGAGCCTTACCCATCAGGATGATATTATAAAACCGTTCTCTACTGCGCATGTTAACACCAAGATGTTTGTCGGCCCGACTCAACTCCGCCCCCTACCCCGCCTCCCCCAGACACTTTGAGAACCAGCAGACCGGGACGTTCATCCTGTGTAGGACCCCCAGCCGAGCGTTCGAGGTCCACGCGCGACAGTGGGACTGCGGCAGCCGACACTACCCGGTGGCCTGCACCTGCGGTCTGGCGGCAAGGGAGGGCAACCAGGTCGTGACCTTTGACATGTGCAGAGGCCAGCTCCAAGAGACACGCCCCCAGCTGTCCGTTAAGAACCTGGGACCTCCCACGGCCAGTGGGGTTAAGGTTTACGAGGCACATCAGGGAAAAAAAGTGACGGTATGTATTACAGCGACGCAACTAAATAATGATGAACCTCGGCCAGTTTTTTGTTAGTATATTGTACGCCCCCCCCACCGAACCCGTTTCCTTCTCCTCAACAAAGAGGGGATAACTGTAGAATATGCAGTTCTGTTATTCTAACCCTGTCGCTGATGTGTCCTTGTTGAGAAGGGCAGCTCATCGACTCTCCGTTAATGATACAAGCCGGTTAAGTGAAACCAGATTTCATGCAGAACTGAAGTAATTAGACCACTGAAGTCGCGCCATCACTCGAAACATGTTCTTCTGCCTATATCGGGTATTCTAGGTTGAAAAGGTCTCATCAGTGAGAAAAATGAAGAGGTTTTAAAAAAAATAGTCCCTGTCTCACTCTGTGATCAACAAAAATGTTCCAAATCTCATATTTGTTGTCATGTGTGCACCAACCTGCCAGATATTACTGGATCCTTTGAATTTTGAGGTTATTAAAGGTTAAAAATTATAAATTGCTACAAGGAAGCTAACACTGCTTCACACTGAGTTCCTGTCATAAGATTAGAGATGTCAACTGTTTAATCACTTGCAGTATTTTTTAGGTAAGTTTTTCAAACTTTGGCTTTTATCAGACCAGCTTCTGTTTAACTTGCAATTACCTGATGTAACTATGACAACTTTTGCGACCTTTGTATCTCTTATACCTGCACCTCTCACTTCAGTTCATGGGTGGCTTTGACGAGAACTACATGCTAACCTGCACTCAAACTCAAACCATGACAGAAAGTGGGTTTCACTTCTATTACTACTGAAAACAAACTGCCCGATTATATTAGGATATGATCTCCACAGGCTTTTTTCAAAGTTTTTTACCTTTGCTGACATCCTTTAACAAGGATGAAGCAATATTCGTATTTTGACTCCTTAACAATCTCATAATTCTGAGGGACCGTTGACTTTTGAGAGAAGAAAAAGTACATAGGACATAACGTGCTGGGGTTTTGTTTTTTCTTTTCTTTTTTGTAGCAGTGATTTTTAAAAAGCACTGTTCATTTTTGCCGTGAGGGAAAAATGCCCTTTAGACATAGGGTTGCTCATATAGGGAGTTGAAGTGAATCGTGACTTCAGTGGTCAGCAAACAGTGTAGCCACTGGTGGCCTGAGGTTCTGCAGTACTCACAGACGTGACCACAGAATGTTCTAGAAGGGGTGGGGGTAAGCCTGTTTCTTATTGGGTAAAAACAGAGCTTTGTGACCAGAGACCTTGCGGACGAATCTCGCCATGTCCAAGTATATTTGCGTGTGCATGTTTAAGTGGAGAAGGTTCGGTTTCACATACTTTTACGTGAAGCCCGTTTTACAAACGCAATCCAGCAGACACAGATTCGTATGTCACCGGATGTTTATGATATTTAACATTAATCCATAATTCAACAAAATATACAATGCATTTCACAGTTACTGACTTCATCATAGAACTCCCCAGAAAATCCCAGAAATCGTTACTGTAAACCTTGAGCTGTTCCAACTTTGGCCATGTGGATTTTCATTTTGTCCACGGAATTTTTTCTGGAAGGTAAACAGAGATCTTGTGTGTTTGGAATAGAGTCCTTTCATCCCCTTTTAAGTGGGGATCAACTGCAAAGGCAGCACTGTCAAACCTGTGGATTTATCTCAGGATACCAAGGGTCCCGGGGATTAGACTATTTAGATAGAACAGCTGAGATGAACTGAACGTTCACATTACCCTTGGTATATAGACAAGTATGTAGAATATGTCTCTGACTGATATTTCCTATGGCGGTCAGACAGTGGTATCTTATGGAGTAGTTCTTTTAGTGTAGTGTTTTATGATGAAATAATTATGGCAGTTATTTTTACATGTTTTGGTGGAAAAGCCACACAAAAAAAGACTATTAAAGCTTGCTAAGCGAATGAAATATATTGTTAAAGCCTGTTGCTTCAGCTGAGTGAAGCAGCTATTTTTTCACATGCACATATTAATAATTACACAGAAGACAGATATACAGAATTACACAGAATGTGCTGAAATCTCTAGGGGTTACATGGTCTGTTCGGTTGTTTCAGAGTGAGTTTAAGGGACTGGTACAATGTGCTCTCATTAATTCGGTGTTGAACTGTAACTACGCCAAAAGGGAAGCGGGGGAAAAGTTAAACAAAGATTCTTCAGATTATCACGCATCAAAATTCCGTAACATACCGATTCAAGGCTTTGTGACAGGGTCTGTGGACAGGACCACCTAAGATGAAGTTTGTACGTTACATTAGGGTCACGTTACATCTCAGAGACGTGTGTGATACACTCAATTGCTACAAAATGAACTGTCCGTGATCGTAATGCTGACCCTTCCCTTTAAACGCACCTCGCCTTCAGATCCGGTTCCCCTCCGGGGCGTTCGTGAGAGCGGACGTGGCCGGCTGGGGCATGAGCGTGTCCGTGCGTGTTCCGAGTCGGGACTTCAATGCCACGCGAGGCCTGTGCGGGACCTTCGACAGGAACAGCCAGAACGATCTTCACAGCCCGGACGGCGCTGCCTACCAGAGCGGAGAGCTGGAGCGCTTCATACAGGACTGGAGGTACCACGTCGCCGTGGTTACACGCTTACTTACTTAGAACGTGCTCTTATTAGCCCGTTAATTATTCATCTGTTTTGTATGCTGTCATAAAAGAAATCGTGGAAAGAAATAGATGCAATGAATGCATAATAAATAATAATTATTTATTATTATAATTATAATATAATATAATAATTGTACTTCATCATATAAAAATAAATCTGTATTGAAAGGGACTTCCAACATTGGGCTTAGTAGCAGGATATTTCAGGAAAGTTGCAAAAAAACCTTTCTAAGAAACTAAGAAAAACAGCATGCTTGCTTTTGTAAGCATGTATGTGTTTATACAGGGTCAGGGGGTGGGGTGGGGTGGGGGTTGAGGGGAGGGTGT
>JAOXYF010000020.1:1511021-1525593 GCA_028565775.1 Sternarchorhynchus goeldii | reverse complement strand
GGGGGGGGGGGGGGGGGGGGGGGGGGGGGTTTGAGGGGCGGGTGTTGAATACTGACTATGACCTAATGTAAAACTGTGCATGAAACGAGGTCAGCATTTTTGTGAGCATCTGATTTTTTTGTCATGATCTTTAATAAGCTGCGGATGACAGAGAGCAGAGGGAGAGCCATTAACGTTCAGATTTGTTTTTATCTTCTCGTAACCTTGACTTACTTTTTTTTTTCTTTTTTCTGAGGGATAAAAGAAGGGAGCTGTGAGGGGGAGGGGAGTGTAGTCAGCGCTAACGGCTAACCTTTCTCAAATCCTAAATCCTCTCTAGATTGCATGTCTTGGGGACTTAATTCAAAAGGCTAATGCACGAGCTCATTTCCGGAGGCCGTATTTTTTGTTTATTGCGCTACACCAGGGTTGCGCCCGGGGAGAGCCTGTTTGACCACACCCCCTCTGCTCAAGCTGGGCCGGTCGAGCAGCCTTTCTGCGCCTGCCGGGACGGATACGGCTCTTCCCTTCGCCCCGCCCCCGGCTCCGCCTCCGACTCGCAGAAGGATCCCGGCGGTGCGTTTGAGACTCGGCCTGCGCCCCGCTGTCTCTCGGACGACCATGTCGACCACACCTCCCTGTTCCCGTCGAGAGACGCCAGCGTGGAGCACGACGTTCATGCCCAGTCTTGGACGCAGCAGGCCACCGCGCTCTCAGAGGCGGAGCTCCAGGCCGACTCTCTGTTTGAGCTCGAGGCCCCTCGCTTCGGCGAGACCTCCCCCGATCCACCTGCTCCAGCTATCAGACCCAAGAGACAAAGCTCTCTCGCCCTGAGGCCTGTCGACTCCGTCCAGAGCCTGACCCACATCGATCTGGACCGCTTTGCCTACTTCTTCCCTGACGACCACGCGTTCCCTCGCCCGGCGGGCGTCCGCGCCTCCTGGCCCACGCCCAGCGGCCTCACCTCAGCCCGGGCGCTGGAGCTCTGCCGCCATGCCCTGCTCGGCTCCGCGGTGGGCGTGGCCTGCTCCGAGCTCCTGGGCCGCCGACTGGAGGAGGCGGTGGGCTTGTGCGTCTTGGACCTGCAGCTGAAGGACGACCTGGCCTGGGAGGATGCGCTGCTGCCCTTTCTGGAGAACGAGTGCGAGAGGCGGTGGCTCGAGCTCCGAACTCATCGAATGGTCGCCGCGGTGACACCCGACGTTCCCGTGGCGACGCCCGACATTCCCACAGCCCTGCGGTGCCCGAACCTGTGTAGCGGCAACGGTCAGTGTGAGGACTGGGGGTGTCGGTGCGATCCCGGACACGGTCACCATGACTGCAGCCTCACCATCAGTAAGTCTTGACTACCCAGGCAACCACCATAGCAATTCTGCATTCCCAATCAGCTCTGCATCAGTGCTTCCGAAGCTAGTCTGCAGGGAGCCTCAGCCTTGCCAAACAAGCCCTTCAATCTAATTACAGCCCAGACAAGCATCTAATTAAAGGGTCTGCTGATTGTAAGACTGGCTGAAGCAGGTTTGTTTAAGCTGGACTGGAGTCCCAGTGGGGGGTCTTCTGGGTTTCAGCATTTCAGATTTACTGCCAGACGAAATCAGCACAAGGCAGTAATGTCCCCTTTCAGTACAAACAGTGCAGAGCAAATCTGAACTATAATGAGACACAGTTCCTCCTAGCCAGCAAGCCAGAGGGCTTTAAGTATATAGTCCTCAATCCCAGGGAACTTGACTACATTTGTGTTTTCTCCACTTTAACAATCCAGACGATCAGATAATGAGCTCAGAAGCCTTGGTTGGGATGGGAGAACAAAAGCATGTTGCTTATAGGCATGAAGCTCCTAGCCTTTACCTCCTGCAAGGCCCGTGTATGTTACGCTCTGTCCGGAGCGAGCCCTAGTCAGGTAGTGGTTGAGGGGGGAAGTCAGGAGTGGCTCTGCTGATTTGCTGCAGGGTTGGTGGGGTTTGGTGCGGAGCAAGGCGTGATGGAGCCACTCTGTGCTCCATCTCCTGCCGCTCCATCTCCTCTAGATCACCTCTTTCGCTTTCGTTTCACGTTCGGATTTCGTTCTTTATGAGAGTTTTGCCGTTATACAACTTTGTCTGAAAGAGGGAGGGGAACGTGCGAGATCACCCAGCGACGCTGCTCGTTTGAGCGACAGCTTCCCGTCGGGAATTTTTAACAGGTTAGCGCTTTTTCTGTAATCGCCCTGAGATCATTCACGCTGTCACTCCTGGTGAGCCAACACTGTAAACCGTACAGTGAGTTCCAAAGGCATGTGTTGCTCCCTTAAAGCGGGACTTCAAATTTAATCTGATACTTTTTTGCATTTGATTACAGAATGGTTGGTTTTTTTTCTCTGTATTTCCGTTAGCCGGGATTAATTAAACGGGAGAAGGGAACCCTCACTCTGCAGCTGTTTTTCACAGATGGTACGCAAGATGCCAGATCATCTCAGCAGCTTCGCATCAGATCTTCTCCCTGGCCCTCGTCATTCTGCCATGCCTCCAGCTCCGTCACCCCCACCCTCACCCATCCCCCCACCCTCACCCCCACATTGCGTGCATAAATGTTGCATCTTAATTACATTATACACTGGATGGCGTTATCTCCAGTCCCTAAACTCATTTCATGTACTTGCTGCCTGCAAGGAACAGCTCTCCTGTTATGGTGCCCATATCATCAGAGACGGGCCAGATGGTGTGTGTGTGTGTGATGTGTGTGTGTGAGGGTGTACGAGCGTGTTCGCATTACCATGTATGTAAACCAGTCACAAAGCTGATTTCCTGATCCCAATGCCCCCAATTTTATGGGGCACTGTAGAAGTCCTAGAGCAGGCGGTAATAGCACTCTCTTGTGGGTTCGTCTGGAAAAGCACTAATAAGCCCCTACTTCCTTCAGCTAGACCCCTTATCGTGGAGAGGTAATTGTGCTAGGGAAGCTAGCAGAGTGAGATGCACACTGATAAACGCTGGAATCAACTCGTTTCCTGGCTCAAGGTGCTCTAGATGCCCCCTGGAGCTTCCCCTGAGCCTCAGGGGGTGGTAGGAAGTGCTTTGGGAAGGGGGTGGTTAAATCGAATTAGCAAGCAGATTAAGAGTGGCGCGGCGAGATGGGGTCATTTATCGCAGACCTGCATGTTTCAGCCCCTCCGTCGGGGAGCGCTGATTTATGGCGTCCTCTCCGGGATCGGGGGCGGGGTTTCGGCCATGACGGTGGGACGAATCTGTCTGATTGGCTGAGCGATAGCACGCCGATGGCCTGCCTCCCTCTGCGTTGCCGAGGGAGATCCATCAGGCCAACGCAGCCCATCGCTCTCTGTCGGCGGACGACCATCCGTCACTCCGGCTTGCTTTGTTTGTGCAGTGCGCGTTGGAGATCCATCCAAACCTCGCGTTCACGTGGGCCACCGGCTGAGTTCCGTTTCAGCCCTGAGTCCCGGTCGCTCCTGCTCGGGTTCGACCTCTCGGGGCTCCGTTCTGAAGCTCTTCTTCAGCTCTCTTTATACTCTGCTTGAGTCGTGTTTGCACCTGCTTTGTTCAAGCTTCCTTTGAGCTTTAGTTCTGTTTCCTCGCTGGTCATGAGACCCATTGCATGGCTTTCTGTAACACTGGAAAAAAGGAAAACCTTCATATTTGACTCTCACCAAAATGGGAAGAGGGTTCATTCTTTGAGTCTTACACTGTTACCCTTCATCAGTATGGGAGATGTTTTTTTTTTTTAGTCACCTTTAGACACCTTTAGTCAGTATTCACTCATTTTATATTTAATTGACAGCAGAATATGCTATAAAACGCTCACATCAAATCCTACTGACTTTGACTCCTGAAGCAAACCTCTGTCATGGCAGGCAGCAGTGGGTTCTGATGAACGTGATGGGTCATCCAGGCATCTGGTCTGATGAACCAGCTTCTAACCAGCTTCTAACCACGTTAAAACCCAAGGAGTCATGGTGAGACCATATATTCAGAGTCCGATGAACAAAGAGCACAGAGAGGGTGACCGCTGCCAGTCAGTGGTGCTGGAAAAGAGATCACCGCTTTTAGAAACCAGCTCTTCTGAGCGCTGAACAGTCCTGGAGAATAGACTGAAACCCGTTCGCTGTGTATAGTGCGTAGGGGGAAAAACAAATCACTGGATATTCCATCACAAATCCTTTTCCTATTGATAAGTTTTATTTACTCTCCTGTACTTGGCTCGTTGTCTAGTTTGTGGGAACGGAAAGTGAACTTTCGCTTCGTTTTTTTTAAGATGTTGTGAGCTTTTATGAGCACATTAAAATCTGTGCCATCTGGAGGAAGCTGGGGACCGACCAAAAGAGATTATGAGAGAAAGTGTCTGTATGTTGCTCCTCTACAGAGAGAGAGAGGGAGAAAGAGAGAGCATTCATTTACTTCAACAGCTTCTGCACACACTCCTGACACACACGTTTTAACAAGGCTTTCAGGATGGCTTTGCATACAATCTAAGCGCATCTGTTTGGAGTGTGTGTCTAAGGTGGCATGTGAATTAAATGTGAATCAGTTACTAGAACATAGGAATTGGAATGTAAATTTTTTTTTAAAAAAAAAGGGGGGGGGGGGAGAAATCTGATGTATCTGGAGCCAGGCTTGGCACAGACACACCGGATATGAATCACAGCTTGAGCTGCCACTCAGAAAAGGGTAAAGCTGGTTTCTTCTCTTTTTTTCCGCTTCGTTTTGTATATTTTCTTTTAAGACCGTATTGATTTGGCTTTGATAAATGGAGAGCTCCATCTTTAGTGAGCAGAAAGCCTTCGTCCTTCGTGCCTGTGCTGTAGTGTCACACACACACACACACACACACACACACACGTTTGTGTTAACCCCCTCCCCCCCAGCACCAGTGAGGGCGAGGTCGTTCACGGAGACTTAACGGCAGCGTCGCATCGCGTTCGACAGCAACGAATCCCTTCAGAAATGTGGATCCGGTAGTTTTGGCTCCACCCCCAGCCCCTGTCTTTGTTGTGTTTTTAACTCCGTAAGTGTATTTATGAACCGCGAAGCAGCGAATTTCACAGCCAAACCTCTCAGAATTTGTTAGGCTGCTCTTTTTACATCAGCATCATGTAACTGTGTGTGTGTGTGTGTGTGTGTATGTGTGTCTCTTGGCGTGACCACATTATACAGTTGTGACATTGTGGGGACATTCTGCTGGTCCCCAGGAGATAAAAGGTGCTGTGCAGTCCAAAATTTTAGCATCTGTGTCAGACATCAGAGCTGATTTAACACAGTAGGTTTTAATGTAATGTATGTGCGCTCATGTGTTTGTGTGTCTGTGTGCATGTATATGTGCTTGTGTGTGTGTGCACGTTTGTGTGTGTCTTTGTGCATGCGTGTGTGTGTGCACATTTGTGTGTTTTCGTGTGTCTTTGTGTTTGTGTGTGTGTGTGTGTGTGTGTGTGTGTGTGTGTGTGTGTGTGTGTGTGTGTGTGCGTGTGCACGTGTGTTTGCAGGCCAGCCAGTTGAGCTCACTGACTTAGAGAACAGCGGGCTGTGTGATGTCCGGACCCACCACTGCAACAGAGTGAGAGTTTTCGGCCTGGGCTTCATTGAGTCTCCAAACCTTACCTGCCTCGTCACCAGACTCACGGTGTGTGTGTGTGTGTGTGTGTGTGTGTGTGTGTGTGTGTGTGTGTGTGTGTGTGTGTGTGTGTGTGTGTGTGTGTGTACCTGAAAAAACTTTGTATATGTACATCTGGCATTATGCGTTTAACTCAACCCCACTATTACTTGAGCAGCGAATGTAGCCAATATTTACAGTGATAATTTCTCAAAAAAAACAAATCAAAACAATTAATTCAGAGCGGAATTCAGATGTTCAGGCTGAACGTATTTCAGCCGCTCTCTTATCTATGCTTAAACCTGTCCACCCTTCCTGTGTCCTCTCTGCCAAGATCACATTTCCTCTTTACACTGCCATTTACTGAAGTAGGTCTTTACAGTATTCCATTAGAGAGACTTTATGGATCGTGGCATAACTGTGTTTAATATCTACCTGCCATCTGTCTCGATTCATAATTAAAAGCACAAAATGAAGAGGAGGGGAGGACATCTCATGAGATATAAACAGAATAAATACAGAGGGACCCGTCATTACACACAGGGACGAATCTCTAATATCCCTCAGACAGTCAATAATTCTGAAAGACCCTTGTGAGTTGTATGTGTGTTGGTAGTTCTGTAGCAAGGCAAAGTGAGTTTATACATAATACAAATTATACAAATATAAATACTTAAATACAAAGTGCTTCACAAGAACAAATAACAAGTTTATTACATCCGGAGATCTATCATCTTCTTGAGTGTTTTTGCCAAAATAAAAGTGATTACATAGATAAATAAAGCCACTGATTAAAATGGAAAAGATAATACATTTTTAAATTGTTTTAAATAGAACAAATGAAATAGATGTCAAACACAAATATCTAAATAAACAAGAAACTAAAGGAAAACAATTAAAGTGCTAAAGGAATTCAAATTAAACGTGTAAGATGTCAAAATAAAAGATGAATATTTGACGAAGCGTGGTGTGTCATCTCGAAAAAGGCACTAAAAAATGGGATTAATTTGAAAGTGAAAGTGTGTAAACATGTTCAGTCACGTAAAGACACTGAACAGCAAAGAACACACTGACAGACAGGAACGAGGCACAGGTTGTGTAGGCTAACAAAATACAAACACACGTTCTCAGGAAGGGTACTGGCACTGAGGGGATGGAGCCACGGAGATCAAACAGCAGAGTCACATGACTAGGGAAGAAGGGGCCACCATTCCTGAAGAACTAATGCTCACTCATCAAATTGCTCATGTCCTCGTGTTTGCAGTTTCTCGAGACTACGGTCAAGCAAGCAAGACAAAAAACAAAAGAAAAACAAACCCCCCCCCAAAAAACAAATCGTTCCTCTGCAGTTCTGCAAGCAGAAATAGTCTAGTTGATGAGAGAGGTCAGAGCGGCCAGGCCGACGGCCTATGACAACGGACGACCACTTCCTGCCGTAAGCTAAGACCACGTGAAAAAGCTTTCTTTACACGCAGTGGGCCATCTAATTCCAGTCAGACGTTGTTTGAGTGCCTGCCGGGGTGATACTGATGACACCTCTAACTGTTTCCCTCACCTGGACAGTGAGTTTTAAGTATGTCTCCAAGACCAGGATGTCAGATCTGAGCTCTGTGGCTGAACATGGGCTTCCCTTTATGGCCACGGTTCCCAGAGCTCATGAGGGCTGCTTCCAGCACGACATGACACGTCTCAACCCTGGTTACGGCTGTGAGTTTAGTGTACTTTTAATGGCCACTCCAGTCACCAGGTCTGAATCCAGTAGTGTATCGTTGGATTCCAGGGAGTAACAGCAGAGTACTGTAGATGTTAAGGGCAGTAAAAATTGTAGTTTCCAATTTTTGGGGGTTTTTTTTCGTAGAAAACTGGTAGATTAAACTGGTTAAAGTTAAGAAGGACTTTTCTTGCACAGCTGATGAAAGCCTTCGGTCACAAATGTTTCTCTGGATAGAAAGAAAGGTGGCCATTTTGGAATGCCCAGATCTGCAAAGTTAAAGACAGACAGTTGGCTTCTTATCCTTAAATTTACATATATAATAATAAAGGTAGTAGTGAATGTACTTTTGGAGCATAAATGATGACAATACTAACAATTCTGATGCTAATAATATGAGCACACACAGGATATTACGTAATAATACGAGTACACACAACAGGATATTACATAATAATACGAGTACACACAACAGGATATTACATAATAATATGAGCACACAGGATATTACATAATAATACGAGTACACACAACAGGATATTACATAATAATATGAGCACACACAGAATATTACGTAATAATACGAGTACACACAACAGGATATTACATAATAATATGAGTACACACAGGATATTACGTAATAATACAAGCTGTGTAAATAATATAATAATAAACAATTATTAACATGTTTAATTATATGGTTGGATCTCCAGACCCTCACACTCCCAGGCCTGTGTGTAGCTAGGGTCAAACAAACAAATAAACAAACAAAACCAATAAAATACTGAGAGTGAACAGAAAAGAAAATTAATAATAATTTCAGTGCATTTAGCTGCAGTTACAGTCTTAATTAATTCCACGATGTGAGCAGTTTCATGTCAGCAGAATAGTAGTCTCTCCCCGTTTCTCCTGTTCTCTACCTGTCTCTCCTGTTCTCTACCTGTCTCTCCTGTTCTCTAGCTGTCTCTCGGTTTATACTGTTCTCTCCCTGTCTCTCCTGTTTTCTCCCTGTCTCTCCTTTTCTCTATGGTCTCTCTGTCTTCTGTTCTCTAACATCTCTCTCCATCTCCTTTTATCTCTCTGTCTCTCCTCCGTCGTTTTCTAACTATATGGCTCCACCTCCTAACACTCAGTGTTATAGACCCCAGTGACGACTCTCCCAGGCTCATCTGGAGAGTCACTCCGCAGGACTGCTGCTCTCCCCTCATCACCTACCTGCTCGTCCTTTCGTTCCCACTGTACGCTGTGTGCTTCAGGGCCACCAGAGAACAACGGTGTGATGTTCATTAAATTCCCTGCCTTTTAAAATGGCACGAAGTTCAAAGTTTAGACACGGCTGGAGCAGTTCTCATTAAGAATGTATGAATATTCTCCTCCTTAATTTGTTCTTTACGATTAATATTACACAAGTGTCTTGTGAATACGTCTGCATAGGAAATTCACATCCATTCAAAATATATGTAGTCTCTTCGCATTCAGGCTCCAATTAACAAGGCATTAAATTTTAACAAGAAGACATGAACCTCACTTCCCCCATATGTTACCAATAACAATAAAGTGGCATAAGGACATAAAATTTCTCCGATAAAAATTTTTTATATTAGGGTCCTCAGAGAACACGTCTAACACAAAAAAGATTTTTAAAAAAAAAAATTTATTTGCATTTAACCAAACGGGATTATACGTAATACATCACTCTTAGACCGGACTTCAAAGAGCGGGGTTTTGTCCATAGCACGAATTCTTCTTCACTTTAACATAATACTCTTTAGGAGTGGGTTTTCTTCTATCTTGCTCAGATCGCCTGTGTACATGACCTTTCGCGCATCCCTCAGGGAGGACCTCCTGGATAATTCCATGGGGGCTTTTCGCTGTGAATCTAGAGCAAGGGTTAGGAGTTTTCCAAAGTGTACCTTCTTATTGTATTGTGCAGAGCACCTGTCCTGTGTGTTTCCTCCACAGCAGGTGGAGGGGGTGTGGACCAAAGGAGAGGAGCAGCGCACTACAGCCTCCTTCCTTAGTTCCAAGGTTGTCGACTGCGCCGTTCCTCGACCCGGTGACGCGAACTACGACCCCATGGATTTCCTGCCCGGCGAGCAGCCGTATGCCCGGTGGGAGATAAAAGTACGTGCTCGACTTCACGGGGGACGGTTGAGCGTGGAACGCTGTCGCGGTTAGCAGCGAATGCAAACTGCAGGTTCGGAATACAGGACACCTCTTGGTCATGGGAAGGACTTTGGAATTTAGCAGTACAACTCCACCCTCACCCCTCTCCCCCACCCCTGCGTTTTTTTTGGCCTGCATTGGCGGCATTGGGGGCTGGGGGCAGGGGGTGAGGCTGGGCGTTTGGATGACACGGTTGCCATGTTGGTGTATAACCCTAGCAAGTGGGGTTAAGTGCCTTTGCTCAAGGCACAGCAGCAGCGGTCAGAGGAAGGGCAGCGGTGTTGAAACCTGCTGGCTCTGGCAATAAGTCAGTGTCCCCGTGGGCCTCTATACAATGTTCAGACCCGGGGCCCAAGCCTGAGAGCCACTCTTGACACAGAGGGGGCGGAGCCATGCTGTTACGGAGCTGATGCCAAACTTGAATGATCACTGGAATAAAACTTTCAGAAACTGCCATATCCTCTGTAAGATACGCTTTTCTTCTCCGTGTTCAACATATGTCAGGCTATGAGTGGGATTAAAGGCAGGGGAATGGGGGGGTTTTGCAGGGTAATAAATGAGCTATAAACCTGAAGGCACCATTTGCTCTCCATCTGCGTCCTGATTGGAAGGTGGAGAGCGGCGTCAGCAGAGGGCACTCAGCCGATCCCAGCTCACCTCCTCCCCCGACCGTCCGGTCCCTGCTGACCAATCAGTGCATGAAGGGCTGGAAGGAAGTGACACGGCTGGGGCAGGAAATCCTCTTCACACTGGCGGGTTTAAGGGTGGAGACTGGGCCACGTGGTGATCGGGTTTAGCGATGTGTGTGAGTGTGTGTGTGTGTGTGTGTGTGTGTGTGTGTGTGTGTGTGGGAGGGGGTAGGGGTGCTGTCATCAGGAAGGCAGTGAGGGAAGAAGAAGGTGATCCAGCTTAACGTTCAGAATGGCTTCAGAGGGACGGCAGTCATATTTACGGCTGAGGATGGGTCTCCACGGATACGCTGCGTTCCACCAAGCACATCGCTGACTACACCCGAGGAAAAAAAGTTTGCTGGGATTCTTGGCATTCCCGACGAAAGCTGGCGTCAGAGCCGCCCCTGTCTACTGGTCTCAAACCATGTTCTCGTCTCGAGGTTTATTTTAACCTCACGCGTTCTGTTCTTCTCCAAGGTTCATGGCATGTGTGTGTGCGTGTGTGTGTGTGAGAGAGAGAGAGAGAGAGAGTGTGCTCTGTTATAAACGAGCTTGCAACCGTCCCTGTGATGGAGGTGTTCATTAGCGTGAACGTTAACGGAGCCATGCAGAGTATCGGAAGGTTAGGGGAAAGTCAGAGTCTCTGGATTTACTGACAGCATCATCACCACCTTCCTTCCCTCATTAATCTGCAGAGCGACAGGACAGCAGGGGGCGCTACCGACAACCTTAGCCTGCCTCTCCTTCTACTGTACACAAATGGCAAAATGTGCACAGGCGATGTTGTTTAATGTGTTTAATGTGCACAGGCAATGTTGTTTACTGTGTTTAATGTGCACAGGCGATGTTGTTTACTGTGTTTAATGTGCACAGGCGATGTTGTTTACTGTGTTTAATGTGCACAGGCAATGTTGTTTACTGTGTTTAATGTGCACAGGCGATGTTGTTTACTGTGTTTAATGTGCACAGGCGATGTTGTTTACTGTGTTGCTCCGTTACTGTCTGTCTGTCTGTGGCCCGGCATGTTTTATTTTTAGTCATTGAGAGACCCTTGTGATCTTATTTCTGGCTCTCTGTGTGTGTGTCTCTCTCTCTCTCTCTCTCTCTGTGTCTCTGTCTCTCTGTCTCTCTCTCTCTGTGTCTCTCTCTCTCTGTCTCTCTCTGTCTCTGTCTCTCTGTGTCTCTCTCTCTGTCTCTGTTCTCTGTCTCGCTCTCTCCCAGGTCTCTAATGATGGTAGTACATCCAGTAATGGGAATATTCTGACACTCTATGATGGCGAGTGTCAGCATTGTCTGCCTTCTGGACTTTGTAAATTAAAGGTACCACAGACACACACACACACACATACACACACACACACACACACACACAGACGTGCGCATGATCTCCCTCTATCTCGCTCACTCACACACACTAACACACTCACACACTCATAGGCAGGCGTGGAGTAAATTCCTGAGTAATTTATATTCAGTCATGTCCACCATTACTTGGACCAGCCCAGCTGACAGAGAAAACTACTGCCCCAATTTATCACTGACCATCCTTTTGCTCATCCTTCTGTTAACTGCATCCATCCATCCCTTCATCCATCCATCTAGTCGGCCCTCTGTTCATTTCTTCATCTACCTGTCCGTCCATCCATCTATTCATCCTGCTGAGAAGCCCACCACCATCTATCCATCCACCCAAGCTTGTGCCAACCATCCACCTGTCAATACATTTTAACATCTGTCTCATCATCTGTGTATCCATCTATCAATTTCCACTTTCCACAGTAAATGTGCATCATTCCAATAGGCACACAGAGGATGAGTGTGTGTGTGTGTGTGTGTGTGTGTGTATTAGACCTCTACACAGAGGATGAGTGTGTGTGTGTGTGTGTGTGTGTGTGTGTATTAGACCTCTACACAGAAGACCAGCTGTGTGTGTGTGGATAAGACCTGTTCACAGAGGAACAGCTGTGTGTATGTGTGTGTGTGTGTGTGTGTGTGTGTATGTGCACGCTCATGTTTGTGTATGAGAGAGAGTGAAAGAAGCTTCACTTCTGTGCTGGCAGCGGTGTGTGTGTGTGTGTGTGTGTGTGTGTGTGTGTGCATGCACAGAAACGTAGCTCTTCTATTCAGCTGTGTGTGGATGAGGAAAACAGACAGAGCAGAACATCGGTCCTGACACCGGTGCTGAGAGAGCGATCACACCACGACCCAAACCCTGCCAGGCTGCTCAGTGAGACCGGACCTCCTGCCATCCCTCTCTCTCTCTCCCCCTCTTTCTCTCTCTCTCCCTCTCTCCCCTCACACTGATCTGTCTCTCTCTCTATCTCTCTCTATCTCTATCTTTTCGTGGTGGCTGTGGCTCTCCGTAACATCCCTCACTGTGACACCTGTATGGGCTCCATCATATCAGGTGCTTAAAGGTTCTGTAAAATGCTGTGAGCAGCAGACCGTTTCTGTGTGAGTCAGAGGGCAAAGCCAATAACACAGCTGTGTGTGTGTGTGTGTGTGTGGGTGTGTGTGTTTGGGAAGGGGGTTGTTTTTTGGTTTTTTTGCATCCAGAAGTTAAAGCTGCACACATACCTGCACCTCCATATCTTCACTGCCATCATCCCATCTGATATCAACACATCTTTTCATCTCTTACTACATCTGTTTTCCTCCATACATTTAATGTCCCGTTTGAAAATATCAAGCACCAAAGAGATTTAAAAAATGTTTAAGATGTTTACTTTCTGTCAGGGCTGTCAAAATCCCAAGCCCTAAAAAAGTCACAAAAGGACATTTCAAGACATTTTCCCCTCCCTCTCTCTCTCTCTCTCTCTCTCTCTCTCTCTCTCTCTCTCTCTCTCCCTCCCTCTCTCTCTCCCTCTCTCTCTCCCTCTCTCAGGAGAGCAAGTGTAATATAGAGGGGATGTGTTTTTCACACGGCGTGGTGAGTCCGTCCAGTCCGTGTCTGTTGTGTAACTCCACAGTGTCCAAGTACACCTGGTCCCTTAATCAAGGTAGGAACCTCCTAGAGTCCCGGCCTTCTCCTTCCTGTTCCAGTAAAACTGCATCACGGGGTGAAAGTGATGCTCCCAAAACAGACCAAAAGAATTCCTACGCAGCTCGGTTACTTCAAGCTTTAATGCTCTCTGTCCAGCTAGTGGTGAGTGCTAGGGCAGCCAGCAGAGCGGCGCCATCAGAGGGGCGAGAGCCGGAGCGGGAGGGGCGGAGCCTGCCGCAGGGGGCCGGGGGCACGGCTGCTGGGTCTTAGTGTTCACGGGGTTCCGCGTTCCCCTGCCTGTTTACAGCACAAACCCCTTGGGTTGTGTTAGCGTCACTGTGATGGATTTTACTGGTGTTTGTTTGGTGAGCTTAACCTATGGGGAAAGGGATGGGGTGCTAAATCTGATTGACACATGGAACATTTTATTTGTTCACCAGGATAATAACATTTTAAAATGTATGACTTCTGTGTATTGTCTATGATGAACTGTTTCAGAGATAAAGATTTGACATTTCTACGGAATTCCATCATTACTAACACTCTAACACTCACTCATGTGCACACACACACACACACACGTACACGCGCAAACATACTCACGTACTATAGACTCGTAACTGACTACACATTCAATTTCCGGATCTGTGGGGCATATTTTGGTCTGTCCTTTAGGACATGTGAAAATAGTCTGATAAAACCACACACATACACACACACACACACACAACCACTATAATTCTCTCTCTCTCTCTCTCCTTCTCACATACACATACACACACGCACATTTACACACACCAAAATCTTGTGTGTTAGTGATGGCACAAAGACTGTCAGACTGATGTTATCTGAATGCCTGTCTGCAGTCCCGGCAGATAGAACCACCGATGACTCTCCGAGGAAGATTCCTCCAAGCACGCTCCCCCTTTATCTGCCGCCTCACCGTTTCTCGCCCTCACCGGAAACCGGGCGCACACATTTCCTCGTGTCTCTGGACGCTTTACAGAATTAAGGGAGGGCGGGGGGGGAGGGAGGTTGTGGGCTTTGTGTGGTGTACGTGGGTGTGATGTCTGGCTCTGCTCATTCTCTCCTGTCCTGACCTCCCTCCCAGCGAACCAGCCTCCCACCTTCCTGCCGCCAGCGGAGGGCCTGCGCGCCTTCGCCGGGGAGATCTTGGTGTTCCAGCTGGCGGCGGAGGACCCCGAGCACTCAGCCCTCCTCTTCCAGCTGGAGGCGGGGCCCCCGGGGGCCTCGCTCAGCGCGGCTGGCCTCCTTGTCTGGAGCGCCGCGGTGGAGGAGACGCAGAGCCTCCGGTTCAGCATCACAGACGAGTGTGGTGCCCAGAGCACACACACGGTGGAGGTGAGAGAGGGAGAGGGGGAGGCGAGGGGCGAGGGAGGGACAGAGATGATGAGAGAGAGAGAGAGAGAGAGAGAGAGAGAGAGAGAGAGAGAGAGAGAGAGAGAGAGAGAGAGAGAGAGA
>JAOXYF010000020.1:1481771-1510846 GCA_028565775.1 Sternarchorhynchus goeldii | reverse complement strand
TGTTTGAGAGAGTTGGATAGAGAGAGACTGAGAGAGGTGGAGAGAGAGAGACGGAGAGAGGTGGATAGAGAGAGACGGGGAGAGAGAGAGAGAGAGAGAGACGGAGAGAGAGAGAGAGAGAGAGACGGAGAGAGAGAGAGAGAGAGAGAGAGACGGAGAGAGAGAGAGAGAGAGAGAGAGAAAGCAATGGAGTTACAAGGAAGAAAGTTTAAAAAAAATAAAGGGAAAGTAAAAGAAAAAATGGAAGTGAGGAGAAGAAAGAGGGAGAAAAGAGGCTGTGGAAGATTAAAGGGAGAAAGAAATGAATGCATGCATTCTTATCATCCTCTACAGCTGGCATGAAGTGTGTGTGTGTGTGTGTGTGTGTGTGTGTGTGTGTGTGTGTGTGTGCGCGCATGTCTGTTTGGGGGGGGGGTAATTGTCTTTGCTTTATTTAAAAACATTAGCTTGAGCTGTCAAGTCGAATGAATATGTGCAACACAGACACATCAAACTGTGAAGGGTTTTTTTGTTTTTTGTTCTTTTTTTGATACTGAGCATGACAGTGTTGTCATAAACCATCTGGTTAACGGGAGTACAGTGGAGATGCCAGTACTGATGATAAAGAATCTCTCCTCAGTGTTTACCACGCGTGTTCATGCCTGAATTACGAAACCGCTCTCACACGCAACGTTATCTTACCCTAATTTAACTTTAGCCACTTTTTAGTATGTTATTGTAGAACCGAACTATTAAACCCCAGTGAATGTGATCCTCTTCTACTGTGAGGTTCCTCCCAGACTCTTATCTAAGAGTTATTTAAAGTATTATTTATAAATACAATTACTAATGCAACATGCTGCATCACACAGTGTAAGGTCTTTCAAACTCATTCCAGCTTGTGTACAGGATTAGATCTAATCGATTTGACATGTGGTGAGTGCACTCTCCCCCTCTCCTGCCTGGACCATCCCTGGCTCCTGGACCCACCCCCTCTCACAGGATCCACCCTCTTTCATTGGATGCACCCTCCCTCCTGATCTGCCTGCCATCATATAAGAAACAGCTGCTTCGTAACACACGGAGCAGAAAAATACGGAAAGAAATCAGATCTTGGGAGTCTTTGATAGGGCCAAAGCAGTGGTCTTCACCAGGCAAGGCAGGGCTGGAAAACAAGGCAGACAGGCAGTCAGGCAACCGATAACCAAACACAGAGAGACTCTCAACTGCAGTGTGCCACTGATACGGGGTGGACAGAGAGCTCCACCTCGATTCCCTTGATTCTAAATTTATCATCCCTGGCAGCCTGGTGCTAGACTCTGACTAATGAAGTTCTTAACCTGTCTGGAGGTTCTGCAGTTCAGATGAACCTCGACAGCTTCCAGACAGCTTTAGAAGGTGAAGCTTAGCCGTCAGCGTTAGCCGTTAGTTTAGGTTATTGAGCCTTCATTGTAGCTGGACTTTGGTTTAAGGATTAAACAATTCAGTGAATAAAATTACTTTAAAATAAAACATAATGTGGCAAAATATCTTTTAAACATTTGTTTAAGTTTATTTTTATGAGTTAACATAAAATGTAAATCTGTGTTCATATATATATATATATTTGTTCATATAAAACAAGTTCTGTTGCTTCTGCCTCCATGGTTACAGGTGAACGTGAGGCCTTGCAAGTGTACAAACAGTGGCACGTGTGTGACCAACGTCAACCTCCCGGCGGGACGGGGCGAGTACCTGTGCGCGTGCCCGCCCGGTTTCCACGGCGCCCTGTGCCAGGACACGGTGGACCTTTGTGGCTCGAACCCTTGTGGCCCGGGGGAGTGCGTGAACACGCGGGGCATCTTCCTATGCCTGTGCCCGGCTGGCCTGAGAGGTAGGGAGCTCGGCGCGACCTGTCCACTCCGTAACCGTTACAGCAGAATCACAGTGCACATCGCCGACATGCCGTCATTCCAGGCTGGTTTTGTTAGATAACCCTAACACCTTAAGAGCTTAACATTAACGTAACATTAATGGAAACCCAGCCTGACAACCAGGGAAATACGGAGCTGACTCTGGGTGGGTTGCAGATTCTCGTCATCCTGCTTTGTCAGTACCTAAATAATTAACAGCTTCATAATCAGTATCTGCACACTAGACTGTCTCAGCACCAGTCTACCCACCTCGGGGTGTAAACCCCACCTCTGGGTGCTATTCACCTCACTTCCTCTGCTGGGGTGTGACGGGTGGTGTGACGGAGATGACTGTGATGCGGCTTACGAGCAGGTCGGCGCTGTGGTTTCTGCTTTGCGATTCGGGGCTTTTATTTTGAAGTGTGGCTTTTGATTCCATTTTTTTTTTTTTTACTTATTTATTTTGGCGCAAAAAAGGTGTGGTGAATTTAATAATGGAACTCGGTGGGGGCGAGATTCTAAGATTCTCAGCTTTTGCTGTTTTCATTCGAGTCGAGTCTTGATCCTGTGGGTCTTTGTCAATGTGAAGGAAACCATGACACGTTTAGGCATCTTGTCGCAGTTTTCCATCAAGGTCTTTGGCTGCTGTAACCAACCGCCTGATTCAGCACTGTGTTTGATAAAAGAAAGAGCATGATAACAACAACAATGATGCCTAATAAATAAACAAACAAACAAATAGAAAAAAGGCTGTTCCGCTCTCATCCAGAACGGAGAATGTTCTTGGCTCGAAATGCCACAGTAGTTTAATGCTACGTGTTTGTGTGTTGACTCCCACCCACCCCTCCTTAAAATCTTGAGGATATTCACACACGCATCGTTCAGGCTCCTAGGAAACCTGACCATGGCTGGACTTGCAGAGGTCATTGTGATGCAGATGCTGATGAAACCAAGCGTGTATCCTCAGGTCCCACCTGGAATACACTCTTCACTGCTTGTATAGGACCTTGGTCTAGAACGGCTAGAAACGAAGTTTTTCACATTTTAAAAACGGGGGTGAGCGTGTGCTTCACGGGAGCGAGTGTGGGTTTCACAGGGGCGAGCGTGTGTTTCACGGGGGCGAGCGTGTGCTTCACGGGGGCGAGCAAATGGAGGCTTTTCAGCTGAGAGAAACACTGTGAACCTTGAGCTTTTCTGTTTCTGTGTTTGAATGAGCAACGGATTGTGTTTCTGTAGCGGATGGAAGCGTCTATGAAACGTTGAATGGAAAGTTGTGTAAATGTGTAAGTTTTGTATAACAGCAACGAAGATCTGATGTCACAGTTCCATCTGAATGAGTTATTGCCATTTATGTCATTCAGATTCACACCTATTATACTGTTTGTAGCCCACCGTCTGTGTATGGATGAACAATTCTGCATATATGTATGTATATGAGTGAACATTGTTACAAGCATGTGTGGGTGATCACTGTAATATGCCTGCATATGTATGGGTGAATGTTGCTACATGAATGTGTGTGTGTGTGTGTGTGTGTGTGTGTGCGACATTCAGGGCTGACATGCCAGGAGGATGTAGATGAGTGTGAGAGGGCTCCTTGTTTTGACGGCGTCCTCTGTTCCAACACCTTCGGCTCCTTCACATGCAGCGCCTGCCCGCACGGCATGCTGGGAGATGGCGTCACCTGCACAGGTAACCACAGCGACATCAGCCCCCACCCCCCACACCGGAGGCCGAGCTTCTGCTCTCCACTTACCTTCAGTTCAAAAAAGCAGAACCCTTAAAAAGCTGAAGGCATGTCTTACTACAGTGGTGTATCGGAACACTGTGCACCTCTTTATGAGGTTTGGGGGCAGGATAATGAATTGCAGTTCCAGGCTTGGTGATGTTCATCTACTCATCCCTGTGTGGTACAGTTCAGCGCTACATGGCACTGGAATTGAAAAGTGTACAAGCCATTGAACCGTAGTGATGCGTTACCGTGGCTACGACCCAAAGGGTGTTTTTTTTTTCTTGTTGTTGTTTGAGTGGGTGTGTGTTCTTATCCTGTACTGGGGGAAGGTGGGAAGGGGGGGGTTGTGTGGACATGTTTTCCATTTCCAGCTCCGGACACAAAGCCTGCGGGGATCAGTAATTGTTTTGACAGTAATCGGTAAGTGCTGTAGGTTTACTAAATGTTGTGAACCAGAGAGAGGACAATGACACCTGTGTGTGTGTGTGTGTGTGTGTGTGTGTGTGTGTGTGTGTGTGCTGTATTACATGTGTTTCATTTTTTTATGTGTATGTTTGAGTGTTGAAATATTGCAGGCATGTTTTTTTTTTCTGCAAGGATTATGATGTGTGTTACACTTCTACATGCTGAGATATTGCACATGTTGAGATGTTGGTTGTTACAAAGATACACATGTGTGTCTCATTTCTTTCTACACACACATAGAACTATTTCTTGTAGAACTATTTTCAAATGATTGCATGTAAAGGTTCAGCAAATAACATGAAAACAGTTGTGTTTCTTGTGTGTGTGTGTGTGTGTGTGTGTGTGTGTGTGTGTGTATCTGTGTGCACCTGCTGTGGTGTCTAAATAAAAGAAGATGAACTCAGGTGTATGTCGCCTTTGGCAGATTGATTGACAGGTTGCCTTAAACCTGAGCTATGTTTCAGAACCAGCATGAAAGAGAGACAGGTAGAGAGATGGAGAGAGAGATAGCGAGATGGAGTGAGATGAAAGAGAGGGAGGTACAGAGATGAAGTGAGATGGAGAGAGGACGAGAGACAGACTGAGTTGCAGAGGGAGACGGAGACGGAAAGGACAGCAGACGTGGGAGACAGTAACAAGACCGAGGTTTGGTGAACCCTGCTGTCTGCATACCAAGCACCCCGCTGCACATTTCTGCCATTCCGTGAAAAATCGGGCTTTTACCCCCAAAATCGGTCTGAAGAAAGCCCTTACCCGCGGGAACCCTTCAGACATTTTTTCCGGCTCCTTGGCTTGTTCTCATGGGCCTGTGCTTGTGGGGGATCTGGTCCCCATTCAATACCGCCAGGGTCACACGGCCAGCCAGGAGAGACCTCCGCCAGCCTCATGGGGAAACTCGACTGTAACTCAACAATGAAACCCACCGAAGTGGCAGCCTAGATGAGGAGCTCGGTTCAGACTTTAAGCGGTTTATTAAGGAAGAGGGATGAAAGCAGAAAGGGAAAAGTGACTGTCTGAGGCGATAACAGGGAGGGCAGACATGAAAGAGCCCCTTCCTGACCGTCAGCAAACAGCCTCTAAACTGTGTTTACTCGTGCTAAAAGCCTCTTCTCTTAAGACACCGGAGTACTCAAACACAGCCACAACAATGGATGGTGCCACTCCAAAACGAAGCTTTCATAGGACACCGAGTGCAGACCCTGGAATCATCTGTCATATCAGTGTGCAGTCACGCATTTCACTTCGCTCTTGGGAACAGGGGGGATTGTTATTGCTATTGTTTGCTTGTTTGGGTCTCTGAGTGCCTGAAGTTGTATTAAAGGTGCCACTTTCACAGTCCTTTACAATCAGCTACAAAATACTTTCTCCTCGAGTTAAGGTTGTCTCCTGCCTGGATCTCTTCCTTTGTCCTTTTATACCTTACCCCCCATTCCTTTCTTCCACCCCTTTTCCTATCTTTTCATCTTGCTCTTTCTCTCCTATCTCTCTTCCTGTCTCTATCCCTCCCCCACCCCACCCTGCTTTTAAATGTACAGAGAAATTGTAGTAAAAAAAAAAAAACAAAAAACAAAAAAAAACCAATCAATTTTCACTCAGTGCCTCAATCAGCTAGTAAGGTATAAGAATTCTCTGGGGGATCGAACCCCGGTCCTCACCGTTGATGGGCTGCTGTGGTCTAGAAGCATTTGGTTTCATTTCCTTTGGCAGATTAAAACACGGGGGGGGGGGGTGTTTGTGTGAAATATTTTTCTCTCATTCTGCAAAAACTCAGATAGATTGAAGCTTGAAAAGTGCATCAGTTGAGTGGATTTGATTGCGTGAAGGAGAACATGTGCATGTATAATTCTCACGTTAGCGTAGCATTGTTAATTCTTACGTTTTGCCTCCCTGTCTTTCACTGCCTCTCTTTCTCTCAGTCATCCAGGCTGTCCCTCACCCCAGCTCAACCTCATTTTCCCCCATGTGGACAGAGCTTGGCGCAGCCCCAACCCGAACTCCAGTCAACACATTCGAGGCTCGATCCCCGAATGGAACATTCCTGGAACGCTCCCCGAACAGAACGCTTGTGACCCTATCCTCAGGGGGAACAGTTCCAGCCTCATCCTCAAATAGAACAGTTCCAACTCAAACCTCAAACCCCACAGTCCTGGCCCAGACCTCGGCATCTAAACCATCTTCCAACAGCTCAGAGAAACCTGGCAAGTGCCTCTTCCGTCTCATTCTTTGATGTCTTCATGTCTGTGGACATTGAGAAACCAAGATCCTCACACATGCTGGAAACTGCTTGGACTGTTTGGTGTGTCTTGCTTTTATTTTAGCGTTAACTGCTACGCTAGCTTTGCCAGCTTCCAGTCATCAGTAGCCAAGATTGCATGACTGATCAAGGTCCTGTAGCTCTGAAACCACACAGAGCAGCTCCCCCTACTGTATGCACAGAGTAGTGCAGGATATTTTGGCAGAGACGTACAGAAAAGGCAGAATTCCCCTGCACCCCTTCACCTTCTCTACACGTTTACAATTAGAGCATTCAGCAGACACTCTTCTCTGAAGAGGCTTACAGAAGTGCCTTGTTTCCTTGAAAATCCTATGTTTGTGCTTGTACAATTAGGCTAGAGTTTCTACAAACAGACAGTAGATTTTTGAATTATTTTTTATTATTATTAAATTTAGCATTGGTGCTCGTTTGAGTGGTTTTTTGGTAAGTGGATCTTCAGTCTGTATTTGTGATAGCAAAGGACACAGATGCTCAAAAATCCAAAGCAAGTTCACTTCAGCTTTTGGACTTTAGTGCAAAGAGGCCTAAAGCTCATCTTCCATGGGTTTGGAGGGGTGGAGGCTCAAGTTGAGCATTTGACCAAAGCTTTTATTTTGATGGTGAATAGTCCATTTTTGAATTTGTATGCAATCATTTACATTTACATTTATGCCATTTGGCAGATGCTCCTATCCAGAGCGACTCACAAAAGTGCTTAGGGATACTTGGAATATCTAGGGTAGCTCAGATAGACCCAATCTTCACACTTTTAAATTTGATATAGGAGAATGTGATAAATCTGATGTAGGAGAATGTGATAAATCTGATACAGGACATATCTAAAATGTTAGGTTGATGTCAATCTGATACAGGTTATATCTGAAATGAGTCTGATACAGGACATATCTGAAATCAGTCTGATATCAATCACTATATCTGAAATCAGATTGATATCAAAGTGCTGCAGAGAGATCCAGGAGGATCATTTCCAGCATTTGACAGTCACTCTTCTCCAGAGTGAGTTACATACAGTACAGTACTTATCAGTGTCACAGTATGTGCACCTCGTTGGGAGTCCAACTCATGACCTCATACCAAATGCACCATACTGTACTAGCTCTACCATGTGGGCTACAGGAGCGATCAGAACCAATGATGCCATGGGTATCTTAGCAACCTAGGCTGGTCTGAAGCAAGGCTGGATGGGGTCCCAGTATGTTGTGGATAAAGAGGAGAGACAACTGTGTGTTAGCAACATGTTCAAGAGTTTTGGATGGGAAGGAACGGAGCAATTCCGGATGGTAGCTGCTGTCGTTGGAGTGTACTTCTTCAGAATGGGAAAAAAAAAACCTTGAGGCCTTGAAGGTGCTTGACACGTGGAGTCATTTATGATGGGACATGGGTGCTAAGGATTTTTCCTGAGAGTTGTGGACTGGATGTGGTCAGTCGGGCAAGGGATTGGGTTCCTAGGGAAGAGGATTGGTAGAATCTGTTCTGGAGGTGATATTAGGGAAGAGGAGCAAAAGGAGGGAAGATAGATGGTGGGAGTAGGGCAGAAAAAGGAAATGATTGGTGTTTCTTCTTGTCCACAGAAGGTGACAAAATCCTGATTATGTTGTACTATGTTACATTAAAACATTTAAGTTTAAGGGAAATTTTATAAATATATATTTTTGGCCAAACTTACCATTCACTGCTGGAGGTCACTGAGATTTAATTAGAAGGATATGCAAGTAATTTTTTTAAGGTTAGTGCAACAGATTTGGGTATGAATAAGTTCCATGTTGACAACAGAGGTAAGCAGTCCTGCTTTTCATGGTGTTTACGGCATGGCATTGTATTCTGGACCCTCGCAGCCTGTGGGCTTGACCTCGCTCTTGTTACTCTCACAGAACCAGGGCAAGAGGAACACACGGTTTCACTTCCTGTATGCAAGGGAGAAAAAAATGTACAATAACAAGGTCAGAGCCAAATGGCGGCACCCAGCTGGGCTCTGAATCTGTTTTCATGCACCAGGCACAAGGGTCGGTGCAGAGCTTCGCCACACTTGTCTCTCTCTCTCTCTCTTTCTCGCTTCGTTCTCTAATCTCTGTCCCTTCTGAAGGTCAAGAGGCTAACATTCATGTGCAGGCTGGCGTCCCAGTTAAAAGCCTGAGGTGGGTGCCGGCGGCCTTGGAAGGCCCGTTCGAGCTGACGGCGTTCCCTGGTGCCCCTGCAGAGCGGAGACCTTCCGCACCTTTCCTCACACTCCTTCTGGGCTCCTTCAGCACAGACAGAATCGCAACCTGCAGGCAGGGCCGAGGAGCCTTGATACTGTTCTCTCTCTCTCTCTCTCTCTCTCTTCCCGTCTCTCTCTCCTTTTACTTTCCTTTTCCCTGCTTCTCTCTCTCTCTCTCTCTCTCTCTCCTTCTGTGTTTTCAAGGAGGGACCAGTGAGACAAAGGTATCCTGAGACCCTTTGGCACGATTGGCAGCTGTGTTAATACTTTCCCGTCAGTTCGCAAATTGCCTGCTATCCCACTCCGATCAGGAGAGGCAGAGGCTCGAGTGAGGTGCCCTCCGTCGAGCCGACCCCATCCCCCAAGGAGCTGCGGGATTTGAGCTGATCCTGTTAAAAAGGAATGAACTGCAACGGCAATAAACCCTCAATATGTCTAATCGTAGCGGCTGTAAATCAATTTTTAATAAAAATAGGGCAGCTAATCTCTGTGTCAGGGTGCTGTGGACAGAAGGGCTATCTGTTTATTGAACACGGACATTGTGTATTCAGGTTAAGGGTGTGTGTGTGTGTGTGTGTGTGTGTGCGCGTGTGTGCGTGCATGTTTTTTAAAATCTCAGCGTTTAGTCATAATGAGTTGTACTAAGTTTGCAGAAGAAGCTACGCACCCTGTATATGTTGGGTAATTGTTTAAGTTCCTGTGACTTAAAGCATATCATGGTCTGTTAGGGGCGGGCTTCCTGACTGGTTCAGCAGTTTTTGACAAATGGCCAAGTTGAGTAATTCTTCATCTCTGTGCATGTATCTGTAAGAGAGTTGGGCAAAGGTGAAGCAGGGATAGACTGTGAGGAATCAGGACATCATTCAGAACAAAGCTGACTTAGTGCATGCACCCATCTATCTCACACACACCCACACACACACTAAAGAGCTGGTGTGTGAAATTCTAGTGTTATCAACACTGAAATGACACTTGCTGCTTTTTATAATACTTTTTTTTTTGTTTCTTTTAAAAAAATTTTAACTTGCGCTTGTTATCAAGTGGTAATGTCATAATTGGCTGCAAATGTCTGCTGTGCCTCAAGCTCTTTTTTGGAAGCCATTTTGCAATTAGCAGCAAGTTTGGGTTGATCAGTGTTGGGTGTCATATTTCGTGCTTCTGGCGGTAATATTTACGCTCTGTTAGGCCAGGCTGTCCAGCGGTGCATAAACACAAGCTGTTTTAATGAATCCTGAACTAATGCAACACTGAGACCTAAACAAAGGCCAGCCAGACTGCAGACACCGCAGCAAGACCTCATCGGACACACATAAGTGCAGGCTTTGCTTTAAGCAAAAGGCAGTTTAATATTTGTAGGACTGAAATCGGAAGAAGCTAGAACTTCTGCGGAGGCTGGGGCTCACTGTGAAAGGGAGGAGAAAGGGCGGAGCCAGGGATAAAGTGGGTGGAGACGTGGGGACAGTAGGTGGGGTACGGATATGGTGGGAGGAGCCAAGGAGAAGGTGGGTGGAGACGTGGGGACAGTAGGTGGGGTACGGATATGGTGGGAGGAGCCAGGAATAAGGTGGGTGGAGACTAATGCAAGAAGAAGGTTGACAGCGAAGGGGCATCTGGGAAGAACTGGGACAGTGGGGGAGGATACAGAGAAGGTAGGTAGAGACTGATGGAGGATGTGAGAAGAGACAGGATGAAGTTAGGTGGAGGAAGAGGCAGCTGTATGATTAGGTGTATGAAGGCAACACAAGAACTACTGGGTCCCCTGTTTGTTTATTAGTTACAGGAGAGGAGAGCATTTATCTTTGTCATGGGTAATTCTTTTAATCTGGTTTCCACATATTACATTGCTTTGTAGTTACAATTACATTGTTGCAATTACAACAATGCGACTCTGATAGCTACTTTGGTTAAAAAAGGTAAAGCTAACATCATTAGCAAAAATAATGGAAGGTGGCAGAGCACAAACGCATTTACTTTCATGACCTAGGAACCATTTCTTCCTTGTTTTGTTTCCTGGGAGGCAGGAATTGCAGATGCATGGAACACGAGGGCCAGGTGTGTGAGCAGACCGTGTTTCCCGGGTGTCCAGTGCATCGACCTGCGACCACCGTATGTCGGCTACGTCTGCGGGCGCTGTCCACCGGGCTACCGTGGCAACGGACGCACCTGCACAAAACACGCAAGTAAGCAACTCGCAGTTACAGCAGTTGAAACAGGGGAGTGTTGTTTTGGAATTGGGTGGAAGGAGTGAGATTCTTTGCTTTCACTATGTGCAGCCAATCACAGAGAAGAGGGCGGGACTTGTGGCTGTAAACACCGTGCTGTCCCTAATTTGACCCAGTATTAGTGTCTGTTCTCAGTGGATTCCATGGCAGTAGGCCGAGGAGCGTAGAACCCAGATCACACTGACCTGGGGTTTCCCGAGCTTCATTAGAGAAGAAAGACAGAAAGTAAACAACTCTTGCTGTTTTCTTGTACCGCATATAGTCCTTGAGTCAGTGAGTCACAAAGGCCTCTCTCTCTCTCTCTCTCTCTCTCCCTCTCTCTCTCTCCCTCTCTCTCTTTCTGAGCATCTGGGCGTTTATGTATTCTAGTGGTGGGTTTGGTTTAGCTTTAGCCTTCTTAATCTGTTGTTTTGTGATGGGCCATTCAAGGGCGTGTGAGGCCACAAGGTGCAGCGTGTTGTGGAACAGTGTAATGACTTCCTGGGCTTTTCTTCCCTACAAAGGATTGGACTCAGCTGAGACCAATTCCTAACAGCACCTTCAGGAAGGGAGTGGCCCTGGTGAAGAAGCACTCTGCAATCTCTCTCTCCTTCTCTTCCTTTCTTCTCTCCTTTCTTTTTTTCTCTCTTCTTTCCTGTCTCTCCTGCCCACTGTCTTTGTCTCTCTTCCTCGTCTCTTGTCTTGTCTCTCTCCTTGTCTCTGGTCTCTTTTCCTCTCTGCCTTTCTTTTTTGTTTTTGTCTGTTTCCTCTCTCTCTCCCTCTCTCTTTTCCTCTCTCCCTACTCCTCCCCCCCGTCTCTCCTCCTCCTCACCCTCTCTCTCCCCGAGTGTGTGTCCTTTTGTTGTGAAGAAAAAGCTGAATTGCTCATACCCTGCTGGGGGCTCACAGCTTCATCATTATATCTCCCAGCAAGCACCTCTCTGAGTGTTTGTCTACCAGTAATCACCCAAACGGCCGCCACTAAAAACTAAACGCAACACCAGGGCCTGGCCGCCATCTCTGGAGCTATGCTGTGTTGTCATGGAGCATTGCATCATCTCTGAGTTCACGGCAGGCTGCCAAAGAATCATGCGTTCACGTTGTAGAACTCTGATGATCTTGAACAGTTTTTCTGCGTCCATCGCAAAGGAATAGCTCTGGTGAAGCATTACCCTGCCAACCTGCTTTACATAGTTCCATCATGGATTCATTGGGAATGTAAGCAATACAGTTTATAGAGCTTAAAAGAAAGAAACTGTAAATGTTATTAGTGTATATTTAGAGAGTTTGCCCCTCTGTTTTTTTCTTGTTCTTCAGTTCATCTGCCCGCCTCTTCCGTCAGAGAGCCTGTCATCTATGTTAGAGATGCCAACATCGCTCCAAAATCACCCCACCTTCGCTTGCCATCTTCACCAGTCGGGGAGTTGCACAAACGCCCGTCCTTGCCTGCCAGGACCCCACCCCAACAGGCTCTCACTCAGAGGCCCCTCCCGCCAATCCCTCCACCAATCACAGATAAGAGAGATACAGCAGCGCTGGGTTTACGATACACACCCAGCGGCAGGACCTCCCTCTCCTCACGCCTTCAGACTCACCTCGACGCCCGCCCCGGTGCGGAGTTAAAAGTGTACACGGGTGGATTTGTGGAGGTCACGCCTGGCGTGAGCCCAAAAGTGAACCCGCCTCACAGCACTGTGGCAGTACGGCAACCCAGCGAGGTCACGCTCAGCCGCGCTAAAGCGGGCGCATCCGCCGACCCCCACCGGCCAATAACGGCGGCGCTGACCTCAGTGACCTTCTCCATCTCCGAGTCTGAGTTCTCCGCGGACGGAGCGCTGGGGGACAGTGCCAAGGAGGACTACAATCTCCAACCTCCAGCCCAGGAGAGCCTCCCCATCCTGGGTGGGCAGAGCCACATCCTGCCCATGAGCATTCACCTAGGCTCCACGCATGGCAACCACCATGGGTTGGGGAGACAGCTGGCACATGTGCAGGACAGGAGCACCACCTGTGCAGGTGTCATCTGCTTTCCTGGTGTCCAGTGCGAGCGTATGGAAGACACGTCCCTCAGGTGTGGCCGGTGTCCTGTGGGCTACACAGGAGACGGGAGAGTTTGCAGAGGTAAATACCACAGTCTGCACACTGCAGCAGATCTGAGACCACATCTACCATGGGGTTTCCAGTGATGGTGCTTGGGATTTGGGTAACTGAAACTGTACCTGGATCAGTAAGAGGTGGTTTTCCTCCACCAAACTCAAGAGTTTAGTTAATGATAAGTAATTTAAGTAAGTAATAAGGATGAGTAATAATGATGTCACTTCCACTTATTATTAAACAAATTAAAAGTTCAAATAAAACTGCATGGAGTATAATTATTTTAAATATTAAATATGTCTATATAATGCAAACTTATACAAACAATTTAGTGTTACCGATTTATTAGATTTATTAAACATACAGAATATTTCAAATAAATCGAACAAGATACAAAAACCAACCGAGTTTACCTGAGAACCATGTGGGCGTGGTCCTTCTAATGAGCATTTGATTGATCATATTCTAATGGTCCTTCTAATTGAGCATTTGATGAGCATATTCTAATGAGCATTTGATTGACATTCCTCTGTTAAGACTCCCTGCCTGCTACATGGAGTGTACGACGTTCAAACCCAACCGTTCTGATTTTGAGAATTTCTCTCGCTTTTTCTAAATAAACCACATTTATTTATATATCGCTTTCCACAACAGCCGTTGCTGCCGAACATCTTCACAGATGTCCGAGCACAAGCCAAAGTGGCAAGGAAACGACTCCCTAAGGGCACGAGGAAGGACCCTTGTAAACCTCACTCGTTTGCTTTGGCGCTCTCTGTGCTTTCTCGTGTCTAATTTGCTCTCCCTTGCTATTTAGCTTTCGATCGCTAGTTTGCTTAAGGCTTGCTAGCTTGCTTTCGCTCAATAGCTTGTTTACATTTGCCAGGTTGCCTCGCTAGTGTAAACGAGTGCTAAACTAACATGGCAAATGTGAGAATGCATAATTCTGTCAGACGCGATGAAGGGATAGACATGCGCTATCAGCTTTTTGAAAGCTTTCCCCATGATAAGATCCGCCTAATTTACAACGTACAAGGAGACGTTCTTAGAAAGTCGCCAAGTATTACTGTATCCCCTAGACTAACATTAACCTAATTAGAACGCAATCACGCATTTTATGTTCCCTGGGGCTTTAAAGCTCGTTGTTTCTGTCCTGAAAACAGCATTATCATAAGTGGAAACTGCTATTTCCGCACCGACGTGTTTCATATTTAAAAAAAAAAAATGTCACTAAAAATGCGTTTGTCAAACCTACAGCTTTTATTCTTTCTGTCTCATTAGTCACAGTCTCCTGTTCTCACATTTGATGTTAATACATTATATATCCATTGTAATATTCATTGCGATATGTGCAGTTGAAAAAACCATTGTCTGCTTACTGAAACTAATTTGATCCTCAGTATGACGCTGTTCCTCAGGTAACCCTCCGTGTGTGGGGTGTGTGCGATTGTATGTGTTTGGTATGTGTTAGCTGTGTGCAGGCACGCGTGCACCCGAAACATGGAGTGTGTCGCACCAAACACCTGCCGCTGCAAGCAAGGATACACTGGCCAGGACTGTCAAACAGGTAACACACACACACACATCCAAAGTTTGCTGCCTACACAAATATATTTATCTGGAAGGATGTACACACACACCCACACATCAGTTACTGTGTGACCCCCACAGCCATCTGCAGACCAGCATGCCAGAACGGAGGGCTGTGCATCGCACCAGGAGTGTGTGACTGCACGGAGGGTTATCATGGAGAAACATGTGAGAGAGGTGAGACTCCACTGTGTCTGTGTGTGTGTGTGTGTTTTGACAGAAAGAGAGGGAGAGAGAAAAAGTAAGTTAAATGTCCTCACAAAATAGTTGGGTAATGTAATATTTTAGGTATATGGTCTGTGAAAATATATTAATCCTAAAAGAAAAGTGATTTGCTTTTGTTTACTGAAGTTAAGAGTTAGTGATTGTGTGTGTGTGTGTGTGTGTGTGTGTGTGTGTACGTGTGTAAACACATGAGCTTTGTCTTAGCTGTTCCTTCACCTTTCATCACTGGTCAGTTTCTGATGAATACATGCTGGTAGCTTTGTGCTAATGGGCACCTCCCTCAACCCAGCAGTGACACCATCACGTGGAGAACCTGAGCAACTGTGCTGTGCCAGATACACTCACCACTGGGCCAGTACTGTGGCTACGACCACACCAGTGTCCTGCCATTACTGTACCAGTATCATACCAGTAACATTCTGGTACTGTACAAGTATCATATCAGTACTGTTCCAGGGTCAGTACTGGGCTGAGAATAGCCCTGCACCCAAAGATGAAGTACAGCCTTTTTTTAGTTAAATGGCTTTTAATCCACAAGGAGCAGATAGTTATGAGTTCCACTGTATAATACATGGATGAGTTGTGTGTGTGTGTGTGTGTGTGTGTGTGTGTGTGTGTGTCCTTTCCTCAGCTCTCTGTACCTCTCCGTGTGTGAACGGGGGTTCCTGTGTGAGGCGAGACACCTGCTCCTGCCCCTATGGCTTTGTAGGTCCCAGATGTGAGACAAGTGAGTCCCCGTAAAGTGTGTTTTCTGTGTGTGTGTGTGTGTGTGTGTGTGTGTCAGTGAACAAAACTGCTAGTAGGAATTAACTACATTCACTACATTAAGTTTCAATGGTTTTCTTCTAATGGTTAAAACTGAACCTGGTATAAAGGTAATTCAAGGTGGATGAATAAATATAGTCATCTCTCTGTATATGTAGTGCATGATGGAGACAAGCTCAGTGTGCCCCTGGTGGTCACAGGAGGCATTACATGTGTTTGTGTTTGGCGTTCGCAGTGGTGTGTAACCGCCACTGTCAAAACAGAGGCCAATGTGTGTCGCCTGATGAGTGTAAGTGTCTGCCAGGTTGGACGGGACCTTCGTGTGAAACAGGTGAGTGAGTGTGTGTGTGTGTATGTGTGTTTATGTGTGCACGCCTGTGTTTGTGTGTGTAATTAGCTCCCTCAGGGCCTAACCTTCTCTCTGTAAAATCCGTCATGCCCTCTGTGTGTGTGTGTGTGTCTGTGTCTGTTTCTGCATTTGCGTGTGTGTGTTCTCCTGGATAGTGGCATTTCAGCTGATGTACAGCCTTTGTGCATTCATCCGTCCTCTGCTGGGTGGCAAAGGGAAAGCAGAGGTTGTTATTTCAACCTGAAAATGTCTGTGTCCTCCATCCATCCATCCTAGCTACACCACCACCCCCTCCAACCACACACACACACACACACACACACACACACACACCTCCCTCCCTCCACACAGATCACTGAATATACCATTACAACAGAGTAAACGGATTATTTATCATGACATACCTACAGTGCACAAACGCTTATAATTACACACATAAACAGCCACAGATTTCAGCTGTAAGAATCAGAGAGCAGGTGCACAGCATCTGATGAACCTCCAAACACCTGATTTTTGACTAATGAATAAATGACTAATTCATTTTCTACCTCACAACTCGAACTTGTTGTTTTTATTAAATTATTCATTTGTTTTTCTGAGATCATATTTGTTCTCACTGATTCTTATATTAGAACAACTGTGGATTTTCGTCCTGTTATTGTTTGTCCATGTTCTAGTGGATGTCCTGCTCTGCCTGATGACCTTTGATATGTTGTGGTCAGTTGTCATCTGTACTGTAGAGATCACAGGACAGGACAACTAACTGTGTGTATTTGAGGTGTGTGTACGCGTGCATGTGTGTGTGTCCCTGCATCTCTGTGATACCATATGCCAAAACTGTGTGTGTGTGTCTGTTGGTCTGTTTCTACAGCTCTGTCCCATTCCTTGTGCCTGAACAGTAGTGTGTGTGTGTCTGTGTCTGCAGATCTATTTGATCCCGTATGCCTAAATGTTGGTGTGTGTGTGTGTGTGTGTGTGTGTGTGTGTGTATCTTTCGGTCTCTGCAGCTCTGTGTGATCCCATGTGCCTGAATGGCGGTGTGTGTGTGCGACCAAACTCCTGCTCCTGCCAGCACGGCTTCTACGGAGCTCAATGTCAAAACGGTACACAACACACACTCAAAACATAACCAACATCTGGCTCACATCCCCTTATACAGCACATGTGGCTTGATGAACTGTGTGTGTGTGTGTGTGTTATGATGAAGACCGTGATAGTAAGCCATGGTAAAACTGACCTGGTCTCTTTTCAGTGTCTTCCAATTCCCTCCCCCCTCTTCCAAACATCTCCACCCCCTCCAGCCCCTTCTCCACCCTGTCCTCCAGCCCCTCCTACACCTCTTCCAGCCATCACACTCTCAAGCCTTATCATAAAGCAATCACCTGCTCCAAGAGCTACGTGACTGGGTTTCTGATTTCTCCTCTACACAAGTGGGGGGGGGGGAAATGAAGAGAGAGACTGACGGGGAGAGAGAGAGGGAGACTGAGGGAGAGAGAGACTGAGGGAGGGAGAGAGAGAGAGAGCGAGATGAAGAGAGAGTCTGAGGGAGACTGAGGGAGAGAGAGACTGAGGGAGGGAGAGAGAGAGAGAGCGAGATGAAGAGAGAGACTGAGGGAGAGAGAGAGAGAGATGAAGAGAGAGACTGACGGACAGTGAGAGAGATGAAGAGAGACTGAGGGACAGAGATGAGAGACTGAGGGACAGAGCGAGAGAAATAGAGACACGTATACATTGACATGGCTCAAAGGTGGCTGGGGTGGGAGAAGAGTGAGGAAGACAGAAAGGGAGAGGAGAGGAAAAGAAAGGGAGGGGAGAAAAGAAAGAGAGAGAGAGGGAAGGAGGGGAGAGAGCCTGTGGGTGTGTGGACTACCCGCAGACAAGTGAAGCTGATGTGAATCTGAGTGCCTCGGTTGTTGGATCTTTGTGCAGGATACCAGATGCAACCAACATGACTTTACTGACTAATTGACACGGGTGAGGTAGACTACAACAAATGAAGAGAGGGTTGGGGGAGGGGTTAGGGAGGTTTGGAAGGAGAGAGTGTGTGAGAGAGAGAAAAAAGATGGAACTGTGTTTTCCCCCCATTTATCTCTCCTCCTGATGGTCAGCGGTTTTGCCTCAGGACCCATCTATCCATCAGCAGTTCACACACACACACACACCCATCACTCCCATACTGCTCTCTGTCCAAAGCTTGTTTACTCACTTTATCCCTCTCTCTCATTCTGTCTCTTCATTACTGCCTCTTTCTCCCCCAGCCGCTCTGTTTTCCTCTGGCACACACACTATCACACACACACACACACACACACACACACACACTGTCCGTCTTGTACCCTGTTGCACTCACACACACACTCACTCTATCTATCTTTTACCCTATCAGTCTTTCTGTATTGCTATGGCTGAATCAAACATAGTGCAACCACTGCATAAAAAGTAGTTTTAAAATGGATGAATATATTCAGAACAAACCAAAACTCAAGATTAATTCTCTCTCTCTCTCTCTCTCTCTCTCTCTCTAGCTGTGTGCAGTCCCCCCTGTAAGAACGGGGGTGTGTGTGTGCGGAACGGTGTGTGTTCCTGTCCAGAAGGCTACTCTGGCCCTCACTGCGAGAAGAGTGAGTGAGACACATCAGCGTGTGAGTGTGCGTGTGACTGTGTGTGAGTGTGTGTGGGTGGGTGGGCCGTTTGTGTGTTCAGTGAGTTTGAGTGTGTGTTCCAGGCATAAAGCAGGTAATGGTTTTCATGCAAATCCATTTTTTTCTTCCTGCCTTGTTAAACACTTTATATCAGAAAGAAATGGAGCCACATAGATGAAAGCACAGGCAGGCATGGTGTGTGTGTGTGTGTGTGTGTGTCTGTCTGTCTGTCTGTCTGTCTGTAGTGTTGGTCACAGTCAAAATCAGGCAGTTTCAGGGTATGTAGCATCTCCTCACTGAGGAAACGAGCGTATCGTGCCGAATCACTCCAGGAAGAGTGAGAACCCCCCAAACCCCCTCAGGCCACATCCCCCCCCTCCCCCTGCACAGCGAGCATGATGGGATACGCTCCTGTGGTTCTCATGTGTGATGCCACAGCATGGATATTTCAATTAACATCTAGTGGCAGTTCTCTACATAAAAGCATTGAATGGCTGTCGGTTAAACCCATCTGAACGCTAAATCCCACTTCAGAGTGCAGACATGTGTTTTAGCCTGAGGTTATGTAACCGGTATCAAGCTCAATCATGTATGCCACACCGGCAATGAACTGTACCATCATTATTGTTTTATTTAAATAGCGCTTTTTTGACACTCATGGACACATTATAAAAACTGTTTTGGAATATGTAATAAATAGTTTGTGTTAATTTTTTTTTTATCCTTATATCCATTCCAGACGTGTGTAAACAGATTAGCAAACAAATCTTTAAACAACTCTAAAACACTGAAAGCTTTGACATTGAATTTCCTTCTGTCCAGTCCTGTACTGGAAGTGAATGCTGACACTCAGCTGGGTGGGTGTGTGTGTGTGTGTGTGTGTGTGTGTGTGTGTGTGTGTGTGTGTGTGTGTGTGTGTGTGTCCTGCAGGTGTGTGTGAGCCGGCGTGCATGAACGGTGGCAGATGCGTCAGCCCAGGGGTGTGTGACTGCGTATCAGGCTGGAGAGGCCGGAGGTGTGACAAACGTGAGTATGTACACCATCACCCCTTCAAATGTGAGCTTCTACCCCATCACCCCTTCAAACGTGAGCATCTACCCCATCACCCCCTCAAACGTGAGCATCTACCCCATCACCCCCTCAAACGTGAGCATCTACCCCATCACCCTCTCAAAATGTGATCTGTCCTGTCACCCTGAGACCTGAACACCTACCCCATTACTCCCTCAAACATGAGCATCTACCCCATTACCCCCTGAAATGGCAACATACTAACCAGAAATGTGGCAATAGTGTGATTTGAAAGGAGTGATCTGGTGATGGTTCACTCAGCTAAATGCTCAATGGCACAGAGTATCATTAACTCCCCAACCTCAAACCAGTGATGAACATTTTAAACTTAAATGGATCCATTCATTATGTGATATATGAAACTGGATGTTAATACAGCCACAAGCCCAGTAATGAACTCGGTGTGTGTGTGTGTGTATGTTCGCGTGTGTGTGGTGTTCCAGCGACATGTCTTCAGAAGTGCCTAAATGGAGGAGAGTGTATGGGACCCAATATATGCCAGTGTAGTCCTGGATGGCAGGGGACACTGTGCCAAACACGTGAGTAAAAAACACACACATTACCTTGAACACACACACACACACACACACACACACACACACACACACACACATCAAACAGCAGACGTTTTAATTCTGAGCTTTTGTTTATTTGAATCTTTTGGTGTTTCGCTCATAGAAAATTGCAATCCTCATCCAAGTTGCAATTTGAACCACATATAATGGGAGCATCTGAAAATACCATTATTTGTGTGTGTGTGTGTGCGCATGTGTGTGTGCGCATGTGTGTGTGCGCATGTGTGTGTGCGCATGTGTGTGTGCGCATGTGTGTGTGCGCGCAAGTGTGTGCGCGCAAGTGTGTGCGTGCAAGTGTGCGTTTGTGTCTGCGCGCGTGTGCGCGTTTGTGTATACATTCTGGGATTGTCTGCTACGTTTTGTTTGCACCTTTCTGTTTGGTTTCAATTAAGAGTCATGAAAAGCTACGGCTCCTGTCTACAAACCGGTGGGAAAGTTCCACTCAGAAGGATTAAATGAATGCTTGCAGTGTCTGTACGCTTGTATATCTATGTGTGTGTACACATGGATCCATTTGAGTATGTGCATGTGCATATGTGTGTATGTGGGCTTCTCCCACTCAAACCTTGATCACACCTCCGTTATCCGACCACCGTAAATACGACATACATTCACTCATTCATTCGTACATTCACTCGTTCGTACGTTCACTCATTCATTCATACGTTCACTCATTCATTCCTCTCTTTTACCCTGTTTTCTTCACTATTTATTGGAGCTTATAACACAGTAAACAAAGTTCCACATGCACAGCTGCAGATGTTTCATTTCAGGTGTGGGAAAGCTCTGCGCCCAAGGCAGGGAGTCAAGGCAGGGGATACTGAAAGACTAGAGCTCAACCAGTCCAGGGACTGTTCCCTTAACCAGACGGTTCTGATGACCATGTTTTATATTTTGCAGTCATTAATGATTCATCCCTGTTGGGACACTGTGTAATAAGTCAGGAGACACAGAGATCCTCAAATCAACAGCTGATCTGGATTATGAGAACACGAAACATAACATTGGCGCTGAGAAACATTGGCACACGAATTGTGTGAGCTCTGTTACTTTCACAACCCCACACCCGTCTCCGTCCCCACCCGTCCCCTCTCCGTCTCCGTCCCCTCTCCGTCTCCGCCTCCACACCCATCTCCACTCATATCAAGCTCAGTCTGTTTTCACACTGAAAGTGCAGTGAGTGACCTGAAATTCCAAATTCCCCCTGGTCCCCTTGACGGCTTATGGTGTAGTGGAAAAGCGGCGATGTTTAGTCTCATGTCGTCATGGCAGCACGGGTGCTTCAGCGCCGAGCGGTCAGGTGTCCGGCCGCCCAGCGGCGCATTGTGAAATCGGGTCGGGCTTTGTTCCCGACGGGACTTCAATGGGACCAAAAGCAAAAGCTGTTGTTCCATCCAGCACAGCCTCTC
The DNA here is from genome assembly GCA_028565775.1 of Sternarchorhynchus goeldii. Lineage (NCBI taxonomy): Eukaryota > Metazoa > Chordata > Actinopteri > Gymnotiformes > Apteronotidae > Sternarchorhynchus > Sternarchorhynchus goeldii. Next base: position 1,489,388 of record JAOXYF010000020.1, on the reverse strand, counting down.
GAGTTCCTTTCACACTGCTCTTGGTGCTTCTTGGAAAATCCATAAACACACAGCGGTATTGGTATCTTGGCAACCAATAGGAGGCTTATTTGAATAACAGTCATGGACTCTGCTTCAGACCCGGCTTATGGGCCACGTTCTTTCCCTACCCACCTCGGGTCCTGAGAGATCGGAAATTGCATATGCCACTCTGAAGTTTTTATTTTGAGTCTGACACCTGTGGCCTCTAAGTCAGTTATTCTCTTCAAAGTTCTTTTGTAGAGTCAGCCATATTTTCCCTGTTTAGAGTAGCATCCAGGATGTGTACCCTGCTGCATTGTCCTGGAACAATTGTATGGCTCCCCTTAGAGGATGGTGCCAGTATGACCAGATGGCAAAACCCAGGAAATATTCCGACGCACCACCCAGCCGCACGAGCGGAGAGGCGCTGACGGAGACGACCCTGAGCTGTCTCCCCATGAGGCGAACAGACGCTCCAATCAGCCCATCTACGGCTGTTCAAGGAGTGAGATCCTACAGTCACGCTCTCCGCATTCACAGTCATCTCGCATCAGGCAGTGCAGTCATTGTTAACGATGAGGTTTAGGGATCTGCACTCTGAAGCTGAATATTTGGGGTAGTAAGAACCCAGTTTCCCCATATCAGGGCAGTAACTGGAATTACCTGAGCTGTTAACAACAGGGAAGAGATAGTATCTGGACACTGGGAGAAACCATGAACAAGAACAGGACACGGATCAGAACCAGCAGGACCAGTATCCTGCTTAGCCGAATAATACTGAACCACTGCGGCTTTGTATAAGACAGGCACTCGTAAAGCTCTCGGGGTCACACGCATAAAATGTGAAAGGCAACACGGGTGGCTTGAAACCCAGCGCAGGGGCGGAGGTCAGAACAGGCACGAGCTCATTAAAGGCAGTTTTGGCAAAATCAGCAAATTAGAGCAACCACTGAGCAACCACTAGCTGTCCTAAAGCTGAACAGCTTCGGAGGCTCTTTGTGCTTTTGCCAAATTAGTTTTGTGACCATGTGAGCTAAGATGTACAGCCAGTTTCTGCAGTATACACTTCCAGCGCAAGCATCACATCAGTGAACTGAACCATTTTGACAAGAAGCAGACCCTTAGAGCTTGTTGATAATGGTTAGGGCCCTGTAGGAGGCGTGTCCACCTTCCACTGGGGGCGCGTCCACTGGGGGCGCGTCCACTGGGGGCGCGTCTACTGGAGGCGCGTCTACTGGAGGCGCATCCACAGGAGGCCTGTCCACAGGAGGCGTGTCTACTGGAGGCGTGTCCACTCTCTTGGTGAAAGGGAACCCACCAAAAGCCATCAACCTTATCAGTAACAGGAAAACATCATGCATGCTTGCAACACCATCAAAAATGCTGTTGGGATCTGCAGCCGGAGGCAAAATACAATCAGTATGCATATTAGCCATACAGTATTCCACTGTGAGCTGCCGTGTCCCTGAAGCGTTATTCACTGGCTAAACTGGAGATCACGAATCACTGTGAGCATTAATTAACAGACAGTCACACAGCCTCCCTTATTCCGATAGACCTTATCCAGGTAGAATGATTAGTGCTTATCGGGCTTGACACCTCAGAGAAAGGGTTTTTCAGTTTCAAAGTCCGATTGCATACGCAGTGGAGAAACGGCGTCTGTGCGTATTTGCTGCAGGTGTTTCGATGGGCATCATGCTGCGATTAAAAGTGCCAGGGACAAGAATGCAGACCAGGTGTCGCATTGAGTTCAGCTGCCCCTCAACTATATGTCCCTTTAAAGAAGCCAAGTCCTTGAGCACACAGATTCACTGAAAAGAAATCAGCACTGGGACTGGATGGAAGAGGCGCCTGAAAGGGTTCAACTGCAGAATTTTTCAGTCTGCATTGAATGATACAAGAAGTAACAGCGCTATGGTTTAAAATATATTTGTAGTTTTCTATTTAATTTGATTTTTTGTTTGTTTGTTTCATAAAATGTAAGTTATGCCACATTTATTATTTATTATCTCAGCATCCTGTGACAAAATATTAGTACAAACATTTTCTGATTCTGTCACTAGGAACATATGTTCTGTTTTATTGGCTAGAACTATTACTTGGAATTATTATTGAATAAATGAAGCAAAGGCATCTTGATGCTTTACCCAGATGTAACAGAAGTGCAAATCTGTTTTTACCACCAATACAGAGAAGAGCAACCACACAGAGACCATGATGAAATATTCACATTAATCACAGGCACTGGTCATTAGAGGCATGGGCTGGCCAAGTACACTTTTCCACATCATCTTTCGCAAACTGTGCAAGAAGCTGTTAAATATTTTCAGAGTACAGTGGTGAAGAGAAAATCAGCTTTTTTGAAATGTTTTGGGGACAAAATCAGGCATTTCAGGAAGTGGTCGGGACAAATGTCCTGCATCCCCAGTGTAAATGATGCCTGTCCTTATGCCTTAAACTGTCAGGCTCTGTTGGATAAGTGATCTAAGCTCTGTCCCTTACACCAGTGATGACAGTTGCAGTTTAATTCATTACTTTAGCCATATCTGATGTTTCTGGTATACCCATTTACACTAGTGGTGTACGTTGAAAAGCTTCTTACTTGTTTACTTTGGTACCTTTGACCTGTTTTTTTTGGACCACGAGTCATAATCAAGACTCTCACTGTCACTAGAAAATGATTCTGAAGAAAGAGAACATTGCTTTTCTCGTTCTCTGATGTCCTTAAGGAAGGAGTGTGATTCTTTTTGTTCCTCCTGAGAGCATCTGAGCAGCTTATCGATTTTAGCTTTCAGGAGATAAAACCGTGTGTTTCACATGCTTTCAGAGAACTCGAGGCATGCTTATGATTAGAACATTCTTGTTAATGTGTTGACGATGTCCTGCCACATGTAGATTGTACCATTGAACACACTCCTCACACACCTGAACACACTCCTCAAGGAACTTCTTTACACATTTGACCAGCACCATAAAAACAAAGCTCTTGACTCCATTCTATCCCTTCTAGGATAATACATTTCTTTCACAGTTTAGCTTTTTCCCTTCAAAGGCAGCCTATCCAGCATCTGATTTGAAATCTCCATCAAATCGACCTCTATTAGCATATGGTGAAGACATGGACAGTGTTGCATCTAACCAGGAAACGCTCACGGTTCTTGGGCATCCTTGGAGGGGAAACCCCAACTCACAGAGGGTAAAGAAATGATTGAAAGCCTAACATGAATTGACTCTTGTCCTTTGGACAGCTATCGTTGTTTCTCAGGAGCGCTTACCTTCCTGGGCTGTTGTGTACTCGGTGTTTGAGACAGAGAGAGCATGAGCCACACCTTTGCTCACAATAAGAATGGTGGGATTTTTTTTCCCATCTGCCCAAGGGAGGAAGTCAGGAGACTGGGATACTGAAAGATGGTTCATCGTAGAACACTCACAGTCCAGGGCTTTCCCAGTTTAACTAGACAGTTCTGACAACCACATTTTATATTATGCAGTTGTTAATGATTCATCCCCGTTGGGACACTGTGTAACACGTCAGGAGACACAGAGGTAGGTCTTCATATCAACAGCTCATTTGGATACAGAGAACACGAGACATACCGCTGGCACTGATGAAGAGTGGACCCTCAACCACCGGCACTCAGGATCAGTCAAACACTCAGTCATGCATCAGCTCTTAGAAAATAGAAATAAAATAAAATAAATCACACGGGCCACAATAAGTACCCAGACCGTCTTGGGTCGGCTTTTCGATCCGAAGCATCTCCATACTGTTCGGTGTGACCAGCTCCACCTTCTAGCACATTCGAGTGTAGCCAGCACTAATGAATGTTTGGACTAAACTCCTTCAGTCGACTGTAAGGAGGTAGGGAACAGCAGGGTGTGACTTTCAGATGTTGAGCGGAGGCTCTTCTGGTGCTCATTTAGAAAAGGATGAAAGTCATCCATGGGAAAAGAGAAAAGCGCGTGAGAAGAAAAAAAAAAAAAACGCCCTTCTCTCAGGGCGTATAATTAAAAAGCCTTTGTTTAATGGGGCTCAGATATGGAATCTGCTGCTGTCAGCTGTGCTCATGGTGGGACTTTTAATCATAATCTTTAGACCTGATCTTCACTCTGGTGAATACTAAAGTCTGATAATGACTGTTATTATTATGGGATGCTTTGCAGCGGTGTGCGAGCAGAGGTGTGTGTTTGGCAGTCGGTGTGTGAGGCCCAACGTGTGTGCCTGTCGGACGGGGTACACAGGCCCGCTGTGTGCTAGCAAGGTAGGTGATGCACAAATGCACATCACACACACGCGTGCACACACACACAGATGGCTCGACTAATGCAGAGCTGGGAACACTTTCACAGCATGTAACACATGAAAGTTTTGTTTACAAGCCAGCACTGTCAACCATACATGGACAAGATACGGGAACTCATAAGTAATAAAAGCAATCCCTAGATGGACATGTTAACATCATTTTCAGCTTTTAGCAATACCGCAAACCCCAGGAACTGTCGTTAAGGAGTTATTTATCACCTCTCATAGAGCCTATTGTCTGTCTTGGTCCAAAATGGTCAGCAGAGACGGTTCAGCTTAGCTATATTTTCAAATAGAGGTTATTAAAGTTCTTATGTTTTTATACTCTTTGAAAGCCTTGGGCCATTGGTTAAGTGAGCACTAAAACCCCATGTGTATGTGATTTTCTGTGTGTTGTGGTGAAATGGCTCCAACCTGTGTTTGATGCTCAGCATCCTCTTGTCCCCAGCTTCCTGTTCATCAAGGCTGAGGGAGGGGGCGGACTTTGTAGTGAAGACACTGGCCACGCCTCTCAGTGCATAGCAGCCAGACCCCCAGTTATCTGTCAGCTGTCAACCTGTAAATATCTACAGCCTGTTTACAGATATTAATTTATATATAAGGTCATATATGTAAATTACATCCTGTGTTTTAAGGTGAACATGCAGTGTCTATAAAAATATATATATACGTTTGATTATTTTGAAAATCTGCCAAACATCCTTATGGGCTTCCCCCACCACCCTCTGTATAGAAATGCTTATTCACTGTCAAATGGAATCCCAGGCCAAAACAAATTACCAGTCAATACCAACTCAATGACCAAAATGAAATGTTGGGCAGTGACCTTGTGTTGCCATGAGAAGTTTTGAAATGTTTAATTTATTTTCTTTTTTCTTTATTGATGAATTGTGTATTTTATATTTCAGTATATTTTATATATACACTTTTGCAACAATACACTTTAATAAAAGAATCAAAAGACTGTTTGACCATTTAAATGGTAGTAATCAAGGCATTTGAATAAACCTTTAATATCATTTAAAGTAGATAAATAGATACAATTCAAGGAATGAAATAAGACTGCATTTTGAAGGCTAAGCTGAAAGAAAAATTTGTTCTGAAACATGGATGTGATTATCACAAAAGAAACATGGATGTGATTATCACAAAAGAAAACCAAACATCCTGCATTTTCTGGAGACTTCCACATGTTTCTAAGCCCTGTGAGCATCACGTTTTCCTTTGCTGGTGCTTCCCTGCTGCCGCTGCGGTCTTCCTGTTTACTGCAGATAAAAGCTGAAAGGGCCTCTTGCCTGCGCTTGTGCACTTCCTGTCGCCGTGTTCCCACCGGAGGCGGCACCGCTAGAAAAAACTCCGGGGAATGGGTTCCGGGGAATTTTGCCCGCCTATACACGAGCTCCGTTTGTAAATGATCTGAGATGTTTATCAAAAAATTACTCGTTGGCGGTGAAAGCTGTTCGGCGTAATGAGGCAGCTACAACAGAGAGAAAGAGGTGGTGTGTGTGAACAAAGAGGAGAGAGATAGAGAGAAGAAAAAACGAGTGACGGCGAGGAAGGAGGAGTGTGAGAGAATGGCTGAGATACCTCATAATGCTCTCTGTGATCTCTCGAACATGAAGGTTCTGAAATTATGGAGACGTTTCTGGTTCCCAGTGAGATGCGATGCGTGTGTGCGCACAGTTTAGGTGGTGAAATGACAATGCAGTATTTAGGAGACGCAGGAGTGTGTATGTGAATATCACCAGCGGTCCCTGCATGCGCATGAGGGTGCGTCTATCAGTGTGTGTGTGTGTGTGTGTGCGTGCATGCATGCATGTATGCATGCAGAGGCATGTGGCCTGATTTCTCCGCTACTCTACTGATGTGGTGGTGGTGACGCTGAATTGCATCATTGTTTCATTGAACCTGCAGGTGCAGGCCAGCCTAATAGATCCACCTTATCCACCATACGCAACCATGGACACTGAAATATGCATGCTTTCACACAGAGTAGGTTTGCAGGTTGAGAAGTAATTATGTTCAGTTGCATCTTCATTCACACTGGAGTCACACTTATGTGTTGGAAGTTTTTGTTCTATGTCTCCCTCTGAAGCCACCACTCAAAACCAGAGCAAATCCTCGTGTTCTGTGCTATCTTTATCTCTAATTGCACTCCTGGAGATCTTCCACACTGCAGAGTTTAACTTCAATCTAGCTCCTGGAGATCTACAACCATGCAGAGTTTAGCTCCAACGCCACCCCTGGAGATCATCCACCCTGCAGAGTTCAGCTCTCACCCTGATCCTGGAGCTCTCTCGCCCTGCAGAGGTTAGCTCAGAGTCTGCACCTAGAGATCTACCAGCCTGCAGAGTTCAGTAGTACAGTGAATGCTAAAGAAACCCCTGCAGAGTTCAGTAGTACAGTGAATGCTAAAGAAACCCCTGCAGAGTTCAGTAGTACAGTGAATGCTAAAGAAACCCCTGCAGAGTTCAGTAGTATAGTGAATGCAACCTTGTTCTCCTGCTGTAATGGTTTTACTCTTCATTTGCAGTTTATCCACCCACAACCAGAAATGCTCTTTGCAGTCACTCAGAGTAATTCAGCACTAAGTGATTCAGTTGCAAGCCAAATTTATGATTCATTTGTATCTTTTCTGCCAGCTCTCTGTACCATACAAAGTGTTTGCAGTTCAGCTGTTGGAATGGTAAGAATACAGCTCTGATGCATGCAAAAAATAATTAGTTATGGCATCATCCGCTCTCTGCCACTTATTCGGTGTGTGTGTGTGTGTGTGTGTGTGTGATTTGAGAGGATTACTCTGCTGGTGCGTGAGTTCCAGACTCCTCCTGTGCCGTTAATGACTGTGTGTTTAGATGTGTGTGTGGTTGGGAGACACAGGCGACTCTACCCACAGCCTTGCGCTGTAATTGGTCCATCTGGGGATTGTGACGCTCTCTCTCTTGCTCAACAGAAAACGCTGCTGTTCTCCACTTTAATACGCACATATAGATGAGGGAGTCGACCACTATGGTTTAAGTCCTGCCAGTTCTTTCTGGAGCGTGTCAGTTGCGTGTCATAACATAAAATTAATGTCTGTATTAAACTTTCTGTTGTACTTGCGGTGGATTGGAGATGCGGTATTGGTGGTATTGTGCTTTATTGTTAAAATGAACCCTTACTGGGAGATCCTTATTAGTCTAGCAAGAGATGTGCACCAGTATTTCTGCACGCTTCCTTTCTCTTTTACACCTGTTTGTACCCTTCCCCTGATATTCAGGTTTCCATCAGAGAGAGAGAGAGATAGAGAAAAGGGGAGAGGTGGTGAGAGAGTG
>JAOXYF010000020.1:1457023-1468905 GCA_028565775.1 Sternarchorhynchus goeldii | reverse complement strand
GGGGGAGGTCACTCGAGGGGGGGGCCCCACGAATGAATTCTCGGCGCGACAGCTAAAGACTCGAGCGCCGACGACCCTCAAGAAGGGCGGGGCTTAAACCTTTGGCAACAACTTTACAACAAAGAAGACCGTTAGACTAAAGGGGACAGCCTGGAGTGCAGCTCTGCATTTTTTACCCCCTCCCCCTTCCCCAGGTTTGTCTATAGCTGATCAACAAAGAGGCTTGGAAATCATGCATCAGTTGCTCTAAATTTTTTTTTCTTCTTCTTCCTGGACCTACACAAACATGACTAATGTCCGTGCGCTATAAGCGCACACTTACGAACTGGAATGTTCCACTCCATCTGAGAACAACTCAACAAAACCCATTCGACTCGCTCTGCTGCATCTGGGGAAGAAACCTTTTTAATGTTTGTCTAACTTTTTTTTTTTGCCTTAAGAGGTAAAGGACATCAAGGCATCATAATGCTAAGGGGGAGGCCTGTATTAAACTAATGGAACAAGACTGGCTAAATTTCATGGAATGTTACATTTTTAAAAGGAACCAGGTGGCATAATTTAAGATGTCCAAACACGTCAACACTTGACAGCTGTGAGAATGATTACAAAAGGGTTGACGATTCACAACTTGTGCTGTTTTAAAGTGTAAACCTTACAATTAGGTAGAAAACAAAATCAGTTAAAATTAACCTTTTGTTACAAAGCCCTTAAACGACATCTAAATGTTATGGTTGAAAAAACAGGAGGTAGGATAAAAAAAAAAGAAAAGAAAAAAAATGAGCACTTTTGTAACAAAACATTCGGCAGCTTTTCTATTAGCTGACGTCAGGTTGCCGTTGTTCCCAAACGAAGCTTCTTAATCTCCTTCCTCTTCCTCAGATTCAGATTCTACAACACAAAAAAAAATACTGCATCAGGTCTTGAGTGGTGGATAGATTTCTGGCTACCAAACCAAAGGCTGGTCTTAGATCATCTAATTCCCAGATGCAGGTAACCCTTCATCATGTTGGAAGATGGGACCAGAGATTGAAGATGTTCTTACTAGTGAAGACTTGGTTCTTAAAACAGCCTCTAGTCGGTCCCCAAAACATCAGTATGCACTTGCAACTAGTGTTCATAACTATATACTGCCACCCCCAAAACCATAATCCCTGCACTTGCTGAAAACTGCATTTCCATGAGCGGGCAGGCGGAGTGGCGCGGCGCTATGGTTACCTTCCTCTGCATTCTTTAGCCACTCCACAAACTTCTTCATCTGCTCCAGGAAGACGCTCTTGCCTTTGGCCAGGTGTCCTTCAGTGTACCACTTCAGAATAGCCTCCTCGCTCAGTACATCAGCTGGCAGCACGAAACCGGGGGGACAAATGAAACAAAACCAAGCCAAAAATCAACCACCAGCAGACAGGACAGCAGTGACCACATCCTAGTTTTAGACCGTTGTGCTAAAGCATCAGAGCTTCACTGGGTCTGAGGGTGCGCACATTTCTGACAGTTACCACACATCTCCATTACATTATTGCCACGTGGCGGCAGTATGCAGTATTCATGAAGAAGCGCTCCCAACCTCTTCAAAAGGCTGCGGTGGTTTTAAGGTTCACCTGATCTTTAAACCATTCGGCAGCACAAAAGACCAGCTCCATGGGCCTTCCCGCAGAAACTTACCTTTATAGAGCAGCACCACAATCTTCTGGAAGGCCTTCATGAAGTGGATGTTGTCGTAGCAGTACTCCTGGATCTTGAGGAGCAGTGTGAGCTCAGACAGGCCCTGGGAGGTGAACGCCTTCAGCAGGGGACTGTATTGCTGAAAACAGAGGCACGTTAACGAGATGCAGGCGGCTCCTTGGGTTTTTAATATCAAACCTGACCACCATTCAACTGAACCACACCCACCACACCCCAGGCAAGGAAAGAATTGGTGGCCGAAATGCATTTGAGGTTTAGGAAAGAAAGTGTTCCAAGACTGGCACACATTTCCATATTCGTTCTATATATACACAAAATATAAATATTCCCATATTTTGTATTAGGCCAGCTTAGTACAGCTTCGGCTAGACAGCTGCGGTCTGCATCTTCTATATACAGCAAAGCTGTAAAAATAATTAACAGCACAGCTTTAGACAGGCTTGTCAAATGCAGAAATTCTCATTTACTTTTTGTGAAAAATGACTGGAAAAATGTTGCAGGAATGCATCGGTGCATGTGCTTCCAAAACAGTCTAGGAGCTAAAAACACAAGCGTCAAACGCAGAGCCGCACTGCACTCCCTGCGTCTCTGAAAAGCAAGGTTTAGGTCCGCCCAACAGAATGTGCACATTTGGATTTGGAAATGCTTCGTGGGAAACACTATATATTTCAGTGCACTTGGGGAACAAGTTGAAGGCAGACTGTTGAGTCAGCACGCGAAAGGCCACATTCTAATGCTGCTGCCGAATTTCACCGCACACGAAATCTTAACCGACCACAGCTTACGCTCTTCACAACCGGACAAGTATCACCTTACCAAGTACGAGTTTGTACAGACTCCATCAAGGTCATTGTTCTGCAAGCCAGTCAGGCCAGCATAGAACACCCTCATCCCCGTTACCATCCTCTTGAACTCGGCTACGATTCAAACAATTTTTTTTTATTCCTAGCTTCACTCCCTCTGGTGCCAACCCCTTCCCAAAACTGAGTGGCTTAGAGGAACCTGACTGCGACAACACGGTATAAGCAGACCTGAAATTGGGTTAACGCATCTGTCCAATGGGCTTGCAGTACCTTCAAGTGTTTGATGGCTTGTTCGGTAACGAGCTCCTCTTTCTTGTTCCACTCCACGGAGCTCATCACGCTGGTCCAAACGATGCCGATTGCCGTCTGCTCGGAGATGTTGGTTTTCTTCATCTCCTCGCGCACGTACGCGATTATCTGCAGCGGGGCATAAGAAACGCGTGTTAGGCAGGAGGGTGGGAACCGGGCAGGGGCCAGCAGCACAAAGGAGAGGCTCCAAGCATGGGGAGGGCAGGGCAGAAAGCGCTCGAGTGCAAAGCCTTCGGTCGCAACAGGGACCTCACCATTAGTGTGTGTGTGTTTTATTTTAAAGGCATCAGTCACTTCTAGAAACTTAACCAGTTCTCGATTAAGCACCCAGCAGGAGTTCACAGACTCAGGACGTGCACAGTTGCGCCAGACGACTAAAGAAAGGTGCACATGGAAGACCAAAAGTTGTTAAGCCTGAATACATGCCCTTAGGTGGGGTGGGTGGATGGGTAAGGGAGGTCGACCTACATCTTTGAGGGTCTCCCCGCGAGACATCTGCTCCTGCAGCTCTTTCTGCAGTTCCTTGCGGGCCCCGATGGACTGCTGGTTGCGAGCAAAGTCGGACAGCTCCTTCAGCCCAGCATCCGTGAAGTATTTGGAGAAGTGCTCGCAGCTCCGCTTGTTGGCAGGAAACAGCTCCTGTCGAGTCAACAGGCATGTTGGTTGCCTTTCACATGCCCCCCCCAACCACCCCGCACGATTCGGCTCACAAAGGATACGAGTACAAAAACCGAATGTCACATGAGAGCAAAACGAACACGAAGTTTACTGCACGAGATATTGTAAACGCCTGAATTGAAACCCCCAGACTATGTTCACCAAGAGATATTCCTTGTGGGGCCTGATTCTCAACTAGCGAGCTGCCATCACGTTTCTGTCACCCTCGGTAACATTTTGCTTTATGAGCAAATCTGAAAACACTAAAGTTGGTGGGCTGGCCATGTGTGTTCTGCAGAGGTTCTGTATTGATGGCTTAGATACTCTACCATCAGCCTGTTGTCCATGCCAACTTTCCGCAGACTGGCGGCGACCGAGTTGATGTCCTTCTCATTGATCCAGGATTTAAACAGTTTGACGGCGAAGGCGGCAGAGACACCTGGAAAACAGGGTGGAGGAAGACGGCCATTAGCGGGCGCCTCGTCCTGGTTCGGCAGAGCCACCGGGTCGGACCTTGGTCCACTGCCACTCTTTACCTTCTTTGACCAGGTTCTCGTTGAAGAGGCTGCTCAGAATGGATGCAGAGATGTTCCCATTGGCCAGCAGGATGCCCGTCAGCATGGCCAGCTTGTTGCGCTCCGACTCTGTGAACCCTTTTAAAAACAGCAGCAGCTGCAGGACAAAACGCGGAGGGCATTAGGACCCTTCTGCTAAAGACACAAGGGCCTTAATCTCCAGCATTGCAGAGCTGGGGTTTTCCTCTCTGCTCACGGAGTTCAACCACCCTGTGCAAAGCTGTGCAGCATCAACCCAGATAAACAAGGTCTTAAAGAGCATTGCAATATTCTATTAGATCTTAATCTGCACAGGCTAAATTATGAGGAACAGGGCTGCCCGTTTTAGCCAGCAGCAGCAAGGGGTGTTTCTGCACAACCAGCCAGACCCCTAAAGCTTTTTGTAGGTTGAGGAAACAAAAACCACTCACCTTCTTGATCTCCTCCTCAAATCCTTTCTCCAGGTACTTGTATCGCCTGATCAGCTTGTTAAAAACCTACAGCCAGACAAGTTCAGACACATTTACTGTAGGGAAAAACCTAACTGTTGCCTCTCTAAACACAGACATGTTCCTGTCTCTTACAGACACATACTGAAAACATTTTACATTTAACAAAACATCTCTAGCCAAAGAACTTAGATCTCTGAACTTTGGCTCTGGAGATTTGGGATTTTTTTTTTTGCCTTTGTTAAGTAGGCCAAGGTAGGGGCTGGAGTGATTACCTGAGCATAAGCTTGCATTGTCTCCAGGTCTTCTTTGGCCGTAAAGAGACAGTACTCAGTCCGACTCATGTCATCGGATAGGGTCCCACCCGGGGCTGTTCCAGAGAAGAAAGTTTAAAAAAAAAAACAAAAAAAAAACCCAAACAAACAAACAAAACCAAACAAAAAAAAACACTTAACTATGGCGCCAATCTGACACACGAGTGTTCCGCTTCACGGAAACTACAATTTCGCAACACGGTAAAAGTGAAATAAGGACTGGCAGAGGATTCGTCTGGCTTCAGCTTCCCATAGCCATTATGTGCTAAAGCAAAATAAACACACCCCCATACGCATGAGCTGGAGTACCAGCGTTCAACAAGACAATACGGTAAACAAGGCCAACACCTGGAACACGTGGCAAACGATAACCTTACACTCAGGAGAAAATGGTGTGCTTGTTATAAACTCATCAGTACTCACGAATCACGCATGACCAAAACCACACATGCTTATAATTGCGTTACATGTGCTAAATGCTAACAAAAAGTGTTTTCTTACCCAGCATTCCACCAGCCACCAGGATATCGAACAGTGTCTCTGCATACCGGCGATAGTCGAGCTTAGCACCAGAAGCATCGAGGAACTTTGCAACCGCTTCCAAGTCAGTGCCAGTTTGGTTCAAGCCTTGCACGATACTTTCTTGAAACTGAGAAGGGTCAAATCTCTCCTTTTCATCTGAGGGGAGGGGGGGGAGAAGGGAAAACCCAGTTTAAATGTTATATTGGCAGCATTATACCAACAGGCATGCTGAAGGGTTATCTAAACCCAAGCCTTTGTGCGCTCACCTCTTTTCCGAGTTTTAAAACGCTGGCCGGTTAGCGTTGGCTTTTGCTGCTTTTGATTATTCATAAAAGACACCTGTTAACGACACGAATACACAACCTGATGAACACGTGAAAATCTGATCAAGCGTCAGTGTGGTGAAGAACATAGACATGGCCACAACGGCTGAATGGCGTTAACCCGAGAATCCCAATATTGAGTCAAGAGAGAAGGTGAAATCCAGACAGCATTACACGTTACGATTCTAAGCACTTTAGATGCATTGTTATACACACAGGCCTCCACTAAAGGACTTTGCCATCCAAATCATGTGCCAACATACTTCCGGAAATGAGTCGGTAACAGCCAAGAGCTGTTAGCTAACGAGAGCTAACTCGCCTAACATGACGAGCGGCATACATTTTGCAACTAGTTTCAATCCTTCCCCCGCATTACGCGCATGCAAAGTATTATATACAACAATTGCTATACCTTGTTGACTAAACTACAATGTTGCCAAGATACGATGTCAGTACAAGTCGAAGGCCTAAAGAATAAACTGAAAAACCGGTAGTCTATCCACACTGGACACGTTGTGATGAAGCTAGCTAGCTAACGATGCATGGCAGAGAGGCCTAACATCTGACCGAGCGCACAATCAACCACGGCACCGATACCGGATTCTTTAAATGTTAATAAATTAAGTTTAACAACAGCAAGCGACGACGTTTGCTTGCGGAGTCATCCGGCTACAGCAGCAATAAAAAAAACTACAGACACGATTTCCCCGATGAGCTGGTAAATCCAGATAGCTTTCCAGAAAATAATCGCTACTGGCACCGCTGTTTAATTTTGGTCGCAAGCTAGCAAGCTAATAGTTAACCTTAGCTATGAAAAGACAAATTACATGCCATCCAAGAACGACAGCTGAACGAGGCAGATGAGTTTTGATTTAAGATAATGTGTGTGTTAAATTTTTTTAAGTACGACACTCACCGAAATTAATTCAGATAAAAAACGGCTTTTGAACCAACGAACAAAGCAACACAATGGCTGTCCCGAACCCAACAAAAAAAACCCTCCCAGAAAGCGAGATTTTGTGCGGCGGCGCAGACTACATAAAAAATGTGGACCCGTACATTTCGTGCGTGGGGGACAAGGTTTTCTTTAGAACCTGGATTTATGTGTAATCACAAGCAGTTAATGAGTGAAATAACATGTACTTGGCATACAACATCAAACGCAATTATTTAAAAAAACATAACCGCGTCTTATAGCTTTTATGTTGTATATTTAAAAAACAGCCCCCCCTTTGTCTAGCCACGTTGACTATACCGATGTTTAAAAAAGGCTGTGATTTGCACAGCAACCTAATGTAGGCCTAAATTTTATTTTGTTTTTTTATACACCCTTATACAAAAAGCGGGATGGACATAATCTTAACATCCTTTGTGTTTTACTGTCTCAGCTACGTGAATGCATGTCTCAGTTTGATGTGTAGTTGTTTTGTCTGGATCACAGATGGTTTTAATTCTATGGTCTGGATTAAAATTTCTCGCTTTGTTTTGGTTCTCTTATCAAGATAATGGGAGCGGTCTTTGTTAAATTAAAAAGATGCGTGTAGGTAGAGCTTTGTAGACATGAGGTACTAATTATACATTTTAAAAACTTTTAATGGTGTTTTCCAGTTAATGTCAAAGTTTATTTTTTATATTTTTGCTGTCATCTGAATGTCCTATTATTTTCTCATTTTAGATATAGAAAATCTTTTTGCCTAAAATCTTTAGTAAACATAGACACAAACAGGTTTTTAACCTTTATTAACTCTTGTTATCTTCAGAAACTAGTTTACAGATCACATTGATATACTACTTGCTCAAAGTAATAACAAAGACTATATTTAAAAGATTAATGTAAATGTTTTAATTTTGTGGGGGAAAAAATGTGTTAAAAACTTTTTCCCCTTCTAAACCCTCCTGCTGTACAGAGCTGATCGCACACCAGACTCAGTCTGAAAACCAAAGGTAGAGGAATATGTTTTTTTATTAACCACAACTGGTGCAGAGACACGGTTATGTTTTGGAGTGATCACACAAAAATGAACAGGCTAAGAACCTCGGCCTGTCAGGATCCGCAACATCAGCTCCAGCACCACAATACTGAACACACGAGTACCCCAGGACCATATGCTCAGTCCATTGCTGTTCACTTTTCTATACAGCAAAGCTCAAATCGCATCATCAAGACTGCAGATGATATAGCGGATGACCTCATCAGCAACAACAAATCACCATACAGGGAGCATGTAAAGGAGTTTACAGGTGGGCATAGGGAAAACACACATGATGTTGATAAAACTAGAGGTATAATTATTGACTTCAGAAACTGTGGTGCTAAATTATTGACTTCAGGAACTGCGGTGAGCATTCTCAAAGCTGCATCAATTGCACAGCTGTAAAGAGAGTAAAAAGCTCCACATTCCTTGGTGTGCATATCAAAGACAACTTCACCTTGATCTTCATCTGAATCCTCAGCACTTGCTTAGCCCAACAAGCCCAGCACTTCACTTCATTCCATCCTCACCAGCTTCTGCAGAGTGGGAGCTGCTCTGTCTTGGACTACAGGTCTCTATAATGGATTGTGAGAACAGCTAAGAAGAACATTAGGGCAATCTCTCATCTATCATAACCACCAAGACTTATTCCATCACCCATTCTAAATGGACCTTTCTCATACACTACTGCACCTTTTTATAACCTTAGGAACAATGCTTATTATGCCACTATAAACATGTAACATCATTTTGCTGTTAGCACATAAATAACAGGATGAGACAGAATTTTCCATCAGTCATATAAAGACAAAATAGCAGTTATGATATTTGGCAACAGAGAGGAGCATTTTAAAATATGTGCATATATTGAATGTAGGGGTCAAAAAACTAAAGCCCTAGGCATTCTAATAGATTTAACCTTTATTAGCAACATCAAATCAATCACATAGAATCAATAATAATAATAATAATAATAATAATAATAATAATAACAATAGTTATTTATTGAGTGCCTTCTGCAAACCCAAGGTTGCTTGGGTGAAAAACCCTAAGAAGAACATATTATAGAGGAAAGTTTTAAGATGAATTTTAAAGAACGACAATATGGAGCAGTAACAGAAAGATCATGGAAAACATTTACAAAGTTTAGGAGCAGCTACACTGAAGAATCTGCCACCATGGTTGTGTTGAGTTTGGGAAGCAGTCAGAAGACCAGAGCTGGAGGGTCTAAGGGTGGAAGAGAGATGATTGTGCTCAGAAGAAAGGGTTTATACCTCAGTGAGGCCTAGAGAAACCCTTGCATGCTGACTATTGTAATGGTATCCTAATTCTTCAGAAAGACAAGAGAACAACCATGTTATTCATAATGCAGCTGCAAGAGTTTTAACCAGGACAAAGAGATGGAGCACATTACTCCTGTTCTAAAACTCCACTTTTTCTTCCAGTTAGTTGCAGAATTGATTTTAAAGCACTGCTGCTAGTCTTTAAATAACTGAATGGAGAATACAGTTATGATATGCTAAAAGAATACAAAACCAATCCATCTCTTAGAGAGTTCCATGGACACAGGTCACCCCGTAGAGCCTAGAATTCAGAATTCATGATGAAGTATTTCTTTCTTATATTACATATAACTGGAAGCAGCCAACTGAATTTAGATGTGTCCCAAATGTAGCAATTTGTAAATCCAGTTTAATAACAGTTCTATTCTGTTATGCTTAAAGTTGAGATCTTCAACCTCATATTTCAGTTCTTTATTCTGTATTGATATTATCTTATTACTGCACTTTATTCTTTAAATGCAATTGTCCTTTTAATTTACATTGTTGCAGTATTTATTATTTAAATATTTATCATTAATATTTATATTTAATTTTAGTGAACTTGCCTCACCTTGCTATTACTGTTATAAGTCAGACCATTCTCTATCTTGTGTGATATCTACTAAGTGTGAGCTATACATTGGTAGGTGTAGCACTGTAGTTGTTTTTGATGTTGTTGTTGTTCTTGCAAATTGGGACAGACTGTAGCTACCGCAACTGCCCATGTGGATCGGATGTATGACTAATGATACTCTACTTATATTTAATGATGCACAGTTATATTTAGCTGTGAGAAAAATGTGGGTATTACAGGAGTGGTCGGCTATCTGTCGGCTTGTGCAGTAAAAGTAAGAAATGCTGAGAGGAAATGTATGTGGAGATGACTCATGATCACGTAGACTACATTTCATCCTCTGGATAGCACGCGATACTCTGTAGAGTGTCATACACTTAATGAGCTCACCCTTTCCACACGACACGTTGATACACTATCCATTCATGAACACACATACGCACACAGTTTGTTCCTTCATCCGTACCAGGCATTTAAAGTAATGGTGTCAAAGATGATCTGATTTTACAACACACTGTAACTGATAAATGTTACATTAAAAAAAAGATTCACTATCTGTATGTAGTACTAGGTAATGACTTCAGCTTGAGCTTTGTGATCGTGCTGTGTTTATTATGGGAAATGTGAGCTATGAAAAGTGAAAAATGAGCTGCAACTTCCATCATGAATAGTTCACATTCAGGATGGTTCAATTGCCATGAGTGAAGGCAGAGGAATTAACTGTTCATCCAGAACGTGTTACTTAAGATGATCTCAATTCTGTGGCGATATTGGGAAATTGGACCCAGATCCCCCACGACTAACCCATCAACCACAACACTTTTATCTATGTTCAACTAATCATGAAGTGTTTGTTTTATTTAATTAATTTAATTACACAGTTCTACCCCATTTTCAAACCTGATATGACTTTGAAATTAATTATCAAGTTAATTAACAATGATCAAGTTAACAGAATTTAACAAAATTGAGTTTTTCTAGCAGTGTCGGTAGGCAAAATCTAAATTACTCAAAGGAAATACCAAATCTGTAAACAATACATAAAGAATTAAGTTTAGCTAATATATTAATTAAAACTACATTGCTACAAAATATTGCTACATTAAATCAAGAATAATCGTTGAATAAGTAAAAAGGCTGGTAAAAAGACTGTATCATTTCAATAGTTCAAGTATCTAAGTATGTTTTTATGTATATAATTGTAAATCAGATAGAATATTTATCATCTAGAATTTAAAAATACTACATTATGAACATATAAAAACATCTATGTGCATGGCACAGAAGACATCAAAGTGCCTCTGCAAATTCTATATATACCATATAAATGTTATATGATAAAGCCAATAATTTGTAAGCATTAACACCACACTGATTTCTCTGTGTACTAGACTTTTGCTGTTTCTAGGATTTTGCCTTTGTGTTATGCTGAATGTATGCTGCCTGTCTGGATACGAAATTCACATGATTTAACAAATTCACCCATTCAGTCATGGTCTGAGCCTAGACAATGAAGCAACACGGTACATAATAAATTTGCTTTGAAGAATTTTATTCTGATATTACTACATATTTTTCATTTGCATAACACATCCCATAATTGCATTGTGACATTTTTTGATGACCTACATTAGAATGTTATACCATACTACATACCATACAAGGTACCAACGAAGTAACACTTAGAATTCTAACACGAATGGATGTAAAGATTAGCACTGGTACAGAGTCTTGATCCTCTGGACATCAATGTTGGAGAGTTCAACTCTCTGTCCAATTGCCACTGATGCATTAGGAATGGGAACGATGGTGTCCAGGCCGTTGGTGGAGAAAGCCGTTCTTCCATAGTGCATCACGGAGGTGTAGTCGTATGGTGTGTTTTGGTTGTTGGTGTTTGCCTTGTTAAAATTGGACTGCATTGCTGGGTCAATGTTTTGCCAGTTGATCCTGACATAGTTATCACGGTCACTCCTGGTATGCTCGTGGTAGAAACCCAGCGCATGGTTCAGCTCGTGCTCCACGATGCCATGATACACACAGCCGTTTGTGCTGAGAGAGACCACCTGAAGACCACCCTGTTTGCCAATAGCAGAGTAGCACCTGAGAGTTAGGGAGAAGAGAGTTCTGGTCAGCGGGGTCAAGGTATTGACAAAATGTATAAAACAGACATAATTGAAGAAAAATGATTAAAAATAATTCAAATATTTCCCTGCTCTCACCCATCTAGGCTCTTAATGCTGAGGTAGTCACTTTCAATTGTTCTGGGAACAAAGCGAATGCAGGTTTTGCTGTGGAAGCTTGCCATGGCGTTGGTTATTACAGTCTTGTCAGAAAAAGCTGTAAAATAATTCACCAAAACATTAACAAACACAATCAACATAGGTGTAAAACGTGAATCA
>JAOXYF010000020.1:1445143-1456923 GCA_028565775.1 Sternarchorhynchus goeldii | reverse complement strand
ATGCGTGAACCTCCAGTAGGCATTACTATCACAAACCAAGTGAAATATGTCTGCAGATATAACAGTAACCGAACTGACAAATGCTGCGAACTAAATGTTTTTTTCTGTTGAAATTCGTTTGAACAGATTCCGTCTGTTTATGACGTCATCGCAGCGTTGTGCTTAAATAAAGAACTCGAGGTGGTGTGTGGCGTGTACAGTGACGTCATATAGGGACTTGGGTAAGGGACATCTTCTACCAGACGTATTATGCTATGGTGAATAGCTCATTAGGCAGTCATAACGTTTGTGTGTGTGTGTTTTACGAGGAAAAAATCGCGAAAGCGAAAATAAATCATTGGTATGTACAATGTTTTAAGACACGGATGGTTCAAAACTACACATCGTACTATATTGATAACTAAATATTGCTGAGGAAATCAGTGTAGGGTAAAGGTCCTACACTGTAGTGAGTGTACATACATACGAACTTGCACGTAATTTCAAACGCAAGTCCCTATACAAATTCAATCAAACGGCGGACTTTAACTTCAGCAGCAACCCCGCTTCCCACGTGCCTGAAATCAGACATACAAACAAACCGATCTGCATTCATGTAAATTAGACCATATAAATTAGTATGTGAACGGAGTAATAAGCTCCCCTCTCTCTGTGTTGCACACATTTAAATAGGAAAAAGAAGGCGGAAATTTCACACCCCTATCCAAATACATATGGATTAATTTTTCTTTGCACGCAGGTTACAACGTGTAACAGAATTATATGCCAGCCGAATACAAATATTAAGTGCTGCTTCTGAATCATCATGAAAAAGTTTATTTCAGTAATTCCATTCAAAAAGTGAAACTTGTATATTATATTCATTCATTACACACAGACTGATATATTCAAACGTTTATTTCTTTTAATTTAGATTATTATAACTGACAACTAATGAAAATCCCAAATTCAGTATCTCAGATAATTAGAATTACTGAAATGCATACACTTTTTCATGATATTTTAATTTTATGACCAGCACCAGCACATGTAATCTGGGATTTATGCCAGGCCCAGATTACATGTTTTCCTCAGTGATGGTAACTGTGCCAAATTTGGCAATCATAGTGCCATGAATTCTTGTCATGTCTTGGTCAGGAGACCAATTTTTGTCTAAATGAATTTAGACTAAGTGTATTCTATTTTTGTCAATGTATTTTTTTTTAGGACCTTTAATTGGTTGTTACTTCCTAAAATGTCAAAAAGGCAGTGGTATTTTTGCCACAGCTCAAGAAACGTTTCCTTTTTTCCCTCAAATTTACAAAGATTTTGCTTACATAGATGATGTAGTTTTATTTATTTAGATATAGGTTCTCTCAAAGCAGCTTTACAAATGTTTGGATCCAGATCCCTCATGAGCACACCACTGATGTGGTAAAGGGAAAACAGCTGACGGAGTGCAGGATGTGGTCTACATAACTCCCATCACAGTGTCCAATGATGGGTTTCTCAAATTTCATCTGCAGTGAACATGTCAGTACTGTAATATCACTACAATTAAGGAGGCCTCACTGCCATCATAAAATCACCACACTGACTGTGGCACAGTGATTAAAGGCCAGTGTGGCTACTGGCACTCACAAACTAATTTCACATACAATCACGTTTCATGTAAATTAGATTTTTATCAGGCGCATTGACGGAGGTAGGCAACCGTCAACAATTAGGCAACTTTTTCATGGACATTATTCACAGTGATATAACGATATGGAATTCTCTCATCTCAAATTATTTTACAGGATGGTTGTATTTTTATGCCTCCACCAGAGGGCCCCACACCAGTGTGAATGTAGAATATTAGGTACAGTAAAGATAGCTTTTCTGTCCAAATCCCTGTCATATTTGTTAGAACACATCTCTCTAGAACACGTGCAACAAAACAACTGAATATGTTCTGTTATATTAGATGTTGATCCATGATCGTCCATAATCCATAAGTTGTGCCTTTGGTTCCATCAGCCATGTTTTGAAATGAAACTTTTCAGCAACTTGGCTAGCAAAAATATCTGACATTAGCAAACTAAGGCATTAGCAATACCAACTAGTTGCCTAGTTACACTGAGAAGTTGGTGGTGGTGTTAGCGTGTATTGTAGATCAGACACAGCAGTGTTGCTGGAGTTTTTAAACTCACTGTCCACACTGTTAAGACACTCCTCCCTTGTTGGCCCACCTTATACATGTAAAGTAAGGGATGTTGGCTCATTATTGTGATCCACCAAAAAAGAAATACCTGCTCTTTGATGATTCGGGGGGGTGGGGGGGTGTGAAGGGCACATCCTGACCTCTGAAGAACAGGGTGAAAAGGGGTTAAGAAAGTATGCGGAAACAGATGGACTAATTTTACTTTGGTACAACCTACACCAGAAACCCAAGTATCTTAGCCTGACTCTCTAATCTTCTGTCTCATTTTACCCTTTGTGAAACATTGCAAAAGTCAGATCTTGTTTATCTTTTTGTGCTGCTTGGTGGCTGCTTCTGGCTGTCGAGACAAATGCAATTCCTTTCTGAAAGGAGGGCTCAAGTTTCTAGGGCTCCAGGTCCTAACACCATATTACTCCTGTGATTCATGGCCTTCACTATCTCCCAATGTATCTCCCAATTCACTTCAAAATTGGTCTTCCCCGCTCTGTCTTGCTTACTGTTCCTGCATCTACATTCTGTAATGTCAGTGACGGAGCGTCCTGTGGAGCAAATACATGTGTCAGATGTAGTAATGTGTCACTAATAAACCGTACAACTATGACGGTAAAGTTGATGTTTAGACTCTAGCCTCATTACTCTAGCTTAAGTATAACTTTCTTAGAGGAAACAAACTTTCCTGGAAGTCACACTGGATATGGCTGTTAAATTTAGTAACACAGCAGTTACTGCATAGCATGCTTTAAGTTTAATAACTAAAGAATATGGCTAGAATTTGATTATGTGGCTCACGTTAATTTCTCAGATCCCTCTTTAGTACAGTTCACAGATCATTTTTCATTATGCTCACAAAGTTAGGATATTCTTTCTCACCGTATTTTTACAGGTAGCCCACAAGGGGCAATATTAGGACCCCATCTTGTTTTCAGTTTATATCAATAATAATCTCGTTGCAGGCAATGACTTCGCTCATTTATATACTGATGGCACAGTTGTGTATGCCATTGGCCCTTTGCAGGAATCTGTGATGTCACCATTCCAGAATGGCTTCCTCCAGATTCAAATAACTTTTGCCAAACTTAAGCTGTCGCTAAACAACTCAAAGAATGTCGCTGTAAGCTAAACAACTCAAAGAATAAGATAATGTGGTTCAATCGGAATGTATCTATACCGCCTTGACTCTTTCTAATCTTCTACCTGGAATAGAAAATGACAAATCTGGGTATATAGATAGATAGTTCTTTAGATTGTAATTTGTTGATATCAGAAAAAGATAGTCATGGCCAGGCTAATATATACAGAAACCATTCTTCTTTTACTTGTTCTGCAAAAATTACTCTGGTTCAAATTATTATTCTCTCCCTGTTTGATTATGGTGATGTAGTTTTACAGACTGCCCAGTAAAGGTGTTTTAACAAGTTTGATACTCCTTCATTCAGCATTTTATTACAAACACACACCATGGTTCACTTCGTTGCCTTGTCAACTGGCCCTCTTTACATAATCATAGCATACATTGGTTTTGTTAATTTTAACTCCGTCTGACTCCATCATACTTACGAACTCTACTGTCTTTAACATTCTTTGAATATAAAGGTTATACCTAGTGTTATATTTAACTAATAGAGCCAAAAAAAAAATGATCTTGCCTCCTCTTGGTTTTAGTTTGCTGCCGCACACTTTTTCCAAGTTTGATTGGAACAAATTACAAAAAATTCAAACTGGAATCGTTAATCTTAATGTGATTTTAAGAATTGTTTCTGGGACATAATTGATATCTGTACCCGTTTGTCTGCTAGCGTATGATTTTAGAACCATCACATATCATGTATCTGTGTGTGTTACTTTGTTCTTTCCTGCTTCTTTCCTTTTTCATCAAACGGCTCTTGCTGCTCGTCAAGCCATCACTGTAAATACGAATTTTTTCTTAATGACTTTCCTGGTAAAATTAAAGGTTTGATTTGATTTTTTTTTAGTTGGTGAACTGTGAACCAGGTGAACTGTGTGGCAGCTCTTTTATTGCACTTTTGAACTAATTCTGCATGTACTGCCAGATGCTGAACCTGCACTGGGTATGAGCGCCCCATCAGCACCAACCAGGTTCTCCTCAAAGCAGGAGCGCATCTCAACAGCTGTTTCAGAACTAGGATATTTCATTACCCTGGAGAACCCTGGACTCAACTGGCAGAGAACAGCCTGGCACTTATTAATCTTAAAGATGATTTCAATAAATCTAAACGGAGTGTTACAAGAAACCTTATTTAGGTCACAGGACTGATTTGTTACAAAAGCTAGTAAATACATCAAGGTTATAACTTTAGAAAAATCAGTTGTTAGGAAATATCAAATGAATGTTGAATAAAATTTAGATAGCTTTATGGTAAATTCCTGAATTAGTTGTATGTGAGCAAGATGCCTAAAACCATTTGTTGTAAATTTTAGCCAATTATGCAAATTAGAAGATTTCATAGTAATAAGTAAAGTTGAGCTCATTTTTGATTATGATTATTATTATTATGTAATATGTTCAACAGACTGTTTAAACCATGTCATTTTGAAGGTGATGTGATGAGATTGTGCATCAAGGCAGCTCCAACGCCCATAACGGTGAAGTTCCCGCTTCCATCTCTGGAATCTGTAGAAAGAAAATGGTCTATGACATAAAAGAAAAATTAACATAACTCGGGCCAGAGTTGTATCAAAAGCAAAAAGGAAAAAAAAGTAATATAGAAAACATGCACATTTCTTTCACATAAACATCGGATATCTTAAGACAGCAAAAATGTATGTCGCACCATTTGCGTGAAGCGTGTTGTACATGCGAGACAGGCCCGTTCCGGTGTGGCAGGGGTGTGTAGAGGGAACGGTCCGCTCAAACCCACATCTGTCCGGGCTGCAGCTATGGCTTCTTTTATGGCAAAGAACACAGAACTGCCCAGGAACACAACGGGCTCCCCGATGCCCTGAAAAACAACAGCCCATCAGCGAACACCATCCAGAAGACTCAGAGCGAAACTGGCTTAAAACTATTTTTTAAACGGTGTAAAATATTTGCAGCATACACAACTTGTTTACAAGACATTGAACTTGTGTTATGACAAAGTCATAAATAACTGGATGAGCAGGACAAACTAAGTTATGCATGTGTTATAAAAGGTATGTGAGTATATATGAATTTCTTAAGTTATGTCATTAATAAAGCCCTTATGGGACATTCCAAAGGCACAGAGTAAAAGGAATAAGATGAAAGTAGCTCTACCTTTGAGGAGTAGATAGCATGGGGGTTCTGAGAGCCGGTGAGCAGATAGACGTTGAACTGCAGCGGTACGTCGCACACGGCAGGAATCTTATACTGACCCGGACCACGTGTGTGTAAAGACCCAGAGGAGGAGTATTTTAGCTCCTCCATAGTGAAGAGACCCAGGCCCTGCATAAATGAACCTTCGATCTGACGTACATGCATACACACAGACGAGCACGGTCCCAAAGTCACACACACACACACACACACACAATGTGCTGTTTGCAGACGCGAATACAAAACGTAAAAATGTTCCAGGTGAGACTACTACCTGGCCAATGTCGATGGCTGGGTTTATGCTCTTCCCAATGTCCACAACAATGTCTGTTCTCACGGTCTAAGCAAAATGAGAGTGAAATCCTTCACAAATATGGCTGCCGGAATTCCATATCGTTATATCACTGTGAATAATGTCCATGAAAAAGTTGCCTAATTGTTGCATTAATCTGCTTCGGCTGGGGTTTAGTCTCTACTCTCTTGCAGAAGCAGTGTGTGGGATCAACTGCTTGACTAAGCCCCGTAGATGTAGTGTTTGGGATCAGTGCTTGATTAACCCTGTGCTCTCCTGTACAGGTGTCCTGTATAGTCGTATAGGTAATATTAGGGACAGGTCTTTAACTCACCCTGTACTCTCCTGTCAGACAATCCAGCTCCACCTCACTGCAGCAGACGGCGTATGTGAAATACGTGTAAGGCCTTCCTTCTTGTTTCTCCCAGTCCATATTCAGTTCATGGCCTCTGAAAACACAAATACATACAAATAATCATACTGTATTAAAGCACACATATCCACATAGGCATAGTGATACATCCGAGTCAGCTGGAGTAATATTTTTAAAAGTTCAAAAAGTTCAAATGCTACTGGCATTAAATATTAACCGTGAGACCTCGTACAATAAACCTGGCTGTGTAAGGGCAAAGAGTTCAACTTTGAACCTGTAGAATCCTGTAGCTGACAGGCTGATCCTCTCCTCGAACGCTTTAGCAATCTTTACCACAAGAAAAGAAAAAAAAAATTCAACCTTGTATAATGAATAAACATTAGCATGAACGTGGAGTAGCATGTCCTCCTAATGACACCATACCCAGCTTTTCCATGTACCGCTGGGATCCTTCTTCCTGACTGGCTCCAGTCTTTTGTACAAAGTTTGACAGGCATCCTACAAAATGTACATGGATTAAAGTGTGTTTCTGTGCACATGTAGCCATGTGTGTGAGCGTGCATGCGGAGTGTTTTGAATTTTGAGCACGTGCAGTGCCGGGGCGCCCGGTACCAAGACGGCCATGCCGTTGGCGTCGGTGCCAAAGGAAGCCGCGGATGGACACGTGTTGGGGACGGAGCTCGTGCACGTCTCTGAGATGTAGATGAGAGACGGTGGGATGTTCAGCTCTCGACCGACCACCTGTACCCCACACACACACACACACACACACCTGTACTCTTATTCAACTACAGCAGCTCTAATGTGACCCAACAACCAAACACTGAAAACCTTCAATACATTCGAGATCAAGCTTTATTTATAAAGACTTATTTTCAGTGATTTTTGCATATCTTTTTTGAAGGAAGTCATAGCCACACTAGGCTGCCATAGTAAACTTACTACATGGAGATTAATAACTGCTCCGATTGGTGTGAAACGAAGGAGGTGAGCAGTGGCTTTGAGTATGCAGCAAGCTAATTAGCTGAGAGAAGGGAGGTACCTGTTGGAGTTTGGTGTGGATGCCTTGCCCCATCTCGATCCCTCCATGACTTACTAACACTGAACCATCCTTATATATGTGCACCAGTGCAGCTGCCTTTATTATAAACACATACACAAACACACAGCAACATACTTTAACATATGCATGCATACAGCCACATTTATCTCATGAGGCCTCTGTGCAATTTAGTGTGTCTCTCTTCTAACACACACGACAATGCGAGTTAATTACTGAACTGTATCAGGCAAAGGTGAATCTGCAGTGTGGGGACCCAGCAGTGTTGACTCCCCCCTCATTGGGCCCCAGCAGTGCCGAGTCCCCCCTCATTGGGCCCCAGCAGTGCCGAGTCCCCCCTCATTGGGCAACCCGAGCCCCAGCCAGATACCTGCTGCAGGACTGGGTGTGCAAAGCCCACTCCGTATTTGATGGGGACCATGGCGATGCCCCTTTTCTTCCACTGATTCTGCTGGTTAAACTCAGCAATGGCCTGTCGTCTGCGCTCAAGCGCCGCCTTCTCTTTACACTCCGCCCAGCAGCGTTGCAAATTCTCTGGGTCGAACTCCATCTTGTAGTGGGTGAGGGACAAGCCCTTATACAGGTTCATCTCTCTGATCTGTAAATTGCAGAACCCACACTTAAACACAGCCTCAGAAATGTGAGCACACAACTTGTCACCATACTTTTAACATTGTCAACTTTTTGGGTACAAATTACTTCCATTAACATATACTATATATGGTTTTTATTACTACATTTTTAGTACATGGTAGCTTTTACCCAGACTTATTAATTGTAATGATCAACAATTGGAAAAGCTGTACCAGGAAAGTGGATGTTTTATGTTGCCAGACTACTTCTGGACACGTTTGTACATATTTTAAGGATAATAACAAATTACTTTTTTTTTTTTTTTACAATTTTTTTTTACAAATAGCCAAAACATACTTTTAAACTGTAGTATTTCTAAAATGTAATTACCTTGTTACTTTAAAACAAAGCAAATTCACCATAAAAAGTACAATTTCTATCCATTTTAGCTTGTGAAAAAAATGTTTGTAGAGCCCAGTGTTACACTAATCACTTTTAATTATTAATCATTAATCACCATATTTCACATGGAGAGTCGACTGAAACCAAATTACAGAAATTATGATTATGACCCCCAAACTGCCTGTCATTTGACCTCTGACCTCTTCAGCTGGGCGCCCAAGCTTCGTGGCAACATCGTTGATCATGCTCTCAATAACTACCAAGGCCTGTGGCACACCGAACCCTCGGAAAGCTGTGTTGGACGGCAGGTTGGTCTTGCAGGCCACTGACCAACCACGAAGGTTTGGAATGTTATATGCATTATCAATGTGCATGAGGATCTTCTCAACAACCTGGGAGACAGGGAGAAGGCAGGCAGGAGAGAGTGCAAGAGAGGAGGGCAAGAGAAATAAAAAGTAGAGTCATATCTCCCAAATCTGATCTGCAAGTCAAGTTGCACCAAATGAAGACCATCTTTGTATGAATGCTGCAAATCCTCTTATAGACGTAAGGCATCTCACCAACAAAGACTCATCAGGTGTGTTGCCTGCATTGGTGAAGTAGCAGATATCAGCCGCAATGATTTTGCCATCATTCATATAGCCCACCTGAGGACAGACAGACACACACACACACACACACACACACACACACACACATCACTCACAGTGCAAAAATACAGAGAGAGTGAGTTAGAGGTAAACAGAGCAAAGCTTAGAATCAACAACCAGGAGGTACACAAACACAATAAATGCTGAAATCGTTTGACTCGAGTCTAAGGCTAATCTGGTTAAAGGGCAGAGCACAATTACACTCCAGCGGACAGTAACCTCACCGATTCTGAGGTGACGGAAAGGGAGAAACCCACACCTTTAAATTGCATGTCAAATTCCACGGAAGATTGAGTGGTTATAAAATGTTACCACATTATAGATGAGGGGAAATTGTTCCTCAGAGTTTTTAGGCCCCATTCAGAGATCACCTACACACTTAGGTGTTAGATTCTTGAAAAGCATTATTATTATTACTACTACTACTATCATTATTAAAATTGGATGAAAATGTCACCTTATACTTCCCCAACACAGGGTGGCGCCCTCCTGTAATCAGCATGTCTTCCCCTCTCTCCAGGACGCAACGCACTGGCCTCTCAGTCCTTCATGCAACAGGAAACCAAATCAACAGCTCTACCACCAACAGACAAAACCTCAATGCATCAATCAAGCCTTTCAGGCAAATGTTACAATTTTGCGGACGAGCAAACAAGGTTTTACTCCAGGTCGAATCTCTCAGCTGCAAGGCCAGTGGACCTCGGAGTGTGGGAGCTACATGTTTGCTTCCAGCTGCTCACAGCCTGATGGGCAGTGAAAAGGACTCACTTCCAGCTGTTCAGACTGAAGGGCTGAGAGAGACTCACTTCCAGGCTGCCACTGCAGTGATGCTGGCCAGGATGGATGCTTTGGTGAGTTTGCCACCAAACGCCCCGCCGACCCGTTTAATGTGGCAGGACACACGATTGGCAGGGATTCCCAACGTTTCTGCCACTGACATCTATGGAGAAGGTAACCACCATGAGACCAGATGAGATACATTATGACAGAGAGTAATGGATACTGGCATCAGGTATTTGTCCCATACTCATTTACCTATACAAGTAAAAATGTCCAATATTACATGATCCCACATGATACCATGTGATGCAAGTGTAGTGCCCTCATGAAAAGACCACATGAAATGTATTTCATAAATGATGTATTTCGCAAAGCAAGCTTCAAACTGTGCTCTCCCAAAATATTAAAATAAGGTACTATGGCATACTCCCACAACACAAGTAACCTAATAAAACTTACATACACTTGTGTGTATCTGAGTGAGGGGTGTGTGTGTGTGTGTGTGTGTGTGTGTGTGTACCTGTGCACACGTCGGGTGCTGTGCCGACAGATAGACTTTCATCTCCTTCTGCTCCCCTACTGGAATGACCAGCATGCTTTGTGTTTCCATGTAAAAGTGCTCCTGTCCTCCTACACGCAACTCTCCTGGGGGACAAACACTGAGCTTTTAGGACTCTCCTGGGAGATGTACACTCAGCGTAGAGGCCTCCACTCCACAAAGAAACTTTAAGCATTTTTATGTCTAAAACCTGCCACTGTATCAAAAACACGTTATTCATATAGCAGATATTATTTATATTTTGCTATTCACTCGTGCTGGTTCAGACCTTCGTAAATGTGCTCGGCCTCCTGCAACGCCTTGTTAACGTCTCCTCTTTGGATCTCTTTCTCGGGCAGGTAGAAGGAGCGCTTCTCCACTGCCTCCTGCAGCAACACACCATACAATCTGAGCAATCAGCTTTCCAAATGTAAACTAGGAAAACAGTTATTGCAGGTCATTGCAAGTCACAAGTCAAGTCAAACAGAATTTCCCCCAATGCAGTACTTCCTTACCAATACTATGAAATCTGAACTTCAGGTTAATCGACTGCAGTTTGAGCAGTGAATGCAGAAGTGTAGAGTGACTGGGAGAACTTAAAAGCTGAAGTTCTAGACGGATTCTGCTTTGCCCTACTAGACTGGACCCACTGTCAACAGGGACTATCTCACCTTGTATGGTGGGGTTTAATCTTTCTCCTCAACATCAGTTACTGCACAAGTGCATTTTGGTAAAATATCCTTCCTGACCAGCGTTTTATTAGCTAGGAGTGCATTAACTGTAAAAGTGTAGCCATCCGACATCCCACCCCCAATTTGTGACCTCTGACCTCTACGGTAAAAATTCGGTCCGGCAGGTCCTCGTAAGTGACCCTCAGTGCTGCTGCTGCAAGTTTGGCATGCTGCTTCGTATCCGCGACAACGCCACAGATGATCTGACCCACACAGGTCACCTGGGAAGGCCAGAGACACATTTACTGGAGAAGATTGTTCTCCACGGTAACGACCATGTATTCTTCAGCATTGTGTTCCCCTTAAAACATAACTATACCCTTTTGTTTGGGTTGGATTTCCCCCTTTCCCCACTTTGATTGGATTTTCCCCTTTGAGTACACACAACTTCACCTCATCTTCAGCCAGCAGTTCTTCACCGATTCCACAAAATAACCAAAACTTCTGTCCTGGAATATCCTTGGCTGTAATCACGTCCATGACGCCAGGCAATTCCAAAGCTCCACACACGTCAATGTGGCTGCAGAACCCCACGGTGTGCACAGACTCACAGTTAGCACAGACCGATGCTTAGTTGAAATAAGATGTGTGTGAGGATTAAGGAGCATGTTCACAGTGAGGTCCTTCCCCTTACTGAGCATGCTCACAAAGAGGTTGTTGCGAAGCAACGAAGGGTGCATCCAGACCCAGGGTCAGAAACATGTGCTCTGACCACCTGAACAAAAAGAGTCCGCTCTCTGGCATTATAGTCAGAGCACTGATTTCACCTGTCCAAGTGACAGTGTTGTCATTCCACCTTCTTCTTTGGAAGGTGACGGCCTGAGCAACCATCTCTCTTACTGAGCATGCGCACAATGAGGTCCTCCCTCTTACTGAGCATGCTCACAATGAGGTCCTCCCTCTT
>JAOXYF010000020.1:1419361-1439375 GCA_028565775.1 Sternarchorhynchus goeldii | reverse complement strand
AATAACTCACAGAGACAGAGGCTCAGAATAACTCAGAGACAGAATAACTCACAGAGACAGAGGCTCAGAATAACTCAGAGACAGAATAACTCACAGAGACAGAGGCTCAGAATAACTCAGAGACAGAATAACTCACAGAGACAGAGGCTCAGAATAACTCACAGAGACAGAATAACTCACAGAGACAGAATAACTCACAGAGACAGAGGCTCAGAACAACTCACAGCCACATTGCGGATCTGTTGTCCTCCCACATGCCCCAACTGCTCCAGCAGTGCTGTGTACGTTTGTGTGTATTCTGCTGGGAGTGAACACACACTCTTCTCCAACACACTCCGCATTGTAGATAAGCTGCACCCCGCTCCAATACACACACCTAAAACAACACACACAGGAAATGTAAGGTCAAATACAGCAAGACTCGGATCCTCTGTGGTTATTCATAATCAAGTGTGCACAAATACACGAAAACACACACTCAAACACAAACAAACTGATTTATAGGTGAATGCGTACCTTCTGGTTTCTGCTTAACTTCAAACAGTTCCCCCACTCTGGTGGGCGATATTATTATGGGATGTAGGATACCTTTAAACTTGATATCCAGTCCTAATAAGAAAAGTCATTGCAATACATTAAATGCTCTACCAGGTATCACAACAGAGGTTATTACGTCTTATTTATTAAATCATGTTTAAGTGTTGAGAACAAATTACAGTGACCAGCATAAAATACATCTGACCCCTTTGTTCTTACCTATATTGGTGTTACCCATGACAACAGGGGCTTGTGGGTATTGAGTCTTCAGCTGGACTAGCTCATCCAGAGAGATGGGGGAGATCCAAGTTATTCGTTCCCCCTGGAACACCTGAGTGGTTTGCTCTTGACTTTCTGCCATTCTCTGTATCCAGCCCAAATTTTAAATGACATAAATGTGTTTTATCATGCAACAGTGTCAGTAAGACATTTTAAAGATAAATCAAATGAATTACATGTGATTTATGTAGTTGACTGCAAAATGACAAACTATAAAAAATAGGTATAACAAAAAATAATTGTAATAATTTGACTCTACATTTACTCTACCAATTTAAGTCAATACTTATGTTATAACAAAAGCACTGTGGTGTTGGAGCACTACAGTGAAAAACACTACCAATAAAACTGCTCAGGTTGTTCTCACTATGAGCTCTGGTGGGAAGATCAGGTCCTGCGTGGGATCAAGGGGAAGAAAGTCCACTTGACTGAATAGCTCCTGTGGGCCCTGGGACACAAGGGAATCCAGGAACGAAATGTTTCATGATATTAGTGAAACCAACCGCTTCAGCGTGACTTTCTGTTTAAGAAGCAGCACAAACCCAGCCATTAAATGTACAAAACAGGGTCACGGATGTCCAGAGTTTGTCCAAAAACATTCTTACATTCTTGCCAGGTTCCACAGATCCATTTTCACTGGACATGCAGGAGATATTGTTATTCAGCTGACAACAGTTGTCATTCTACAGAAACAAAATTGGATCATTGTAACTTTCATTAAAATACACTTAAATTATTTGCATATATGTGGCTGATCAACTATACAAAGTATTTAAGTCTTCCCATAGAGGATAAACAGAAATAGGATACCTGTTATTCTGCTGCATCATAGATTGAATGGTAGCCTGACCCTGTATCATGTGCGTATGTATTTGTGGCAACGGAAACTGACGATCACAAGACTGCACTCTCTGCTCGTACACACACAGCATGCCAAAACCTCCCAAAGTTCCCATTTTCACGCTCTGGTATGATAACACAACCCAGCGGATTTTCACTGTTTCACTGTACAGTTTATTTTGCACTGTCAGTCCAAAACAGTGAACTAAGTGCAGAAAAGCTCAGAAATCTCCGAGTCATCCTGTTCTGGTGCAGTGAACAAAACTCTAATATTAGAGAATGATTAACCAAGCACAACTCTTGACAGAGGCAGAAAATGATTATTGTATAACAGGGCAAAATTGCAAAGCATCATTATACCAAACCAGTTCTAACACACATTTATAATGCATATCAGTATAATAGAATAAAAATATTAAAAATGTACACCTAGACCTGCACCTTTGTGTTTTGGAAATAAATTTATATATAGGCTAACATTTCCCAATTTATATTTGTTTTAGAAACAAATTTAAGCATAACCTATTAGATTAAAATACCTTTATTACTAAACATACATTAAAAACACACATTCAGTCAGGCGAGTCCAAACATTTGACTGGTAATGTATATACACTTTTTTCCCCCAGAAAAAAAAAGGGTTTCAGGGTTTTTGTTAACACAGAGAAAAGAAAGCGTGAGTCTGTGCTCAATGAGGACGCACCTCACAGAAGGTTCTGTAACCATCGATAATTGGCCGATATCCTGTGCACCTGCATAAATTGCCTAGGAAGAGAATATGCACAATACAGTAAACTTACACTGATGATCTAGGGTTAAGAACAATATGAGAACTTGTGTATGCAACAGTGAGCATATTGTCTCGATAAGGTTATCGGTGTGTATAGATTTTAAATAATAGACAAACAGTGTTAAATGGAGCTGTGTGAATGTTGTGTGTGTATCCAAAAGCAACCTTCAGTTATGACGCACATCTTGTGCAATTGAGGGTTAAGGGCCTGGCTCCTGGGACCCAACAGTGGCAACTTGGCAACAGTGGGGTTTGAACTGGCAACCTACTGATAGCTAGCCGTGTACCTTAACCAGTGACCTACCATTTCATGTTTTTGCATGTCTCTGTAAGACCTCTGTGACAGGGTATGTGGGTGAGTGTTGTATACCCCCAAGAGCCTCTGTGATGTCTTCCATGGTGGGTTTCGGTTTGTTTCTCAGCAGTGTGTACATGGACATCACCATCCCTGGAGTACAGAACCCACACTGAGAGCCGTGGGCCTTGGCTATACGCTCCTGAAAAAAGACACACAAACAGAAATAAAGTTCAAAATAGAACATTGGGAAAATAAACATAATTTAATGCCTTGAACTAAATATACACAACATGTGCCAAAAAGGAAACAATGTGAAGGTTGGAGATGTGCTGTGTTTGTACATTAAATTCCCACTCCT
The DNA here is from genome assembly GCA_028565775.1 of Sternarchorhynchus goeldii. NCBI lineage: Eukaryota > Metazoa > Chordata > Actinopteri > Gymnotiformes > Apteronotidae > Sternarchorhynchus > Sternarchorhynchus goeldii. The sequence continues at coordinate 1,436,273 of JAOXYF010000020.1, read as the reverse complement.
GTCATCACTGAAACTCTACAAACTCATCTCTATTCAACAAAACTGCATATTTAGAAGAGATTTCCAAGAAGAAAATCTCATAATGCCCTAAAGTGGCTTAGGTATAACTCTACACCTTCAGCTTCATTCAGTATGATATACAACTCTATCTCCACCCAGCCATCTGCCAATCGCCTGCAGCTTGAGTTTACCTGTTCACCTTTGACTCTGCCCATCACACACACAAAACCCTGATTGTTGTCTGTATTGCTAATGACTGTACGCTACACAATGACAAGTGGCAATTGGTGCAGTCTGGCCAAGTTAAGTAGGAACTGCCTAAGAATAATGAGAGCAAAGTGTGCAGGGTCACCTACAGCTCAGTATATCAGAATGGTATTGCATTTTAGGTATCGCTCTCTACAGTGTTAGAAACATAACAGATCGCATAAGCCTTTGTTTTGACTGTTATCAAAGAGCTAACAATGTGCTGCTAATGTTAGAAAACCTTAGTCTCCATCACCAGCTCCGTTTAGTTACACTCAACAACCAGATGTGCTGTCTCAGTGACAATGAAATCCCATTTAATTCTCCGATCTGAGGTCTTATAAATAAGACCAACTGAAGCCCTGCTACATTCCATATGCACTAATGCAGTCCTGGTTGTAATCTGGATTACAGTCTAGAGTACAGTCTGTTACCTGGACAGGATGTAATCTGGTTTTGGTGTTGCCAATTCCTTCCACTGTGGTCACGGCTGCCCCATGTAGCTGGCATATGGGCATAAGGCAGGCGTTGGTAGAGAGATGGCTCTATAGTGAAGGAAGTGTACGTAAACAGGCCTCGTAACTGAAAGTACAGGAGCAACAGAGATCCTCACATGGCTAACGAGGGTCAATAAATTCACTTTATGGTCCCACTACAATGTGATACAGTTTAAATACAAACTTTCAACTCTCATAACCCATTCCGTGAATATACTGATTGCCAGTCAGTTAGCTAGTGTCTTGTGGTTTATTTTTCTTATTTACTTTTATACCCGACTCCCAAACTATGAACTGGTGCATGACGACATCGGCACACCCTCTCTACCCCCAGAATAAATGTTCTGCACTGGAGAATGAGCTCAAAGCATTGGCGGTGGAAGGAGGTAAGCATAGGGGTAAGCGGGTATGTGGCAGGATACTGGATGCTCTTGGTCTGCACGTCGTATCTGGACACCATGACTGTGCAGGCTCCACAGCCTCCTCCGCCACACCCATACTTGGTTCCTGTAAGCAGTACTGTTCATGTCAAGGGTCTCACACACACACACACGTGCATAAAAAAGTACAGCTAGATATAGCAAGGCTCAGATCCTCTGTGGTTATTCCTAATCAAGCACGCGCACGCACATACATCACCTTTGCAGTCATATGGCCTGTAAATCATTGACATGGTCGGTATTATATCAAAGACAAGTTGCAAACCAGGAGCATGGATGAGATTTTAGGTAATACCCCAACAATGACCAGACTGTGCAGGTCAGCACAGTGCTAAGTAGCTGCACTTTCAGTCAGTTCAGATGAGTTTATTTGACACATACGGAACTGGTTCACCTCTAGGTATGGAGTGGGCGCTAGTGTATACTGATTGATTAATTCTTTATATGCGCCAATATCCCACCTGTTGCTCCAAACTCTTTCCTCACTCTTGTAGCTACATATTTTTCATACTACTTCCTGTGTTATGTGCTAAACTGTATGCCATACAATTAATAACTAAATATTAAGCCTGGGATTTAAGGGGTTAAACGAACTATTCATCTTTAAAATGACATTTAAAAAGCAAAAAAGGATACATCTCTCCCTGAGGAAAGACAGTAGCGTCGTCTCAGGGTCTGCATTGTTGATCGTTATCTGTTATAACAGAAATATGATTTATGTTTTACGCCTTAGCGACTGTAGCGTGCAAAACATTCTCAAGACCGTAAGCCATCAATAGCACAAATGACATGAAACACAGCTATTATTATGCACAAACATAATTAGAGATATCTTATAACGCACGAATTACCTTTTTGCCATTGACAAAGACAACCAATCGGCCGCTTGGCTTCTTTTCAGCCATTTCCTTAACTCTTAGCAAACTTTGTTCTGTCTCGCAATCCAGCATGGCCGGGAGGAAGATTTCAGTACAGAAACACTGTCGAATTGCAGTGAAGGGCGTTCCCTAAAAAAGCCCTCAACGTGTTTTTCAACTGGTTCATTTATTTTACCAGTTTATGTCATGCTGATGTCTGTTCAATTGTCAAAATGAATTGGGGAATTTTTACTTCACTTTTACTTCTACGGCAATAATGTTTACATTCAACTACGGTTTTGTTTTTTTTTTAAACTACGTTACGGGTTACTCTTGTCAATATTTGTCAATGACAGGAGTCACAAGAAGCGAGTCAGGCAGTGAAGTGGAAGTATTAGCTAACGTTTGTACAAATATGTCTTTTTCTACCTAATTCATTCGTTTTATAGTGTCGCTTGGCTCACAACCCAAACCTTTCTCGAAGGTTACAGCAACACTGTTATAGTGCAATGGAGCGATAGATGCACGCAAAGCACTTATGTAAAAATTTCTGGCAACAGCTCTGAAATATTATAAGCATTTTTTTTAATAAGCGGCGGTGTGATTGAAACAAGAGTCGAGGCTCTTATGTGCGAGCCGGTGTTTTGTGTTAATGTGTTATTTAAACTCTAATGATCATCTCTAATGAACCCTTTGAGAGTCAATGGGACGTAACTGTAGTGGAGAAAAAAGTTAGATCTGTTTCACTCCCCACGTAGGGAAGATATTACAATACCAGCTAAAGTTTTTTCTGATATCTTTTTCTACAGACAAGATTAAACCAGATGAAACCAGATCGTTATTTTTACACTATGGGTTTAAAAACGCCACTAGAACAGTGTCAGTGTCGTAAAAATAGTTAGCCGGAGAGCGAAACCTGTGGTGAGTTATGCCAGTTTCTAAAACTACAAGTAGCGTTACAGAGGTGAGAGAGACGATTTATCTCCATGATCTAACGTTTTGGTGTATAAATATAACTTAAACGTCAGATAGTGATTAGCTGGAAATAAGAATGAAATCCTGGGTGCTTCATCCATTTTATCCAAGATTTATTAAATAAGCCTATGTTTATAGTCACTGTCAATTAGAAACTCGTTATGTGTAAAGATTATTTTGTTCATCAAAACCATTCAGTTCGTAATGGTCAGACCACACGAGCTTTGCTAGCTGGCTGTTTACAGGTGACTACTTTTAAACCATCACAATATTAACAATATCGCTGTGCTATTGCTAAATTGAAAATGGTCTTGCTTCACAAATGCTCTGATTTATAGTGCTTATTTGATCAAAAACTGACTATAGGCAGTAAACTAGGTGTGAGATTTGAAAATGACAAGAACTTGACACTGACTTTTTTTAATGCACCTATAAGATGTTTTTCCTAAAGGGGTTGAGTGTATAAATGTGGCAGTCATATAGATCAGGAATCTGTTCACAGTATGAAGGCTATTATTTTATTAATATTTTTTTCAAACTTTCTTCTAGAAGTAAGTTCACAAGAAAGTATCACTGATAAATAATGTTTGTCATACCTGTTTTATTGTATGGACATTGTACCTGGTTCTAATGTCTTTGTATTAAAATGCCCTGTAGACACAATTTTCTTCTCATGTCCAAGTGTGGTACCAATTGTAACAATTGGTCCATTGGATTAAAAAGAACCCTTTGATTAGAAGATTGGCTTTTTAGTTTATGGTTGGTCTTGTTGACTTTGAACTTTGAAATCTACAATGAATAAACTTTTCTTGGCAAATTCCACAAATGAGAATCCCGCTGTTGATTTTAGTGCACTGTCAAAAAAACATTTTTTTGACTTTCAATTTGAAAGAATGGATATGATTTTACATAATCAACATAAATCATCCCAAACTATTGTGACCTTTCTAAGGCACTAAGAGGCTGCTAGATCTTTCAGTATAGTTTTAGGGAAAGGATATCGTGGGCTCTGCCAACACAACACTATGGTGAAGAAGAATTTCTAGTGATTTCAATCACAGCATGTAATATTGATACATTTAATGGGCCATTATATTGCTACCATGGTGTTATGCAGGTTACCTACCTAGCCATCATGGTTACTACGTTTTAGAAATGTGCAAGGTGTGCCAAATTTTACATATGATTTGCACTGTTAAGTCATAATATTCTAAAGGTGCTGTTCCTGTTTATAATAACAAGTAATGTATGAACATAGCAAGTGGGAGTTGGAGTTTTTTGGATCAGTGGTGTAACAAAGGTTTTCTGGGACCCTTTGCAACAAGAAATCCCTATACAGATGTTATAAATTGTTGTGAAATACACAGAACTTCCAGAGCAACATTTTGGACAGAAGTTCTTTATCACCTGTGCAAGCAAAGTGCTTCTGAAATTGATGCAAAACAAACAACCTTGAAAATCGGTCCAGAATGAAATTACAGGGAGCTGAAATAAGTTCGACATCGGAATTTGGTTCACAGCTCATCCACAAAACTGAAGGGGATGGGTTATTCCCAAAACAGTCAGAAAGAAGAAGTCACCGAATAACAACCTCACACCCAAGTCAAGGTGGCCATCCTTGGGCAATTGTAGGATTCCATTACCTCGCAGATTATGAACACCTGCTTTGCTGGGCCAGGATGCACAAATGGGATATCAAGTTTCATTTCAATAGGATATTGTTCTTCCTGGATATGAACATTGCACTGGAGAAGCAACTGGCATTCTGAGATATTAAAACTAAGCTCCACAATGCTGGAATCGCATGACTTTACACCACCCAGCTTGTTGTATCGCTGCTGACGGTAACATGAACCACTTCGACACTTCCATTGCAGCAGAAACATTTTCCGTACAAATAAAGGGGAAGATGGTGATCAAAGAAAATTTGTATAGCCGACTAAATAGTCATGTGAACGACACAGGCAAAATGGTAACTCCTTTTTCCTTGGTTGAACACACCACCTAGCTTATACACAAAAGCCTGGCCACAAGGGAAAATAGTTGCAATTTTGGTGCCTAATGACCACTATTTAGTTTTGCTATTTGCTATTTAGTTTGGCTTCATTTGTCCTTAGGTGAAGTATATTGGTTATACATTGCATACTGGTTTACATATACATGCAGGAGTTTGTTCACTTTTTGTTAGGTTAGGAAAACCAGGGGCACAAACATTCTGATTTCTAAAAAGCTCTCCAGTTTATACCTGGAAAATGGTGCATGGCTATAAAGGGCATATGACATGGTATACGAAAGACTCTTTCATAGTCAATTTGTATTACTACATGACTATGCTCCAAATTTTGATAAAGTTAATTTTATGAATACGTTTCTGTCCTTTATTCCAAACATGGACACACAATACTTGTTTTTTAGAGGGGATCTAAATTGTGTTAAGAATAAAAAGTTAGGTTGTTCGACATCTAAGATCAAATGCCAAGATTTGTATTTATTTTCCCATGTTTCCCCCACTCTTTGGCAAAATCATTCTGTAAACAGATAAAAGCCACATGAGGACCGGATCTCTCTTATCAACTGTACAGGGCACTCGGCTTGGGGCTGACAGCCTGGACAGGACTGGACTTGGAGGCCTGCAGTCAGGGTACTATACAGGGGGCTGGTGAGAGGGACAAGGATGGTAACCGGGACAGGCACACACACACCGACTGGAAGGGGAATGGACATAGAGGAAGACAATGGCAAATTATAAGTATAAGGATAGGTGGCCAGAACAGAAAAAGGTACTCAAGTCTGGTGGCTTCCTGATGCAGGACTCAGCGATGGAATCCTGGGCACTTGGTACAGCGTAAATGATGCTGAAAGCAAGGCTTTCCAGGAATAAGGTGTCTGGAGGAAGAGTGCCCTCTATCGTGCAGAGTGTTGGTGAAGTGCCTGCTGAGGTGACATGGAAGACAAACACATCGATGAGCCCAGCACTGGAGGAGGACCCAGTGGTGAACCCGGATTTTCCACGCTCTGCAATGTTGCCATTGCTATCAAACGTGATGGGGTCCTCCTTCTTGAGCTCCGTGATAGGTGTTTGGGTGGGTCAGCAAGCATTGGGGGAGTCGATAATCGTTCCATTCCAGGCGGCCTTCTACCATCTGGGGCAGGAATGCCTCACTCTCGCTCAGGAATGCAGAAACTCTCCCTAGCCAGTGCAGTCCCTCCTGATTGGCTGCTCAGTCATGTCAACCAGACAATGAACAGCACAGTTCTGTTCTGCAACATAATCCATACAAACCTGCTCAAACGTTCTTGAGAAAATCCATCCAGTACCAAAGTCCTTTCAGTGAGCCTGCATCCTTCATTGGTCAGTTATTCTGTCATGTGAGTGATTGAAGAAAGACAGGATGCAGGTGGGAGTCTCTGAACAAAAACTCAAACCTTTTTTTTAAATTATTATTTCTTTTTCCAATATCATTGCTCTTTTTGATAGTTATTCATTAAACAGAAAAAGTACTCTGTCAGTCATATTAGCAGGCAAGACAGAGTATTGGGAAAATTGTCTTGCAAGGTGCAAGATAGGATAGTGGATTGGATTTACCTAATTTTAGTATTATTACTGGGCAGCAAAAGCTTCTCAGCTGGCTTTATAAAAGCAAGTTGCACTGGTGCAAAATGGAAACTTTCTGCTGCCATACATCTTCCTTCACAGCTTTAATTTGTTCCCATCTACCTCCCCCAGTGCCACACCATTATTCAAACACAACTGTTGTATCAACTCTTAATATTTTGCCCCAAATGATGTCAACTCCTGATACGTAATAGTCATCTGAAATGCATGAATTAATACTATATCCAAAGGAATTCTATAGTGTGCACTGAACTGTCACATCTAATCCTGTTCTTATGAAGAAGATTTAGAATCCCATACTTAACTGTTCAGTTCAACAATTCAAATAGTAGTAGGTGAAGCAGTGCCTGTAATTTCTGGAAATAACCAAGATATGTAGTTCATTAAAGATTTCAGGGGCCAATTTATTCACACCTGTGTGTGTTTGTGTGTGCATGTGTGTGTGTGTTTTAATAAAAGGCCAGGTATAACAGTCGTTAGACACTGAGCTACAGTGAAGGAACATCCAGAGTATCTCCACACACTGAAGCAACATGGAGCCCAGAGCATCTTTCTCCATTCTAGTCCTGCTGCTGGGCCTTTCCCAGGCTCTACCTGTCATGAAACCTAAGAATGGTGACATATCAAATATTCTCAACACCAACAAAGGTCAGAAAATTAGCAGATTCTTCTTGTAGAGAATAAGACGCTGCTAAATCAGTTTGCCTCTGAACTACATTCCCCACAATTTTGCTATTCCTGATCTAATCAACATTTTTCATTTCTGTATAAAGGTTCCAGTGAACAGTTGGTGGAGGGAGATATACTCTTGACCAGGACAAAGAATGCAATGCTCTGCTCTAACCCCCACTGCTTCTGGAAGAAGTCCATAAAAGGCTTAGTGGAGGTGCCTTTTGTAGTCAGCTCTGAGTTCTGTAAGTAAAAAGCATTTACTTACATTTTCCAATTTTGGAAAATCTTTTGCTAATTGTTAATGTTTTGGTGAATTAATTTACAGCTCCTTCTGAGAAGACTGTAATTACCAATGCCATGGAAACCTTCCACAACAAAACCTGCATCTACTTTGTTCACAGGACAAATCAAACTGACTACATCAGCATAGAGAACAGAGATGGGTGAGAGCAGTCAAAATCTTTGAAGGAGCTTTCGGATAGTGTTTCATTTAATTTATTCCAGTTTTAAGCCATGTCTATTGATTGACTTCATGCACAAGGTCAATGTTCTTCTTGTCCTCTTAGGTGCTATTCTTTCCTGGGCAGAATCGGTGGTCTGCAAGTGATCTCACTCAGTAGGCAAGGCTGTGTGTACCAGGGTATCATCCAGCATGAGCTGAACCATGCGCTTGGTTTTTATCACGAGCATACCAGGAGCGACCGTGACAACTATGTCATGATCAACTGGCAAAACATTGACCCAGCAGGGCAGCCAAATTTCAACAAACGTAACACCAACAACCTCAACACACCGTACGACTACTCATCCGTGATGCACTATGGAAGAACGGCTTTCTCCATCAATGGGCATGAGACCATCAGTCCTATTGCTAATCCAACAGTGCAAATTGGGCAGAGACAGGAACTGTCCAATACTGACATCATGAAGATCAACATACTTTACATGTGCTGAATGTCACAGTCCTCTATGCCACAGATTTTGTCTTCCTTGAATTTAGTGATTCATTCTGCAATATCCATAGAATTTTTATTAGCACACATAATAATGTTAGAACATTAACAACCCCTGACATTTAAAAGTATGTTAGTATGGTACACTATATTGCCAAAAGTATTTGCTCAACCATCCAAATGACTGTGCACCAGTGCACAAAACAAGGTCCATAAAGGCATGGATGGCACAGTGTGGTGTGGATTAACTTGACTGTCCTGACCACAACCCGATAGAACAACTTTGGGATGAATTAGAGTGGAGACTGAGAGCGGAGATTCGTCCAACATCAGTACGTGACTTCACAAATGCACTTCTGGAAGAATGGTCAAAAATCCCCATAAACACACTCCTAAACCTTGTGGACAATCTTCCCAGAAGAGCTGAAGCTGTTCTAGATGCAAAGGGTGGACCAACGTCATACTGAACCCTATGGATTAGGAATGGGATGTCGCTTAAGCTCATATGTGAGTCAAGGAACGCGAGCGAATACTTTTGGCAATATAGTGTACATGCTTATAAGAGTGTGAGATAGTTAAAAAATTAGAATAAGTACAACTAACAGACCTCTCTGCTGCACTCAGTTTTCAGCGATGTCTAAATAAAACACTAACTTAGCATTGGAAACAAGCTAACATTAGCCCTTCTCCACCAACACAGTAAAATGAGAAATGTGTTACTGTAACCATTACAACAATAGTTGTATGCTTCATTTTTTTAGGAATACAAGAATAAAAAATGAAGTAGGGGTAATAAGCCAACTGTTAAGCAGAAATGCGGCTAACACGACATTGATTCTGAATCCTTTCAGGTACTTTAGCTAACTAGCTAATTAGCTCTGTCCATGTTTGAAAAGCTGCTCTGATGTTTTTATCCTTGTTTTATCTAAGGCTCTGCTTTATACTTTCTTTGTTGCTTTCATTTGTCATCTTCTGTTTACTTGTCTTTGTTACATAAGTTGTTGTTGGCAAAGGAGGGAATTATTTAATTGACCATTTCTGCAGCCTACCAAGGCAAGTGCAAAGGTTCCTGAAGCTGCTCACTGAATGAGTTTGAAAGCAAAGGTAGTGAATGACACTCCAGATACTTCTCCTGGCATATTACACATTTCTCTGATTGGCTGTTTTAATTATTGGATTTTTGCAAATGGCAATGTGCCTGGATCCAGTGGGTGACATGCAACTCAGTATATATTGCTTATAAATAAGAGAATGAAGTCGGTTGCCCTGTCTGTCACTGTGTTCCTGTAGTTTGTTCACCTCATTTTGTCCTGTTTAGTTTTCTTTTATTTCTTTGTTAATTGTGTTTTCCAGTGTTTTAACTTGTGACTTCTTAAATGACAATGCCTGTGTATTAACCCAGAATAAACATAGCCCACATCTCCAAATGCATCCTGCCTCCACTCATTCATCATCACAGAATAACTGACCAAACAGCAAGAGGACACTGCACCTATCCAGACTCCACTGTCTCCTGTCTCTGGCCTAGAAGGTGCCCTCTCCGTACCCTGCTCCCAGAAGTCTCTGTACATCACGCCAAGGACGACGTCTTTCCAACGTCCTGTCATGTGGGCAACACTTTCCGTGCCCTCTGCCACCAAGGGCGCCATCAAGATGTCTTGCTCCCTGGTGCTGATTTACGTTTCCCAGCATACACCCACTAGCAGTCCATCTGTCACTCCATCCAGCACAATCTCTCATCTCAACCTCATTCTTTTCTGACTCCTCGCTTGATTGATTGTATTCATTTTCCTGTCTATTTAAACCTTGTTGTTCAAGCGTACTGCCTGCATTAATGGTTGCCATCCTATTTTGTCATTTTCTTGTTCACCTCTGGTTCATCTTCCTCTGGTTTGTTTGCCTTATTGGACTGATACCTGGATAAATATGTTGTGAACTATTCTCTCATTTCCTCCCTTTCATCTCTGTTGTGTTTTATCTGCACTCTGTCATGTCCCAGTCTAGGTTAGGACTAGGTCACTGACCATAAACAGTGACAAACCCCAAAAACACAAATCAAACAGCAGCCAACCCTACCACTACTGTGGTGAACTGATAATATCTATATATAAGTTATATTTACAAATTTACACTAGCAACAGTACAAACGGGCAAATCCATCCATCCATCCATCCATCAATCTTTCACTGCTTATCTGCATCCAGGTCAGCTGCCAAAGCAACGTGGCCCAGGCCTCCCTCTCCCCTGCCACCTATTCCAGTTCCTCCAGGGAGATACCAAGGTGTTCCCAGGACAATTGAGAGATGATATGTATTTATATATGAATAAGTGAAATGTGTAAAGTCCACATCATGCACATGTCTTTTTGTTAAACGGCACATCTGGGTATGGAAGAATGCGGTTTTGATCAGCTATTCTCTGTATAGTCTGAAGGTTGATGAAGTGCACTTTGACTTTGATAATGAGAAAAACCAGTAAGAAGGTAAAAGGTTTAATTCCCAGTATTTCTAACAGAATGCCTAACAACTGTCAGAATTGCATTCATTGGCTCAGACAATAACAACAAGCTACATACAAGTGAATAAAAATATAGCTTGCAGACGAACACCAGAGAGGATGGAAGAGGTAAAACTTCCTCGCCTCCCAGTCTTCATCTTTTCTATTGTAAAAAGCACCCACAACTTTTCTATTGAGTTAGCCATGGAAACCCAGACCAGTCTCATAGGCCCTGTCCAACAGTATCTGCACAGAGGCAGGAGACACTCAGCTGCACCCATGTTATGCTGGATTTCCATGTAAAAGGCACTCATTCAGAATACATCTGATGATGCAGAAAATATGAGAACAATAGTTAACATTCACTGTGAGTACATGGTGCCAAAATATATCGGTGAACTGTCCACTTCTTGTCACATATGGAACAATGTGTCTTTTATTGCCATTTAAAAAAATACATTTGTGATTTATTACTCCTGTATAGTAGAGTTATATGCTTTCATTTTATAATTGATCCAATTTTAGCATTAAAAGCTAACTAATTTTATACACATTTGAATTCTCGTCTACCTGAAGTTATATTTTATTATATATTTTTTTAATATTTGCATAAAATTTAGTTCCATGAATATTCTGTTTATGTTTATATTTTAAACTTGTGTTGTGAGTTTAAAATATAAACATTCCAAAAGCTATTAACAGCTAATGTGTTTTTTGTTTTTTTTCTGTAAAATCTACCTTTCAAAGTATCTTTATTTTATTGTTAAAATCAACCAAAATATGGTAACTTAAAATGCTGACAATATCTGCTGTATATCAACAATGCCAGTCTCCAGAGAGGCCAAGCCCTGTTGTCCTCAGCAACATATTACACGATGAGAACATTAAACACTGCACTTCTTTGGTGATTCAGGACAAAAGTTCGCCCACCCTGACAAAAACAAAGGATCTTAGTTGTTTATTGTTCAAACCCATGAAAAAATTCATGGTGGCAGCAAGGAGGGAGCGAGACGTGAATGAAAGTCTCAAGAATCTTTATTTTCTATAACTCATCTCAAGCGAACAAAAAAAAAAAATGAACAAAGGCTGACAATGCAGCAGTAAAAACTCTAATCGTCAGACAACTGCAGGGAAGAAGGCACTTGAGAGCAGGCCCAGGCAATGCCTCAAGGCACAGGATGACCAGCCAACACTGATGCCTGGACTCGAGAGCTTAAGAAACTGGTGAAACAAAAGAGGATAAACAAGGAAGGAGTGTGTGCAATAGCTAAATAAGTGGGTGTTTGGGACTGTGGCAGGCACTGTGAGTGTGTGTGTGTGTGTGTGTGTGTGTGTGTGTGTGTGTGTGTTTGAGTGGGCTTGTTCCTTTGGCAGAGTGCCCAGTGCGCTGTGACATTGTGCTTACATTTTATTAAGTAAATTGCAGAATTCCTCATTTAATCTTTTTCCAGACTCACACTGATGGATTTTCTCTGACATTTATATATATTAGACAGTGATATTAATATACTTCTTGGCTGGAGTTAGAATTGCGGTCCTATTAATCTTGTTCATTACAGCAGGCCAAATGTGGTGTAATCAACAGGACCAGTAATGACAAGAAACTGGGTTTAATATCAAGTATGAAACCTATCCACTTTTTTGGGAGCACTAAGTGTTTTTTGACATATGTAAAGATAAATTACCTTTGTGAATCACCTTTGTGAACTTGTCCTCACTTTGTCTAAAAGCCAGTCAGAACACTTTATTGACTGGAAGCTAGTTGTGTTTTGTGATGGATAATATGTTCTTATATAATAATAATAATAATAATAATAATAATAATAATAATAATAATAATAGTTTGATTATAAAGCACCTTTCAAGATACCCAGGGTAACTGTAAATAAAATAAAAAGCTATTAGTAGAAGAAAAGTGCAAATGTTAATGTTAAAAATGACAACTTTATAAAATTTGTATAGAATGGTTTCTTCATCTTTTTCACCTTCTTGTCTCGTCCATTCCAGAGTTGTGGTGGCAGTAGGGTGAGCACAGATGTCCAGAGTTTCTGTCTTCACCAGCTTCCTCACACGTTTCCTGATGGATCCCCAGACATTCTCTGATCCTACCCAGAGTGAGCATATTGCCCCTTTCCAGGAGATAACCATGGCCTCATGGAAGTGCTGATCCATGTACCGACCACTTTACACAGAAGCATGCAACAACACTTCAAGCAGCTGGGTGTAACAACATCAAACAACAAAGCTTGCTCATGGTGCGGATGTAACAATATGCAACATTATGTATGCAGCAGTGTTTCCCACAACCAGTTGCTCTACATTACTAATTATGATCTCTATTTCAAATCATCTTTTTAAAAATTGTTATTATGTCCATGTTTACCTTTGGACATATACAGTTAAGAATAGTTCTGAAGAATTCTTTTAGCTTATTGGAAATAATATTGTGTCCTCTTTTTGTTTACACAACTGCCTGCACATTGTGAAAGACAATACATTTAATTGAATAGAATGTTTTTGCAGTGCATTTACAAATCTAACCACTAGATGGCTGTGGAGTTGCACACACAAACACACACACACACACACACACACACACACACAAGCTCAAGAAAGACAAACTGATCATACGCTGTTAATCGTGATGTTAATAGGCATTTGCTACAAATGCAAATGCAGATTTAGTTATGCAAACATTAGATTCAGGAACAATGCTATTTGCATTTCTGACTTTTCTATTTAACAGTTCTGTTCAAGCTTAGACACATAGAACTTCTGACCTTCCTGACAAAAGAAACATGATTTGGATGTTTACAAACAAACTTTTTTTTCCCCTTAATTTTTAAGATGAAGAGAGAAACCAAAAGAAGAAGTAACAGTGACTACTGAAGGTTTCAATGTCCAGGCCTCTGGTAAAAGATTAAAGATTTTACAAGCACAAAATGGGAGGTACACATTTTTCACTGGCACTGTTTCTACTGGACCACCTGGAGACCATTTTTTCCTCAGGCATAATTGATGTTGTATGAGGAGTGCTGAGTTAGAGAAAGAGAGTTAGAGAGAGAGAAAGAGAGTGAGAGAGAAAAAGATTATAACATGAGTGAGACAATATGAGCAAACATCAATGGCAAGTGATGGGAAGATTCTGGAGAATCCTTTGCTCCAGGCTAGATCCACTATATAGAAAAGCAGTGTTCAGACTTGTACATTGCCCACATAAGTGGGATCTTTAAAATCTAAGATTATTAGCCTACTGACAACAAAACAAAAACAAATACTGGAGAGCTGTTCCACCTGCATCAAGTGTAAATAGGTCTCAAGACCTTCTGGGTTCATCATCTGGGTAAACACCCCTCCCTCTAACAAAGCAGCTTGCTGCCACTGTTTTACTGTTCTGTCACACCCAGACAGTGAGACTCTACTCCACTCTCTTGCATTCAGATACAGCCTATTCACATGCTGGACTTTGTAGACATTGAAAAAACAACAACTAACAAAACATAAACAAGATACTAGGACCAGCAAATGATTGCGTGTGTTAATTAAATAATTGCATTAACATCTAGTGTGCCTGTGTATTTTTTGATACCCTGTAGTAAATGATCAGAGGAGGGGCTAGACCACCAGAAGTCACAGATGATTTAATACCCAATGCAGTTAGACATCCTTCCCAGTACTTTGGGATTAGTTAACACACGACCCACCCGAACACACTTTGGTGGATTAGCAGTCTGCACGTATGACCACAAGAGGGAGCTCCTGTTGCAGTTTCTCTAAACTCCACCCATATATGCCCTCTGCCATATCATCCCCAAAACCCTTCCCCCACAGCGTAACAATACAGGAAGCTTTAAGTCTTCTTGAGGGTGCTTAAATATACTAGTTTATATTTCCGAGAAGGTACTATATGACTGTAATGCTGTAATGCAAAACAGCAGCCTTTTATGAAGAAAACCACTGTAATTTACCATTAACCTCCTCCTCTCTCATCTCCTGTGAGTCGGTTGTTCTCTGTAGCTCTAGCAGAATGGCAGAGCTAATGTAAGGTTCTCCGGCATTTATTCTCCAGTTTCTCCAGATTCGTAGCTCCAAACACAGAGCAGACATGGTGAGAAAACCGCAATGAGCCTTCACCCCCCACACTGCTTCCTCATCCTCGCTCGAAAGGGAGATGGACAGCAACTCCCACGTGTCCAAACACTGATCATATCTGATCCACACACCACTGAATCCGCTCCGATTGCAATGCCAGCGCCTGCTCCGTTTCTGTAAGACAGTTTTGCTGGTCGCAAACAGATGTGAACACTTCGGAATTTTGTGTGTGTGCTATTTAGATCCACTCCAGTGTACCTAGAACCAGTGTATCTAGGTATTTGTACAGAAGGTGATGTACATTGCATTGAGTGTGTGTGTATGTGTGTGTGTTTGTTTATGTGTGACATATTTGTAGCATTCAAATTGCATTTCAAACATAGACATAGTCTCTTTTCAAACTCAGGAAGCTGCTAAAACCACCAGTCTCCCTGAGTTAGCCTTCTGTGCCAGTGTAGAGAATAATGAAAGTTTACACATCCTCCAGCCTCCAGGGACATCATGCCCATATTTGGTTAAGATCCAGATGTGTGTGTAAACTCTTTAGATGGGGGTACACAGAACCTTCAAATGATGTACCATCATCTGATTCTCTCCATCTCACTATCCTCATACTGCAGAAGCAAGAGATGCATCTGTTTTCAATCACACCTTTACAACAATACCTCCCCCTGTTCACTCAATACTTTTATCCTCTTCCAACCCCACCTCCCTTTTCCGTCCTCTGTTTCTTCCTACCATCTCTCTCTCTCTTTCTCTCTCTCTCTTTCTTTCTCCATGTGTTCAGACATGTTAAAAATGTGAACCTTAATGATGAGGTCTGTGTCTGATGGGTGAACTTAGTTATTATCATCCAGTGCATTCAAAGGTATAAGATTCCATATCCACAATGGGTTTTTTTTAACTATACTACTATATCAGGAGTCTCTGAGGTGTCTCCTTTTTAATATAATTCTAATTTTGCTTGTATTCGTCTTTCACCCTTCTCGTTGGAGTCTTCATCAGTGTTAGTGTTGTATAAGCAGGAATCACGAGGAGAACGTGTGCAGGATAGAGGTCACCAGTGATAGATGTGTGCACCATGTATCATGAATCACATATCATGTATCATGTATGATGGTGTGGTCAGGATAACCTGGGGTTGTGTGAAAGGAAAACTCAAGGCCAAGTCAAACAGTGAGCTGTGATGGTGAAGGGGACACGGACCCGTCATATGACACGGCTCCATCATGTGACACAACCTCGTCATGTGACACGACCCTGTCATGTGACATGGACCTGTCATGTGACCCATCTCATTTTGCACCAGTAGTTGGGTAGCTCTTTTTCTTATATCTAGCAGAAGCTTCAGCACTATGTATAACATTGGCTGCTGTATTATAGCTTTCTATATTCACTTTATGCAACACTAAGAGCAATGTATGTAAATGTATGTAAATGTTCTCAGTGTAGTTAATGAATATGCATATCATAAATATGAAGACACAGTCGATGTGCAAACCAATTACTGTGAGACTCAGTTCACTATTTTAATCAACAATTCTAAAAACAAACTTGTTTATGCCTGTGGTTTCAGCAGTTCAATAAAATAACAACTCAGTTCAAACATGCTTTTTAGTGGTAAATTGATGGGCTAAAGAAAGATTTGCACACACACACACACAATTATGCATTAGTATACTGTTTTTGTAAGTTCTTATGAGTGTGTGTGTGTGTGTGTGTGTGTGTGTGTGTGTGTGTGTGTGTGTGTGTGTGTGTGTGTGAACAGAAGAACTGGAAGACATGTCATCTACCAATCAATGACTGAAATGCCACTACAGGAGATTTCTCATTGATTCTGTCACTGGGAAAGCTTGTGTGAGGTGGGAGGAGTTTGGTGTAGCAGAAAAACGCAGTGGCCATGAACGGTTATAGTTGAATGGGGTCTGTTAGACATTCACTCTGTTAGACGTTTGCTTCTATTCTAATAGCTCATCTTCAGTAAATATACAATAAAGAATTTAACCCTCTGCAATTTAAATCTGTCAATGATTGTATAAATTAACATTTTTCACCCATTTCCCTGTGC
>JAOXYF010000020.1:1394270-1409565 GCA_028565775.1 Sternarchorhynchus goeldii | reverse complement strand
GAAAGATTTGTTTACGCTCCAAGAACACAGCGTGTGCTGCAAGTTACTGTTTCAAACCATCTGATTCCATTATTAATGCAACAGCCTAGTAACCCAGAATATCCATAGCAGTAAATGTACCACATACTCACACACACACACACACAAACACACAGAGCCTTTAGTACATATCTGGGTAGAGAAACTCAGACAGAGATCAGAGAAAGAAAGAGAGAAGGAGGGAGACGAAGAGCATGAGAGGAAAAAGTGCAAAGAAGATAGATATGGTCAGATCCCAACCAAAACAGAGAAAGGGATGCCCAGAAAACAGACAAAAGAGACATTTTTTTTCTCAAATGCCATTATGCAACATGGAGGATTTGTCATATTTACAATTTTGGTCAAAAGCCATGCATGCACACATATATGTAAATGGGACAAATAAAAAACATGCATTTGGTGTTTGGTTGCCAGTGTCAATAGCTGAGTAATATCCTTTTGTTAAAATAATTTTTAGCTTGTATTTGGATGCCAGCACTGCCCTCAGAGGCTTTACTTATTAATTAAAATATTGTCTACAACACTGGAGAATAAGATACAGCACTGTGTAACACTCTATAAATTGCGGAGATCAACAGTATGATAGGAGAGAACAGCAGTGTGATAGGAGAGAGAAGCTGTATGATAGGAGAAAGCAGCTCTGTGATAGGAGAGAACAGCACTTTGGTGGAAGAAAGCAGTTCTGTGATGGGAGAGAGCAGCCTTGTGATGAAAGTGAGCAGCTCTGTGATGGGAGAGAGCGCGTCTGTGGTGGGAGAGAGCAGTTCTGTGATGGGAGAGAGCAGACATTTGATGGGAGACAGCAGAAGAATGATAGGAGAGAGCAGCTCTGTGTTGGGAGAGAGCAGCAGGCTGGTGGAGAGGCACATGTCTCTTGACTTGGGTCCACAGGCTGCTGCAGTAGTGATAAGATTAATGGACTGGCCTACATCAACATCTGTGTGTGTGTGTGACATATTAAAATCATCTGGTTGTTAGAATGTCTTATATCTATTGGCTAGCAAGTGTATGCGTGTGCATCTGTGTGTGTGCATGTGTGTGCACGCACAATTTATGGGGTTGGCTGTGCTTTGATCATGGACTGTATGCTCTGTTTGCTTATGATCTTTGATCTTTAAAAGACTAGAATGAACAGAAAGGGAGAGAGGTGAAGAGAAGAGAAAAGGTTCAGTTGTGTATGTCTGTGTGTGTGTGTGTGTATATGTGTGTGTATCTACCTGCTATATCCATATCTCTCCAAGTTCCTTCTAAATGCTTTGTAAGGTCTCCAGATTAGGGTGGTGTTATCTGTACTCTTACCTACACCCACCTTCTCACAGCTCACTGCAATGCTGAACTCCATTGCCTATCCTCTGACCTAGATCTACCAGCCAGGCTGACATGCACACACACACACACACACACACACACACACACAGACACACACACACACACTGTCTGAGTCTTTTATTATACACTCTGATGCCATTTTTCAGAGGCTGATAGATAAGTAGATCACTCTCTCTTTCTCTGTGCTACGTGACATCTTGCCTTGAATCTTTAAGTGTAGGTGATTTGCATATTTTAGATACAAATGAAGAACATATCCAGACAGTGATGGGAAGATTGTGTATGCAGCCTTAGACAGTAGAAATATTCAGGAAGAGGTTCAGAGAGAGAGAGAGAGAGAGTTAGAGCGAGAGAGAGAAAGAGAGAGAGAGAGAGAGAGCAAGAGAGAGAGAGAGAGAGAGAGAGCGCAAGAGAGAGAGATGTGCTTTGATCTTTTTAGATTCGCTGTTCTGCTGTACACATCTGTCAAAGTAGAAAGTGGCAGCTGAAAAGAACACCAGGCTGAGGGGAGAGAGAGATGGAGAGGGAGAAAGTCAGAGAGATCAAGAGAGAGAGAAAGGACAGAGAGAAAGAGAGTGAGAGACAGAGAGGTGCTTTATGTTTTTGTAAGCAGAACTAATAGGCCTCATGCAGGTGAAGTGAGGGCTGAGTATTTATGGCCTGGCCTCTCCTGCACGGCTTTGATCATGGACTTTTGGGGGGTGTGTGGTGTTTGATCTTAGACACTGTGGAATCTACATTGGTTTTGGTTTTCATACAACACGCACATGCTCTGTCTCACTCACACACACTCACACACATGCACTTATATGTACAAACACACACACACATACACACATGCATATAAACACACACAGAGACACACATGCATACACACCCACACGCACACACACACACACATACACACACACACACACACACACACACACACACACACACACACACCTTTAAGTTTGGTGGTCCACTTCTTCGCCATGAGTTGCTGCCAGACAACATGGCCAAGTCTTCAGAACTTTATTTTTCCAGCTTATCAAGCCCAAACACTTCAAATCTCCAAATGACCAGCTCGAGATAGCGCCTTCTAACGTTCTTCGAGAGTTCACAGATGTGTCATGTACCTGAACCAGCTGTACCTAAACGTGTAACTCCTCTGAAACCCCCAACCACCTGCCAGACGGGACGCTGCTACACCAGAGGAGTCCGACAGGATGAAGCTGTCAAACGTTATAAGAGACAACAATCTGTCCTGGAGCCGTTAGAAATCAAAGTCATTATTATGCAAAAAAACAAAGTTTCAAACACATGCTAACCGATGTTTAATATCCATGTATGAAGAGAGTTTATAGCAGCCGGCTCATTATAGATAATTCTGCAGCCAGGTTTTATACTCCTATACCATCAAAGAATTAAAACGGTATTTACGTTATTACTGATATTAAACTCATGTGTGATCATGTTACTCTCTATTGCACATCAGTGCGTGGGAAAGCAGATCAGCAGTTTAGATGCAGGGCTATGTTGGTGTTTGAGTTCAGTACCTGTAGAGAACATACGGTTCCAGTTAGGACTTCATCACCTACATATACTACATGATCTGGGCACTAAATGGAGGGGGGGGGGGGTTATCCTCACGAGCTCCCGTTCTAACCAACATTGTGTGTTCTTGCTACACTGCATGGGGGCCTCCGGGTGCCAGCAGGCTCTGCCCAGCCCAGGACAGGAAGCCCTAGGCGGGGATGCATGGGTAACACCCCTATCCCCAGCCACAGAAAAACACATGTGCATGTGTTTGTACACACATGTTTGCATTTATGTGTTTGTGCACATTTGCATGTTTGTGTGTGTGTGTGTATGTATTTGTGCTTGCACCTGTGTGTGTCTATGTCAAGTCAAGTCAAATTTATTTATATAGTGCTTTTTACAAACATTTGTTGCAAAGCAGCTTTACAGATTCATGTAATTCGTGAAGTCACCACTACTACATGTTGAAGGCTTACATGCTTCTGTGGTGTTTCTACTCCTAGTTAGTTTTGCTACTGTATTAAATAAAAATCTAGGATAATATTTATTGTCTTCTCTTATGGTGGAGAGATCATTTGCTTTAGTAGCACTAAGAGCCTTTCTATAACTCAGGAGACTCTCCTTCCAGGGTAATTGGGTGTGTGTGTGCTTGTGTGTCTGTATGTGTGTGGGTGTGCAGAAAAAGACATTGAGACTACAATGACAATAACAACAGTTAAGTAATACATTATGAATATGTAGTGTGACTTTAGAAGGATGTAAGAAAAGACATTGAGAATCTTTTTTTTTCCTAAATTATCTCAAGATTAGTTCTCCCTTACAATTTAAACCAATACTTGTAGCACAATTTTAAAAACCACTAACTCATGTAGCCTATCTACTGAATTGGTATATGAAACTATAAGCACATTCTCTGCCTTGCACTCATGAACTATTCTAAAACACTTTTTTGTCATACCTGGTGCTTGGCTGTGTGTGTGTGTGTGTGTGTGTGTGTGTGTGTGTGTATGCTTTTATGACATACAGCACAAAGACGTTTCTAAGGGGTTTCCAAGGGCACAAACTATATGAGCTGTTAAAGTCTCCATTTTTATGTATATACATTTCCTTGTGACATGTGGGTGACCTTACATTTGTCATAATTACCATTTCTGAAGTGCATTTTTCTGGTGCTAGAGCCAATTCTAGAGCTCCTTTCTTGATGACTGTTTTGTCTGGCCTTTGTCTGCCCGCCCCTAGCCATATGCCCCGCCCCTGTCCAGCTGCCCTGCTCCGTCTTTCTGTTCCCAGATTCTATCCTACAATAATAGCAGACGTCAGATATACCAGGCAAAGACTGATACTGTGACTGACTGGTGGATCTCAAAAGTGTGGATGACTGTTCCAAAGCTCCAGTGGAGTCTGGGTATACCAGTAAGATGGCACACAAGTTCACAAACAGACAGAAATATAAACTAGGAAAGGAACCCTTGAATTGAGATTATTTTATACAGATTTTTTTCCCAACAGAAGGTGTGTGTCTTCTACTCTCTATTAAAGACATATTCAACATTGATTTGAAAGATTTGTCAGAAAAATCTTCAAATGGACAGACCCTGACACACATACAGTATATATTGTGTTTAAGATCCTGGCACTGGTAAATAAATACAAACTTCACTTATATGAAACAGGGATGGTTTTTAAAGCTCTCTGGGTGTATGTGCTCTCAAAGTTAATGAATTGATGATGTCACAGCATGCTCAGAGAGGGCTATCCTTTTTCCAACAGCTATTTAATGACTGATACACACACACACACACACACACACATACAGCATGACCAGCAATTCATTTACACTTGTCTACTTGCCAAAGACATCAACTACTGCTGATAAATCTTCTATAATTCACCCACTGTCTGCTTACACACACACACACACACAAACTTACAGATTCACAGAAGAACTTGGCACTGGTGACTGGCAAGACACAGTTGCTTAGCAACCAGGTGGCTCTGTGAGTGAGATCTGTCAGGATGGTGCTGTTTCTGTGCATGTGTGCATGCTGGTGTATGGGGACATAAGACGGCTAAGTTCACATTTAAACTCTTGCTGCCCAAAGACCTTTGCATCACCAGCGTTAAACCTTCTTCATCTGTATGACTCTTATTAGCATAGACAGATCTCACCCCCAGTCTTTACTTGCATCGACAGGCCCCACATCCTGACTATACTAGTACAGACACACCCCACCCCTAGTCTTTACTAGTACAGACAGACCCCACCGACTGCACATCCTAGTACAGACAGACCCTCCCCATCTTTACTAGCATAGACAGACCCCACCTCCTGACTATAGTAATACAGACACCCACCTGCTGCACATAATAGTACGTTCTCCATCTTCTAACTATACTAGCACGGACAGACCCCCACCCCCAGTCTTTACTAGCACAGACACGTCCCATGCATGCATAACCCCTACTCTTTAGTGGTACAAACAGACCCCACCCCCAGTCTTTACTAGCCTAGACCTCTACTCTTTACTAGCACAGACAAACCCACCCCTGTTCTTTGCTAACACAGAGACACCCCACTTCCTACCTATAAGCAGAGACAAATCTTTCACTTGCTTATGTTATGTCTGAACTATATGAAGCTAAATGTCAAATCTGTATATAAACCATCAGGGCCTCTTGGCACTCTTGTATGAGGTATGAAGTTCCCCAGTTCAGTCTTTGAGGATTAAATATAAGAAACTCAGCAGGCCTTAGCATGCAGTGATTTCCCAAGACAATCTTTACTTGTTCAATTGATGTTAGCATGTATGTACAGGACAATGAGAGCGCCACAAGATTATCCAAAAATGTGTTTAGGGATTTTGACTGTGACATTTTCTTCTTTAAACTTTCTCATAACGCATGTGTTTTATTCTACTAAAGCAGATTCAGTATATTGATTATAATCGGCATGGTTCAACCGACGCACATTTCTTATTCTTCTCTCCCTCTGTCTACACACAAACACACACTTCATTTGCTTTTCTTCTTCTTTATTAAATGCACCATGCACCTCTTTCTGGAATGAATCAACATTGTGATCACATAATCATAGGTTTTGTGTGTGTACATGTGTTTTCCTCTCAGCTAGCTCCAGCACGCATCTCCAGACAATGCTAGTCCAACCGAGCGCCAGCACTCACGAGGCTTATATAAACATTTTCTTTCAGGTGAACCACTTTGGGAACAAGTAACCAATAAAAATTAGCTTCGCTCTTAAATCACTCTGAATGTTGGAAAGAGGAGTAGTCAACCATCTCATACAAGACTTCTTATAAAAACATTCTTACAAACAAACAAATCTGTTCTTCAATTGCTTATATGAGCGATTGCTTGAGAAGTTCCAACAAAATTTGCGAGAAGACCAGATCTGCCTTACAAGTTATACTACTGACAAACAGATTTTTTAAATGAAAGATATTAGTATTTGTATATAAAATTTATAAACTTGCACTCGACAAATGTCATTATAGGCTAATCAGGAAGCGATTGTTTTTGCCATTAGCATTTAACATTTTACTTTGTCAATCTGCCAAACTAAACTGCAATAATAGCCATCAAGCTAAGACTTCACACGCTATGATGTTGCGCATCGTCATACGGCACAAAAACGTAATATATAGTGAGACATTAGCCCTCAATTAAAATGAATCTACGTCATTTAGCATAACAGTTGTAACGTCGATTGTGGTTTCTGTTCAGAGGAGCATCAGCCCCGGTTTTCATGACACGTAGACTATTCCCTCCCGTGCAACCATGTTTTTTTTATGTAGACGATTCTCTTGTCCGTTTTCCATTCATTCATTCATTCAGAACTCAAATCATTTTGTCGTATGCAGTATGTGACCAAAACATCCAGTAAATGTCCAGTATATTATTTGTGTTGACCTGACCTTGCATGGCTTGTTGTACTCATATACTGGTTATTAATTATACTGGATACTTCTGCACAGTCCAGTATGCAGCACACAGTATATAGTCTCCAAAAGCATGCAAACTGTTGCTCTTTTTTATCTATAGATGGTTATATATACTACTTCAGTCAGGGTGCTTATATTTGCATAAAGTATGCTTTACACTTTATACTTATAAAGTGTATACTTATATGCCCTATACACACTCTCTCTCTCTCTCTCTCTCTCTCTGTGCTCAGCTACTTCTACACTAGCTGTGTAATATGCTAATTTCTATTCTAAAGCTTGTCGTTACCCTTGCCACATTCTTCTCCAAACAGCAGGGAGAGAAGCAAAACACACCTTGGCTGTTTTTCACAGTTATATGACATTTCGCACTAAAGCGACTGATATGCTGCTCTAGCCTTGGAACACGTCTTGACAGGAGTTTTACGAAGACACGCAGGTTAAAAAAAAATCTCCATATTTTCCAGTGTTTCTCAACCTGGTTTTTGGGGTCCACAAGATAGTATCCCAGTTATGAAGATGCCTGAACCGACAAAGCCTATGAGATCATCCAGGTACAGGTGCATGACTGGGAGCTAAAGGAAAATGATCAACCATCTAGTGGAGCTTGAGGACTGGCTTAAGAAAATGATTTTGTCTGTGGCCAGAACCAGTGTCTGAAACATACAGTTCCTGGGGAATTATAGGGTAGGTTTCGAGGGTGTGTGTGTGTGTTTCATGGTTGGTAAGCGAGTCATTAAATGCCAGGTGGACAGAGTACAGCCATTTAGACCAGAACCTTTCAAGACTGGCCCACTGAGAGCAGGACAGATCTAAAGCCCTGAGCACAGCTCTAATTACACTGTAGCCAATGACAGACTTCGATGTTTCTCTCTCTCTCTCTCTCTGTCATCATAAAGAGACCAATGGAGGGAGCACCAGCCAAATGACAGGGTCATGGTAACAGAGCCTTCAGCATCCTCCAGCGTCAGTGCTTGCTCAGTGTTCAGTGTGTGAAGTGAAGTAACCTTGCCTCACCTCTGGTTCTGGGAACTTACTGCACCTCGTGTTTGTGGTTTACCTGCTCTCACACACCTGACTCAGCTCACGACGGCCTTGAGGATCACGTGATCAGCTCAAAGTGTCAAAGGAGGGGAAATGCAAAAGGTCTACACACACACACACACACACACACACGCACGCACACAGCCATAGAAGTGACACCTACACACACAATCATGTGAAAAGTATTTTACACTCACACACACACACACACACACACACACACACACTTTCAACCATGAAAAGTATTTTACACTCCCATTGCCAAAAGGATTACGTGCCCAATCTGCATAGTAAGTCACCCATTTACTGAATTCACACAAACTAATCTCTACTTGCACGTGGGGAGCTGGAGGTGGTTGCCATGGTAACCCATCCACTGAGCCCCACCCCCGAACTCATGTCCACAATATAAAGTGCTGCTGGGTGCACTTTCTGGGTGCATTTGGGTGTGAGAGCAAGTACTGTGCTCAATGATGCTGGAACAGCCTGATCTCTCTCACATGTACACAAACACCGGCAAAAATCAGGTACTGGCAAAAAATTAAATGATATGTACTGCACTAGTACGACTGACAGTACATAGATATTTAATAAAGATGTTTGTATGTCTGGGTAAGTCGAAGCACTAGGCGGAAATGTAGGTGGGATACTTTAATTAAGGCCTCACTCCAATTAGACAGAACAGATGTACGTGTATATAACATTATATTATTATGTAAACAGCCATTTGAACAGCGTTTTTTATTCAGTTCATACCAGCTAGGCTGACACACACACACACACTCACACACTCACATTAAGCAGATAATGACAGTTTAAAGGGAACACTACTCTGAGGACATTGTCTTGAAATAGTTTTTGGGTTTTTTTTTTTAAGTCAAACATAGCCTCTATTTCTGCGCTATCCTTGACTGTGAGGTCATACAATGCAGTTTGTTTAAATGTCTATTTTTATAAATGAGTAAGTGGAATAAACACTTAAACCAAACAGAGGATCTGTCATACAATTAAAGCATTGTTTAAAAGCAAAAGTAGCCTACCAACACTAACTTGTGCAGGATGAAATGCAAACCAAAAGCATTGGACGGAAATTTAAGGTAGGCTATTGTAATCTGACGTTTTACATAATCTCATGTAACTGCATAAATAGTTACTGCTACTATTAATAGTTGCTGCCAATCTGTGACTACTACATGTCATAGGTGACATTCTGGAACTTTTTCTTTGCATTGCAGAGATAAGGTTCAGTGTGGGCTTGTAATCGTGAACACACATCTCACCTGCCACCTAGTTGAGGTTATCCACCAATCAGAATATCCGCCATGTTCTAGAACATTCCAGACGATCTTTCTGTGGGGAATTCTACAGAATCCGTAACTACATTCTTTCTCTTTTTGATTATAATGAACATTCTGGAATATTAAGTTCCTAAATATTTGAACTCTGCAGGCCAAAGTGTGGTCTTCATGTTAACCAGTTATAGCTGATAGCTGGAGAAACTGGTCATGCTAAAAGCAAATACTAAAACCAGACCTCAGAGCCAAAGTTTTGGGCAGCACTGTTAAACAACAGCTGAGGTCTCCTTGTTCTGTCAGAGGAGTGTGTGTGTGTGTGTGTGTGTGTGTGTGTGTGTGTCTGTGTGAGTGTGTGTTATGGTGTGTGTAAGAGCTGTGGGCTGTAATTGGTCCTGCTGCTACTATACCGAGCTCCAGTGGTTTTCTAGAACCCTGTCTCCTCTTGTTAACTAATTGGGTGTCAGAACTGCGTCTGATTGGCTTTGTGCCATATTCCTGTTCTCCCAATTGGCTGACACATCTTTGTGTGTACAGTGTGTGTACTGTGATGCCAGTTTTTTGTCATTCCCTTTTATGAGTCCTAATCTGCTCTGATGAGGCTTCAAGTTAACAAATTGCAGCAAATCCCAGTATGTCACATGCACAGGAGGAAGTTTTGCCAGTGTTAATTGTCCAGGCAGGTTAAACTCCATTGTGAAGTGATTAAACTCCTCTCTTGGCAGTTTAAACTCCATCTTTTCAGAGTTTGCCTGCTGCCTTTTGCTGTCTCCCTGAAAATCGATCTTCCAGAGAGCAACTTTTTCATCTCAGCAAATCAGATTCCATTCTGCATCTCCTTGCTTTCATCTCTCTCTCTCTCTCTCTCTCTCTCTCTCTCTCTCTCTCATCATCTGTCTCCTTCACAGGTCTGAGTTAACCATCAGCATCAGAGAGAGGAGTGCACTGCGAGGAAGGGGGCAGGAAAAAAGAGAGGGAGAAAAAGAGAGAGGGAGAAAAAGAGAGAGAGATAAACAGAATGCCTCCTATACAGTGGTAATTGGCACATCTAAAGTGCTTTTTCAGTGGTGGAGTGTATTCCCTATCTCTGGGCGGTTCCGTATGCAGGAGAGAATCAAAACATCAAAACGCCTTCAGAATGAGAGACACAGACCTTGAAGAGAGTGGAGGGAGATGTTAATAAGCTAGAGATTTACCAGAGATTTTCATTTTGCAATTCCTTAATTTATAGCTATTTTTCAGTTTTTACTGTTAGAAATTGGATATTAGATTAGATTAGATTCAACTTTATTGTTATTGCCATAGTACAGGTACTGGACAACGAAATGCAGTTTAGTATCTAACCAGCAGTGAAAATGAGCAGAAAGTGCAATATGTACATGAGCAGGTAGTGAATAAATAGGAGATATATACAGTAGATATGTACTCAGGAGAGGAGTGTGCAGTACAGTTGGACTGTAAACTGTAGCAGCAGTATTGCTATTTAGCAGTATAAAGTGCAAATATGGCATGATAGAAGATATATACAGTGAATATATACACAAATTGGAAAGTATATGGCAAAACTAAAGTTAGAGACATAAGGTAAGGGGGTAAGCACATTCACTGAGGGGAGGTGTGTAAGGGGTGGCCGGGGGTGGGGGGCATGAATGTGGTGCAGAATTCAGTAGGATGACAGCCATCGGAAAGAAGCTGCCCCTGAACCTGCTTGTCCGGGCACAGAGAGCCCTGTATCTTCTCCCAGAGGGTAGAAGGGCTAACAGTCTGTGGCTGGGGTGAGAGCTGTCCATGGTAATTTTGCAAGCCTTCCGCAGGCATCTCTTGTGATGTACAGTCTCATTGGTGGGGACTGAGGAGGCAGTGATGCGCTGGGCAGTTTTCACAACTCTCTGGAGTGACTTTCGGTCCACCGCAATGCAGCTGCCATACCATACCGCGATGCAGTTGGTGAGGACGCTCTCAATAGTGCAGCAGTAAAAGTTCACCAGGATCTGAGGGGACAGGTGGGTCTTCCTCAGCCTTCTCAGAAAGAAGAGTCATTGGTGAGCCTTTTTAATAAGGGTTGAGGTGTTGAGGGTCCAGGAGAGGTCCTCGGAAATGTGGACACCAAGGAACATAACTGGTGACACGCTCAACCTCCACCCCATGGATATGGATGGGGGTGTGTGCACCACCTTTATTTCTCCTAAAGTCTACAATAAGCCCCACTAACAACCTGGTTCTTAACACTAAGAATAGTGTTAAGAACCAGGTTGTTAGTGGTGCACCACTCTGCCAGGTGCTGGACCTCTTCTCTGTAGGCCGACTCATCATTGTTGCTGATGCAGCCAATCACCGTTGTATCATCTGCAAACTTAACAATTGTGTTGGAGTCATGTACAACACAATTGTTGTACATGACTTGTACTTGTACATGATGTATATGACTTGTACATTGTTGTATGCAGTTGTAGGTGAAAAGAGAGGCCTCAGCACGCACCCCTGTGGGACACCGGTGTTGAGGACGAGGGTTGAGGAGGTGTGGTTCTGTCATCGGACATATTGGGGTCTGTTTGTTAGGAAGTCTAGTAACCAGTTACTGAGGGAGGTGTTAATGCCCAGATCCATGAGTTTGGTGTGCAGTTTGGAGGGGGTGATAGTGTTGAATGCCGAACTAAAATCCACGAACAGCATTCTTACATAGGTGTTGTTTTTGTCCAGGTGAGAAAGGGTGGAGTGTAGTGCCGTGGAAATGGCATCCTCCGTACTCCTATTCTTGTAATAGGCAAATTGTAGGGGGTCCAGTGTAGGTGGCAGACAGGTTTTGAGGTGGGCCAGGACCAGTCTCTCAAAGCACTTCATACTGGTAGGGGTAAGTGCAACAGGACAAAAGTCGTTAGGGCTGACTGCACTGGAATATTTCGGCATCGGCACAATAGAGGTGGTTTTAAAGCACGTGGGTACAGTTGTTTGCACCAGTGACAGGTTGAAGATGTCAGTCAGCACCCCAGTCAGCTGCTCAGCACAGACCCCGAGTACACACCATCAGGGCCAGCCGCCTTACGTGCGTTGATCCGGCTCAGTGCAGTGCACACGTCTGTAGGGGAAAGAGTGAGGAGCTGGTGGTCATTAGTGAGCCCAGCCTTGATGGCCATCTCCTGATTGTCCCTGTCGAAACGGACATAGAACCTATTCAGTTCATCAGAGAAGGTGACATCACTGACTTGAGGAGCAGGATTGATGGGTTTGTAGTCCGTGATGGCCTGGATGCCTTGCCACATGCGTCGAAGGTAGGGGCCATTCATGAAGTGCTCTTCAATCCTCAGCTTGTGGTTATGCATGGCCTTCTTGATGCCCCTTTTCAGCGCAGCCCTGGAAGAGCTGTAGGCTTGAGTGTCACCTGATCTGAAAGCAGTGTCACGAGCCTTAAGTAATAGGCAAACCTCACTGTTCATCCACGGCTTCTGATTAGGGAAAGTAATTATATCTTTGAGGGTGGTGACACTGTTGACCTGAGTATTTATGTAGTCCAGGACAGAGGAAGCATAGGCATTGATGTCTGTATGGGAGTCACGTGCAGCAAGGATGGCAAACACACTCTAGTCTGTGCGTTCAAACAGATGCTGTAGTGCAGTATCTGCACCCTCTGGCCACACTTTGACTGTCCTCACTGTAGGTTTCACACGTTTGATGAGAGGTGTGTATTTGGGGAGCAGGAACAATGAGAAGTGGTCAGACTGACCAGGGTGGGGGAGGGGGACGGCTTTTTAGGCGACAGCCATGTTTGTGTAAACATGGTCTAAAGTCTTGTCACCTCTCGTGGGGCAGGAGACATGCTGGTGGTATTTGGGGAGAACAGTCTTCAGGTTTGAGTGGTTAAAGTCACCTGCAATAATGAAGGCTGCCTCCGGATGTAGAGACTTTTGTTTACAGATGGTCGCATGCAGTTCTTTTATTGCCTCCTTAGAATTAGGATCCAGTGGTACATAGGCTGCATATACAACAGTAATTGTAAATTCCCTGAGCATACAGAAGGGTCGACACTTGATCATGAGCTACTCAAGGTTAGCAGTGACTTTGATATTAGTGACTTTGATATTAGTTAGCTTTCTTAATATGTGCTGCATATCCCATGTCTTTGCTAACTTTCTTTTGCTTTTTTTATAACTTTTTGCTAACTTAGTTTGCTAGCTAGTATTGCTAATATTGGTAGTTTGCTAATATTAGAATGATCTTATTTAATGCAATAGACACACCACGCTGTCCTTTCACTCACTGATTCTCAGAATCAATATATGAACGAATTTGGTTTTAAAACAATGCTTTAGAGGGTTGAGGAGGTGTGTTCTTTCATCTGGGTCCTGTAGCATAAAAACCATCAAAAATGAGTTGGCAATGAAGAGACTGAAGCAGGTCTTGGTCAGTGAGAATAGAGGTTAAGATCTTTATTGCAAACCACGCAGGGTATACAACAAAGGAGTTACCTCAAGAACAACTGAACAACTCCGACCAGGGGTCCCTTAATATACACATTTCATATCTCTCTATCTGCAACTTACCCAATCATACTGTATTTTGATTTGATGACCCCTGAAAAGTCTCTTTGGAAATACGCCAATATCTCACAAGGCCACCTTTTTAATAAATTTTTACATAACTTGGTGACATTCCCACAGTGTTTGGTCCAAAAACACTTCACCGTATGAACCTTGGAGACCTGGGGTCCTCTCTCTCTAGGTGTCATGTCCAGCATTCATCCTTGGGCCGTTATTTTACTTTGTGGGCCATTATCTTACTTTGCCTTAAGGCCTTAGTTTGTGGCCTACCTGGCCAGGGTCCTTACGTTTAATGACCTGCATATCACACGGGTCTTCACACTTTGGATGACCTATCCACCGGGGAGGATAACAGAATAATGTGTGCTGGTTGTACAGTTGGAACGTTGAAATTATGGAGCATGCACAGAAGAAGTAAGAACATTATTAATATTTAATTATGCTTCACAGCAAACATCACAATAGGACCTAAAGCCAAATAAATAAACCAAATATTTGTATGTGTAGTATGTGTAGTAAAAAAGTCTAATTTGAGATTGTTGCTGGACTATTCCAAGATTATTATTAGATAATTATACCTGGTTAAGTTGTCTTATTGCATTGCATATAAATGTGAATGTTTTCAGAAATGCTTGAAGTCATCAAAATTACATAATAATACAACTTTTTTCTCAATGTGAGAAATAGTTATTTGGACTAAATTTAAGACATACTTTGTTGTAGTGCATGCAGTAATGCTATGGTGGAGGAGAGTGGATGCCTGTATTTGTTTAAAAAAAATTAATTGGGCCAATGGAGGATAGGTTCCCTTTTGAGTCTTGGTTCTCCCAAGGTTTCTTCCTATCCTGATAGGGAGTTTTTCCTTGCCCCTGGCTTGCTCATTAGGGGTCTGAAACCATAGAACTGTAAAACTCCTTTGTGATAACTTGTGTTGTAAAAAGTGCAGTATAAATAAACTTGAACGTGCCATGTGTTTGTCTATAAATGAATTCATGAAGCACAATTCAATGTCTATCTTTACAGGTCTGACAAGTAGCATTCAGTCTGCATCCAGTCTGAAATAGGTCTTGATGTTTCTGGTCACATCTCCAACATTTGTGATTTGACTTAATCCACAAGGGTAAATTATGAGAAGTTATGCATAATGAGACAATGCATAATGTCACAGTATATGCAGTAATCCTTTGCTGCCTTCGATGACTTAATCTCTGAGGATCTAGTCTTTGAATGTTCTGTAGTAGAGCTGTGTGGTTGATCTACACCAAACATCTTGATGGTGAGGTTACAGAATGTAGTTGTGAAACCTGGTCATCCAGTCATAATGAATGACTTCTAGTGACCCCAGAATACCAGATGATCTTCCAAACTGAATTGTCTTCTGTTTGTTTGGATGGTAGATAGATGTAAGATAAATCTGTTTCTGCATTAGGGTGTGTGGGATGTATAATTGTGGTCCTAAGAAATACAAAGGAATGTGTCTGTATGTATATACAAATGATAGGCATATTATCAGTATACATCGGTAAACATCCCCACCTAGTGGTTAAACAATTACTAAATCTAAATATGGCATACT
>JAOXYF010000020.1:1362062-1386146 GCA_028565775.1 Sternarchorhynchus goeldii | reverse complement strand
TCTCTCTCTCTCTCTCTCTCTCTCTCTCTCTCTCTCTCTCTCTCTCTCTCTCTCTCTCACACACACACACACACACAGATGTGCATGAGTTCATGCCAGCCTGTGACTTAAAATGGATCTATTTGCCCTGGCCGCATTAAGAGAGAAATCTAAAATCTCGAGATTCAACCCTCAATAAAATTACACCAATTACGCTGTCACTTTTCAACAGAAAACTTTGCAGGAGACATTAAATGTTGTTAAATAGTTATTAACTGGCTTAAACTGCCAATAAAATAATCTCATTTTAGAAGTTTTAAGGAATGTGTGTAGTAGATACATGTCAACAAAACACTTCAATAATAATAATAACCTTCAATAGTTTGGTTCAATTTATTAAGATTTTGGTTTCTTTTCCATTCCACTACATGGTTAAATAATGAATGACCTCATATCCAATGGACATACATATATATATATATATATATATATATATAACAATAATAAAATAATAGAAACATGTGATTAACATAAAAATGTCATCCTTGCTGTCTATTAGCCAATCAGGATCAGTATGTTTCAGACAGCTGCCGATACAGCACCAACGTCTTCAGTTTTATGAGTTTTATGAAAAGTGATTAGTCAGATGGGCAAATACAGCCAAATTCAACCTCTACGCCCACCACTGGGAATCTTAACATTTCTCTTAATTTGTCAATTTGCATTTGGCGTTGACAGCTCTCCGCAAAAACAGCGCGTGCTATGAGTGCGCCGTTACCTTGCGCGCAGTGGAACCGAAACACACGAGTCAAATGAGAACATGAGCTCTAACTATTGAAAATGTCTTCAGTATGATATAAACGTAAAAAGAGAATAACTTCGTCATTATTACAGAGTGGGATTCAAGCGCTGCGTGGGATTTCATAAAGTTGCTACAGGCCAATAACTAAACCACTGAGCTACATTTATACAGAATAAGTCAAGCAGCTACGATACGGGGTCCAGCCCGTTTCTGTTTTGCAATTGCGATTTAGTTTGGCTATATTTCACATAGGTGTCTTTTGTCATTTGGTTAATTATTTGTACATAACGTTATTTAGCACTCAACAGTTAGTGTCCTTACACAGCAAAACAACAGCAGCAAAATCGTTCATGTCAGCTCCTAAATTAAGATAAGTAACGACGACTGCGCGGGTCCGAAATTCATCACCAGCAGGCGCGCGAGCGTGCCCGAGGGTGTTGGGAGATCGGACTGGGGCGCAGAACTCCAGTCCACAAGCACTTATCGTTTTTTCTTCTGTTTCAGGGATTTCCTTCGCTTGACAATCATCTCATAAAGTTTGTCCATCCCCTCGTGCAGGCCCTCGCCGATGATGGCGCACGCTGGCTGGACGTGGTAGGTGGTGGAAGGACTCAACTCATGCAGAGCAAGGTGCTTTTCGATCTCGGCGACCGGGAGCGATTTGGGAAGGTCTTGTTTGTTCGCAATGACGAGCAGCGGCGTTCCTTGGTTCTCGGCAAATTTGGTGACTTTGTGCAGTTCTGTTTTGGCCTCTTCCAGTCTGTCAACGTCCACCGAGTCCACCACGTAAATAATCCCATCCGTGCAGCGACTGTAGGATTTCCACAACGGGCGTAACTTTTCCTGTCCCCCGACGTCCCAAAAATGACAGCTGATCCCCTTCGCCGTGCCGTTGCTTAGTCTTATCCTCTCTGTATTGAAGCCGATGGTCGGGACGGTGTTTACAAACTCATTAAACTTGAGACGGTACAGAACTGTCGTTTTCCCCGCAGAATCCAGCCCTAGCATCACGATGTGTAGGGACTGGAATGCGGCGATGTTGGAGAAACTGTTCCCCATTTTCGGTTGTTGGAATATCAATATATCATGTGGAAGCCTATACCGGCAAGGAATCTAATCTGTTAGCAGCTGTTCGGCATTTCACAGTTAGTGTGAGGCGACGGGTACAGCGACACGTTGTTGGGTACTTCAGTTATTTGCCAGTCGAAATGACGTTGGATAACGAGTCCAAGTCATACGCATGATCCGATACAGTGATCCTGCGTAAACCAGACGACCGCAAAGCAAAAGAGGCGCACCCTCGTATCAGTCTCGTGTAGATCCTGCGGTCATCCCCCATAAAAACAAGCACTATCGCTTTCCACTTCCGTTTCACAACAGCCAAGAGGAATAAATGTTCTGGGTCAGGCTAAGGTGTGGGAAAACGCTCTCCGTTCTCATTCGCCCTCTGGAAGCGCTGTGCGGACCGCAAACCTGTTTGTCATGCTGCCAGCCGGTACCTCTGCAGCGATGAACCATTTGATTCCTGTTCAGATAGCTGCGACGCTGCACCTTGACGAGTCACGGGGGACACTTCCGCGTGAGATCCGTGGCGCTCGTCGGCGTTAGACACACCACTTTCGGCAGGCGCGGAGCTCTCTGTCGGTGCCAAAGCGGCGGCGCGCGTTCACTCCCAGACCTAACTACAGGCGACGCGCAAGAGAATCTGAACTCCTCCCACACAGAGCGGGGCAAAACAGACACGCACCAGATCATCTTGTCACGTTAGAGCACTGATTTGGGGTCACATTCTCTGACTGTTGATGCACGTCTTTGAGGTCATTTCTGTGTCTATCCAGGTCAGAATAAAAACATTTTCCTGTTCTAAAGCGTGAATTAACCTACTATAGACTCGTTCCATGGTCTTGTAGATCTAATCTGACATTATATAATCTGCATCTGCCTCCCTTATTAGACGTTTTTCTTTATGGTTTTGAAAGGGCCTCACCAGAACCCAAAGTTTCGTGATACTTACTTCCCAAAATAATAACAGGCATTGAACAGTACTTTCAACAGTACTGTGTTATAAGACTAAAAAGTATGAAATTATAGTTCAAAGTGACATCCATTTGTCTGTTAGTAGATATTCTTTTACTAATTTAATTCAAAAGCAAAACCTATCCGTGTAGCCTGCGCTGCGATGTAACAGCTCAATATAAGCGCCTAGTTTGGCTTTGTACGTCTTTTTTTTCTTAAGTTCAGACCTGTGGTGACTGCGATCTGAGAAACGGAATAAGGAGAGGGAAAAAATAAGATAAGAAAAAGGAGGTAATAAGTTTGACCTTTTCATTTTAACGACTCCTGCTGTTTGAAAGCGGTATAACAGTTTTCTTCTGGCCGACATCTACCGCGCCCCCTCGCCAACTCCCTTTCTGCAGAAGATACAGATGCCAAAATTCAACTCATACGATGGCAAGCCTCAAAGTGACATTAATCGACTGTAAGACAGATCTTCAGATCTCCGTAGGAGGAACAGAGCAAAAATAAAAACAAAAAAACCCCAAAACGATTTAACTTAAAATGATCAACTTTTGGTCAGACCTCATATAAACAAAATATAAACTTAGTAACATTTTGAAGACTATTCCAAATTCCATTAACATGCTGAATTGCTTGATTATTTTTTACTTTTCTCAAGTGTAATTTTATGCTTGATCCACGAGATGGCAGCATTGGGTTACATTACGATCATGGACATTTATTTCGCTTCAGAACGGTCAGCCTTAGCAGCGTTCTTTTTATGATGGTGGTTCCATATGCTTGCAGGTTTTTCTAAAGTATTTTTTATTATGTCTTTACTATCACAGACTTACTCTGGCATATCATGGAAATATCTGTGCTGTGTTGCTCTAGAGGTCGAGTATAGGGGTCTTGGAGACAACCCCATCAGTGGACCCCAATGCTGGTCCTGAGGAGATGAAGCGTGGGCTCGTCACTGGATAACCCTGTGCTCAGGCTGACACGTTGCTCGGCTACAGCTGCCGAGCAACAGGCAGGGAGGGAGGAGTCTACACAAGGAAACAAAAGGCAAAGTTCCTGTCATTCTGCCCCTCTTAAAGCCGGAAGGAAAGAGGAAGGAAGGTGTGTGTGTGTGTGTGTGTGCGGACACGCATATATGCGCGTTTGTGTGTGCACACGTGTGGGTGTGTGCACGCATGCGTGTGTGTGCTTGTGTGTGAATGCATTTCTTAGCAGCGAGGCCAGATCAAAGACTACTTTATTCTCAGATGTTTGATGGAAAAAAGAAACTGCCTTGCTGGGTCATTCATGTTTACGCCATACACACCATTTACACCATCTCAGGGATCGTGTTTACACCATTCCACAGGGATCGTGTTTACACCATTCATGCTGTTTACGTCGATTCAGAGGTACTGGACCAAATTCATAAATCTGCCAGTAGATGTAAGGTGACGTTAACAGTAAACAGTGTCTGTGTCTTGTCCTTGTTTGCATATGACTTTAGTGATTCATAATAGGACATCGCTCCTCCTGAACCCGGCTGCAAACGTCCCAATAAGAAGATGGTGTGTCGCACATGCAAGTCATCAGCCACCGTCTGCACACGTATCCATTTAGTAAACTGACAGATTTATTTAAAAGGCTCGTTTGTCGTTTTCGTTTGATCATCGCGGCAAGATTTGCGGCTTGTAGGAGAACGCAAAGAGTGAGGTGACTTGCTTGAGGAGAATAGATGAACTTTTTCCACAAGACAAATAGAGGTGCTATACAGAGGTGCTATACAGAGGAAGTAAATAGAGGTGCTATACAGAGGAAGTAAATAGAGGTGCTATACAGAGGTGCTATACAGAGGAAGTAAGTATAAACAGATATAGACTGACGAGAGATACAATGTTGATGATCTGCCATAATTTATTGAAGTCATCAACTCACCATGTTGTTGTGGTGAAAGTTACAAATGTTGAGTTTTTTTTTGTAACCGGGACTTTTAAGTGTAGCACTGGTTTCATGACTGGGGTTTTAGTCAGTCATCTGTCTCTTGATCTGGGGTCTTTAATATGTACGGCCTTATTTACATTTGAATTTTAATTGGCTTTCACCTAGAGTACAGGTAGATGTAGCATAGTGCTACATTTACATCACTGTAATTGTTGCAGTGACTTTATGAATAGGAGTAGATTTGAATAGGAGTAGATTTGGAGTGTCATAATGTGGTCACAGTTGAGTTTTATGAATACGGCTTTCTTGTTTACGCACTCTGTACCATTTCAGTACGATCATGTTTACTCTGGTCATACTGTTTAGGTGCGATCGTGTTTACACCATACCCATTGTTTACACCCTTTCAGAGGGATCATGTTTACACTCTACATTCTGTTTGCACTGTTTTGGTGGGATCGTGTTTACACCATGCCCATTGTTTACACCCTTTCAGAGGGATCATGTTTACACTGTACACGTTATTTACACAGTTTCAGAGGAATCGTGTTAAGAACATATGCACAGTTTACACCATTTCAGAGCTACTGTATTTACACTGTACACACTGTTTACACCATTTCAGAGATATTGTGTTTATACTGTACACACTGTTTGCACCATTTCAGAGGTAGTGTGTTTACACTGTACGCACTGTTTACATCATTTCAGAGGTATTGTATTTACACAGCACACACACTACACCTTTCAGAGGTATTGTGTTTACACTGTAAACACTGTTTACATCATTTCAGAAGTATTGTGTTTACACTGGCTAATCACCTCCCTCCCACAGGCTGATTGTCACACAAGCCTTGTCTGATGATGGCAGAGGGTGGGGCGGAGACGATAATGACAGGAATACCACGTCTGTCCCATTAAGGGACACGGCCCTCAGTTAGCAAGGGCACAAGGGGGTGGGGTTCTCACTTCTCTAGCTCCTTTTTAAGGATTACGACATCCAAAGAAATCTAATTGCAGCAGCAGTGTGGGGGGTGGAGGCCAGCACACATGATTTTAGACCACACACAGTTCCACTGAGAGAAGGAGCTGAATAACCCAGCTGGTAATGTTTTTTTCCTCCCATAAAACAGAGCCTCAAACACAGATCCTGAACCATGAAATGTCTCACATTGGGCACCAAAAGAGAAAGTGCAAATGAAAACAAACTCCGGCTTTTCTAGGCAAACTCGGTGTGCACCAAAAACCTCTGTGGACCCCAAAACCTGTGGATTACAAATTTTCCCTCTTAATGTTCAGCTTTAATAAATACATTTATTAAAATTCTAGACACTGAAATGTACAGGGGATTTTATGAATATTAAGTATGGTAAACTAAATATTTTACTCATTTGGCTTTATTTATTTATTTTGCTTCAGTGGGGAACTTTTTCACAAAGAAAATTTTAAATCCTGTTGGTCTCATATAAATAAATGAGAGCAGACCTACCAGACACATAAATAAAGCAGATTCCCATATAATGTTTTATGCTGTGTCATTAATATCCGTCACAGTGCTGTAGTCTTAGTAATGGTAATATGGCTTGTGCATAAAGAACTTTCTAGAATTCTAGCAGTGGACAGGCAGTAAAATCCTGCTGGGTGACAGTGTGAATAGGGGAAACTTCTGGAAGATGGCCAGGTTTTATCTCTGTCCCAAACATGTGGGAAAGGAACAGGGTAGAGGAGTGTAACAGAGAAGAGTGCAGTATGGAGTGTATGATACATGACCAGTGAACAGAGCGGAGTGTGTAAGCAATCAGTAAGCAGTATGGAGTGTACGACATAGTCAGTGGTGTGTGTCAGTGAACAGGATGAGGGTCAGATGTGATCAGGGAGCAGGGAGGAACAGTGATTAAGTAGCAGGGAGACAGAGGACAGAGGACAGAACCACAGAGTTCTGCTGCACTAATACCCCAAAGGGAAGGGACACCTGGAGATAAAAAAAAGTGCTTGTCATATACAAGCGCGCGCACACACATGCACACAGAAGACTTACACAGTTTTCCTCGTTAAACAAAGACACATATATACACAGATACTGTGCCTACAGGGCGCACACACACACACACACACACACACACACAGGCACAGTGGCTACAGTGTGCACACACACACATACAAGAGGAAATCCTTCTCATTATACATATACACACAGGACCAGGGGAAGTGCATATCATTGAACACATGAACACAAAGGCGCAAACAAGCTGGCTGGCAAACACACACACACCCCACACTGCACTGAGTGTGCCAGAAAACAAACTGATCATTTCAAGCGAAATGTCCTTAAACGAATCCTTTAAAGATTCACATTCAGTTATAAAGTCAGCGGCAGTAGTTCTGGTAAAGGTGTTTTGGTTGTATGACTGTTTCACAAGTTTACAGACTCTGAAATACCCTAATCCCTCACACCCTGCTGTTGGAGCGGAACTGTTTACCGTCATGGAGACTTGGGGTGAGTTCCATTGGGGAACCATTTTTTTCTGTGACGATTTCTATATGCTGCTTGTTAGTAAAACTGATCAAACAGAAATTAACAGCGAGAAAGAAAAAAAACATTGAATAAATAAAACTATTTAAAAAATACATTTAAGAAGCCAGGCTTGGTTAAATTTAAGGTTCTTTTACTTGTTATGATGTCATGAGATTTGAGTGCAATGTAAAGCTGAGTGGTATTACAGGAAATGATTAAGTATGAGTCTGTGTTCATGTGTGTGTGCATAAGTGAGTGGGCAGGAAGACGAGCTGATATCAGCTATATAGTATTATGCTGTGAGGTCAGCAAATTAGCAGGGGTGGGCGGAGTCAGTCAGGGGGCTGCAGGCTATTTGGCCCAGGTGTTGCTCAGGCGCCCATTGATTTGGTGAGCGATGTGGCCCTGAGATCAATAAATCAGACGAGCAGCACTCTCAGATGATCACAGAGCCTGCAGGCACCCAAGCATGCCTCTCTCACTCCCTCTCACTCTTTCTCTCTACCCCCTTCCTTTCACTCCCTTTCACTCTCTCTGTCTCTGTCTTTCTCTGTGTATTTCTTTCTCCTCCATTTGCCTGTTTATATTCCCTGCCTTTTCTCACCTGGTCATTGTGTGTCATCTATAGAGAATCCTTCTACACACACACACAGATTGTGTAATTTGCTTAGGTGAAATGTTGTTTGTCTGTCACATGAGAAGCCAACCTGAGCGGGTCTCATGTATTTTTTAACAGATGCAAGTGCCCCAGTGGGAACTT
This sequence comes from Sternarchorhynchus goeldii, assembly GCA_028565775.1. Classification (NCBI taxonomy): domain Eukaryota; kingdom Metazoa; phylum Chordata; class Actinopteri; order Gymnotiformes; family Apteronotidae; genus Sternarchorhynchus; species Sternarchorhynchus goeldii. Next base: position 1,378,151 of record JAOXYF010000020.1, on the reverse strand, counting down.
TATTTCCACTCCCACCCTCCCTTCCTACCCCCAGGGCCTCTCTACCCACCTACGACCCTCTCCCCCCTCCACCTCCAGACCCTCTCTCTCGACCCACGACCCTCTCTCCCCACCCTCAACCCCCTCCACCCCAGACTGCTGTTCGGACTCGGTTTCATCTTGTGCGGTGTGTATTGGTTTAACAGCTCCAGGAATGATTCAGCAGGGACCAGGGTCACCGTGCCTCCGTGCTGATAGCGGAGTACTTTCTGCAGTACAGGCTTTGGCTGAGAAGCATCTCACTTTAATTGAGACTAATCAGGGGTGCAAGGAGGCCACCAGGGAACCAGCACTAAGAACATCCGGATGGGAATTTCCGGAAGCACTCTGTTCTTCCAGGCGCGGTTCGGCACAATCTCAGCAGTCAGGAAATGTCACTGATAAACTGATAAACTATTCCTGGTTAAGCCTGCTCTCAAATCTCCATGCTTCCTCTCATCACTGTCATAAAATTACACTCTTGGGGTGTAAGTGTAACGTTTGAGCATTTGGGCGAGTGTATCTTTCACATCTTTAGGAACTAATACAAACTACCATCTGCCAGGTAGGACACACACACACACACACACACACGGCTCTTATCAGGCCATCACTTCAAGTCCCAATTCCCTGTCCCTCCTCTTCTCAAGTGCCAATCACTCTTCTGCTGTAACGGGGGAGGGTAAAGAGAATCTCTGTGTGTCTCCCTCTCTGACATGAATGCAAACAAATGCCTGTGATAAACGCTGGCTTGTGATAGGAAGGAGAAAAAAAAAAAACATAAACATGTAAATCTTCCTCTTCTGAAGACTGACAGCCGGGAGAGAGGAGTGTTTTAGTGTGTCTGTAAAAGGAAATGTGCAGTCACATATAAAAACCCCAAACATTCACAGACACAGTCACACACACATTACCCTTCCTTCGAAAGCATAGATAATGAGATTCAAGTGCTACAGACAGCTCCAGGGTTTAAACAGGTCTATGATATAAGGCTTCGCATTCAAATCACCAGGTACTTGTGATAAGATCAGCCTGCATGAATAAAATGAATACAGATATATGACCCTACTGTAATAATAATAATAATAATAATAATAATCCAACTGTAATAAATATATAATCCAATTGTAATAGATATATATTCCTACTGTAATAAATATATGACCCTACTGTAATATATCATCATATGTATACTATATGTTATGTATAAAACAACATATAAACATAAACTCATGGTTGCGTATTGAGTTTTATTGGGGGTTTTTTTTTTGTTTGTTTGTTTTGGGGTTTTTTTTTTTACAGAGAGGTCAGCTTAGTATGGGTATAGGCAACACCTCATGACCTAAGTCAGGAGCAGTAGGATTTGTTATGTTCACAACCCTTGAGGTCTTTGTCCCTTGAGGAAACAGCTAGGGTTATAGGAGACCCATTCCAGCAGAGCTCTCTCCTGGAACGGCCTTTATGGATTCATTTTACTAGCACTGTGAAGTGATGTGAAGTCTGTCATATAAATCCTCTTTGTTCCCACCTTTGAAAACCGTATCTCTGGGTTGAATTACACTGAACTGTCTATGAGTACATGCATTATAGAGCATTTTGGAGCATTATATGGCATAATAGATCATGATAGCTATTGTGGAACGTCATAGAATATTATGGAGTATAATGGAGCATTATAAAGTATTATAATATACATAAAGTATTATAATATACATAATTTATATATAAAGTTCATTATAGGGCACTATACATCATGGACCTGCTATAAAGCCTACAACACAAGCTCCCTGAATCACAGGTTAGGTTCAGATAAATCCACCAGTGTTTCATAGAGGGCTTTAAAATTGCCCTTCATAATGCTTTAAAATTGCAGCAGCTGTTAATGATGGTTTATTACTGGGGGCTTTGGAGCTGCTGCAAAATGCAAACCTGAGCATCATGCAGGATTTGCAGGGCCAGACCAGGCAACCACCACATCCTCTGATTAGACAGAGGGCAGCCAAGCTCTGGCTAATTAATGCTGTAAGTCCTCTCAGGCCTACAGGTTCAGCAGGGTAGATTACTATGAGGGAAATTGTACATAGTATTATTAGTATTAGTAATACGTCATCGTATATAACTGCATCATTAGCACAGAGGTGTAGAACTGTGCTAAGAGTGTGAGCCATCGCCTGCCTGGGATGGAGCGCTGTGGTTAATTCTTGGGACTTTGTACATGCGTTTGAAAATTGTATGTAAAACAGCTTTCATATGCCAGAGGGGTAGTTGTTTCACATGTCTTCCTTCCTGATGAAATTACTGTGGGTTGCCAGGTGTGTTCCTTTTCAGGAAGCTCATACTGCCAGCGTTATGGAGATGGGCCTGTGCCCACACACACACACACACACACACACACACACACACACACACACACACACACACACACACACTTGTATTCCAGCTCAAGCAAGACAGATTGTGAAATTGGAAATGTGTGAAAGGCTCCCTCACCACAGCCACATATCTAGCCACCATGGCAACCTAAATTCAAAAGGACATAGACACAGAGTAGCGGGGAGGGAGAGACCTACAGAGAGAGAGAGAAAGAAAGAGAGAAAGAAAGAGAGAGAGAGAGAGAAGGGCACTTTATTTTTGAAGTAATGTACTGTATATAATATAAATGTAACTTTATATAAAAAAAATTCCATATTTTTTTCCTTGAAGCTTGAGTCCTCTGCCATATGCCTGGGAGTTTCAGGGTCCTGTGTATATTAACTGTTCCCAGGATTGCACTCCTCAGGAATGAGATCTCAGATATTACTGGATCTGCTGGAGAGTTTGGGGATCACAGCACTCTGATTACCAAGGAGACATTCACCTTCCTTAGTTGCTATGTGACTTGTCTAAACCTACTGGACACAACAGTGATGGACAAACAGCAGAAGGAAGCTGTAATGACAGATGCAGCCATCCCAAGTGCCAAGAACATCAGGAACAAGAAACAAATAAGAAATAACAAGGGCTGAAGGAGGTGGTGGAAAAGATGTGGAAGTGTGTGTGTGTGTGTTTGTGCATATAAAACTATTTATGCAGCACACAAAGTTTCTGGGGAAACAAGATATTTTGTGCAGAGGTCTTTCAGCAGCTGCGCAACCAGGAAGTAGCTGCAGTGTGCTGCAGTTAAGATGGAGAGTGTATTTATTAATCCTGCACTGCACCGCTCTCTTACTCCATCACTACCTCTACCTCTACCTTGTGTGCTTTATTACCATTTTAAATATCTCTAGATCTCGATGTGTTTGTTATGTCAGTCATGTGATGCCCTCAGCTGTTGTGCTCATCTGGAGAAGGCGTCCATGTGCACACCTGAAACTCTGTTGTGATCATACACCTAAAACTTTGTTCTAGTCGTACTCCTGAAACTCTGTTGTATTCCTACATCTGAAAATGTGTTCTGGTTATACACCTGAAACTCTGTTCTGGTTGTACACATAAAACTGTTCTGGTTCTACATCTTTGTTCAGGTTGTAGCTGCTGGCTCTGACTGAGGTGCTGGGTCTCAGAGTTTGATCCTGGCTGAAGCTCCCATTTCTCTCTCTCTGTTTCCCCAGCTTTCTCTGTATTCCCTTCTTCTCTCCCTCTCCAACCCCCTTCCCCTCCTCTTCCCCCAACTGGCTTCAGGGTTTTTCTGCTGACAATGTTTTCCGAATTCCAAGGGGACAGTGTGATGGAGGAGAGATGGAGGAAGATGAGAAACAAACCTTCTACGTGGGGTTTGGGGGCCAGGGATACCTTCACTCTTTAAAGTTTCACGTCATGTCAGCATGTGTGTTCAGGTCAGAAAGGTTTTATGTAGTGGTGTGTCTGCCTGTGGCACTGACTGCTGCAGTAATGATATTCAGGGAAGGACTAAACGACAAGGCCAGCTGTCCCCTCCCCAGCCCTTGGCCCCTTTCACTGGGCAGAAGAGGAGCGTGTGTGAGAGAGACGTTTCCATGGAGATCAGTGCATCATAAAAGTGCCAGCATTAGCACGGCCATGGTGGATGCCTCACAGGTTCTTAGGAGTATGCGAGTACACACACAAACACACACACACACACACACACACACACACACACACACACATGTAGATATAAGGCTGCCTGTTTGTTTCACTCTAGCAGGACGCCAAACCCTTCTGTGTGGGGCAGAAAACGTGTGCTGAGGAAACAGCCTAAGGTTTCAGCAAAGGTCGCTCAAGATAACGTTGACGATTCAAACAAAAGCTTCGGCTATCTCCCGCAAGTCTTCAGCCGGGCTGTCATCTCTCCACACAGACCTTGGGCTTTCAGCTCTGGTGGTTTACTGAAGCCAGACTGATTGGCCCCTCTTAGAGGACCCTCACTGCCTGGCACTAAAAGCTCCCAAAGGCAAGCATTTGCCCGTATCCTGGCAACGGCTTGGAATGTCGGGTTACGTCTCCGTGCCGTGTGTCCTCCACTACGGGTGGGCTGCGTCGCCATGGATGCGCATCAACACCGAGTACCTTGAGTACGCAATTATGCAAACTTTATTTCCTTGTTATAGAATTCCTGGCCTACGAGAGGCAATCGTCATCAGAATGACTTCCGTACACTGGAAGCTTAGTTTAAACCATTAGGTTTAAATTAAGCAGATAAATTAAATATGTTGCAGGTTGATAGTCTGTTATGAACTTTTCTATACAGTAAACAATGTTGTTTCCTAGTAATAAGAGGGAGGAGAATCAGAATTGTTTGGGTTTGTGTTCTATCTACATAGAAAAAAAAAAATAGAGGGCCACTCTGAACAATTAGACATTTAGTAAGAATTTTTTTCTTGTAGCCTGCAGTACGTACTCTGTCCTTTACTGTGTACTGTCTATCTGTCCTCTACAGTGTGTGCTGTCTATATCCTCCAGTGTGTGCTGTCTATATCCGCTAGTGTGTACTGTCTATATCCTTCAGTGTGTGCGGTCTATCTGTCCTCTACAGTGTGTGCTGTCTATATCCGCTAGTGTGTACTGTCTATCTGTCCTCTACAGTGTGTGCTGTCTATATCCTCTACAGTGTGTGCGGTCTATCTGTCCTCTACAGTGTGTGCTGTCTATATCCTTCAGTGTGTGCGGTCTATCTGTCCTCTACAGTGTGTACTGTCTATCTGTCCTCTACAGTATGTGCTGTCTCTATTCTCCAATGTGCACTGTTTCCCTGCCCTCTCTGCAGTGTATTGTCTATCTGCCCTCTGCAGTGTGTACCATTCCGTCTCTCTCCTCTGCAGTGCGTATTGTCTGTCTGTCCTGCAGTTTGGTGTGGAGCTGCAGCAGACAGCAGAGACCCCCGCACTGACCGAGCTCTCCTTAACCGTGGATCTCACTAGCTGCTGCTTCCTTAAACACCAATAGCGGGGCACACACACTCCGAGCGAACTCCCCCCAGCCAGCCCTCTGAAGCTCGTCATGCTAAAGGCAGGCAACCTCTCTGACTATTTAATCCAACTTAAAACAGGCCTTCTACGAAAAACCCATTTAACTTATTTTCTTCTGTTATTTATTTAAAGGTGAGTTTATGGATCGCACAATTAATTCAGGTTCAAGTTCCTTTTTGAGCTGATGCTTATGCCCGATAGTTTGGAAGTAACCCTCTGCAAATGTTTTTATCACAGCAGGAGTGAAAACCTAGGTTCTAGTTTGCTAAAGGAACAGTGAATACTTCACATTTTGAACAATGGTAAAATTTTTTAGTGAAGGGAAACATTGTATCTAAAATAACTGCTTTGAATAGACTTCCCCTTTTCATGGCTGGGAATAAAAATGTCTGGGTACCTAAAAATAGATTTTATTCATTTCTTAATTAGTTTTAGCTATTGTTCATTTGTTGTAATAATCATGCTGTAATTAAGCATGCATAGCTGCAGTATGTTTATGTTTTAAAAAGTTGGTGTGTGTTTGTTTGTCTGGAGCTAGATTGATTAGAATGTAGAGTGCTATCAGTAATGTGAGATGCACTTTATGGAACACAAGTCTTCACATTTCCCTCTCTCCCTCTCTCTCACAGACACACACACTCACATGCAAACGCTTTCCCAATTATATCTCAAATGCATAGAGACTGTTACGTGCCAGTGTGCAGTGTTTTATTTTCTTCTATCCCCTCCCTCTCTCTCTCTACCAAATCATTTTCTGTGGGAATGAGACTAGATAATGGGTGCAGTCGAGCCATATGTGACAGATGCTCAGATCCACCAATGGGTGAGAGGAGGCGGGACATTTAGAAGCGTTGTTGAGGGAGGAACTGGGTGAAGGACAGACTGGAGAGGGTGTATTTATAAACAAGAAGTTATGAGTATTATAAACAAGGCTGCTATTGTTAACAGGTTACCAGAGCATTTAAGGTCCATTCTTGACTGTGATGTGAGGAGTGTTATGAGTATTACTGGCGAGATGTTACTGTTAGGAGCTCTCTCTCCTGTAGCCAAAGCCATATCCCCCAGGCAGGTGTGCACAGGTGAGACCGGGTGTGTTTATGCATAGCATGTTAGGAGGAAGGGTGTATGGCTACAGTAGATAAGTGGTTAGTGCCACATACTGTCATTTCCGATTCTGTGCAGTGGCAGACGTCAGAATAGTACCGGTCCTTACATTTCTAACAGGACTTGTTGACTGTCTGGAAAGGATTATAGTCCACACACCTCAGGAATTTGGAAAATGCTTCTGTTTTCATACATTTCATCTGTTCATCTACACTAAGTTGGCATTTGCACCAATGAAAATGCATCTTTTCAAATCGACTTCCTAAGGTGGATCATTCTGAAAACACTGACGTTGTCATGTGACTTCCACAGTTACAAAATGGCCGAATCCATAGTTATGCTGTTTAACTTTAACTGGTTGACTACAGTCCGCTCAGACAAATAAGCTGCCTCTCTTTTTTGCCGTCATTTTCTCTACGCATAAGCTGCTTGGCTTCATGGATCTGCTGCGTGTAAACAAAGTGCCGTGGTAGAACTGACACAGGAGTCACAGGTCTGACACTCGTGCATGTTCCCCATTCAGCGTTTCCACCATTCTTGTGTTTAATTGTGGACGGATAACTTCTGCAAATGGACAGAAAACACTGGTGTACCCAATACACAAAAACAGCATTTTACAATGTACCTGTTGTTCCAACAATAGGGCCCTTCACAAGCCCTCACATTTTATCTTCTAATCAATTATGGTGTCTCTCTCCCACACCCACACACACCTGACAGTCCTCCATTAATGTTGTTATGAATTAAATCTGCTGACAAACATCTCTTCCTCCTCACAGCCTCAGATGGTCCCCTCCTTGCTGTCTCCTTGTCCACTATGCCTGCTCTCTCCCTGGCTTTTAACAGGAACCTGGCCTTCCAGCACCAGTCCTCGAGCCCTGAGGGGTCTGGGTTCTCTCCCTTCCATTTGTACATGATCATTCCCCACCAGTCATCACTCATGGCACGTTTTTTTTACTTGCAATAAGTATTCAAGTCTGATAAGGAAATGGCCAACCCCCAAAAACGAGATACCATACTGTCCCTATCAGTAGCTCCATGGTTATTGTAGTCCACCAATCCTTACCGCCGAAGTTTCCCCAAATCACAAAAAAAAAACATTCCGAATGCTTTTGGAACCATTTCAAAACTGACAGCTGTTTTATTGAATCCATTGGAACAAAATGTACAGCACGTCCAATTGAAAATATTTCTAAATATTATTGGCAGCAAGAGAGACATCTGTAGAGAGACATAGCAACTTTGTTTTTCGATAGGTACGGTCAAACACGTCTCAAAGCTTAACAAAAACAAAATAAGAAAGAAACAAAAAGACAAACCCCAGTATCTCTAATCTGACAGAGTTCTATTCACTTGTAGACTATACAGTCAGCTAGGCTTAAGACACTGACACTGATGCTGCTGACCAGACTAACGCTACTGGTCCAATTCCTAGAACTATAGACAGACAGAACTCAGAAGTGACACCACACTGAACCGACGGTTCGTTGGACCGAAACGACTTTCAACCGAATGAAACACTCGCTTAGAAGCACACAAACAGGAGAAACACCAAATGATGTAACTGACAATCTAAGCAAATCTGTTTATACATAAATAAACACACACGCATCCACATGATGCAAGTTAAACAAATTAGAAAGAACATGACCATGAATAATACTGGAATTTGACACATAACAGTTGAACATTTTGGCAATTGAAATTTCCATCCACTTTCATCCACTGGTGACATTGTGGAAGCCTCCGTGTGTGGTCCTCTCTGTGTGTGGTCAGAAGGTACCGTCGCTAAGCATGATTATTGACGGTCTATGGGATGCAAACAGAATGACTCTGATGTTCTGGGTGGTGGTAATGCACTGATGTAGCATAACCAAAACTGTACGCTACACTTATCATTTCAAATCACATTTCAAATTTGTTAATTTTACTTCAACCTAAGACTTCTGTAATTCAACCTAAGACAACCTATGATTCTGTTGAAGTATTTCATGAAGATGCTTACAGGTGCTATTGAATTGTTCCCGAGTTATCTTGCTTTTAACAACAAAGGTGTAAGTGAAGATATGCTTGTATGCAAGAGCTGAGAAAATGTAACTGATTGAGAGCTGTCTCTTGATAGCTAGATAAGCTATGGTCCTGTGGAGCCCAGTCTCTAGTCAAATAGCTGAGCTAAGATCCTGTGAAACTCAGTATCTAGATAGCTAGCTAAGCTAAGATCCTGTGAAACTCAGTATCTAGATAGCTAGCTAAGCTAAGATCCTGTGAAACTCAGTATCTAGATAGCTAGCTAAGCTAAGATCCTGTGGAGTTACTTGCCCGATTGATGAGAGCAGGGTGCAGTTCTAGAGAAATACCACCAGAATCTAAGGCACGCGTTTGCACTGTCTACATACGCCATTACCTGCAAAGACACTGCCAAACATTGACACCCCCCCCCTCCAAAAAAAACCCAAAAAAACTGCTTGATGTAATTAATAAAAGAGGCATGCATAATTGAACAGGCAAACTTCAATCAAGTTATGCATCTTATTCATCCCGCCTTTACTTTCTTGAAAAATTCGAAAAATTGCCAACATAATAAAACACCCCTTACATGAAAGAGCTTTTGCTACTTTTCCTGCCTATTTTTTGTTACTTTTTGCTACTCTTACATGTAACACACGACCTAAAGTTCAACATCAGGGCCAACGGGTAACAGTATTTTGAATAAACAGCACAGATATGCGTTACGGTTGTCTTTACCAGTGCAGGCACGTGAACAGGTTGCTTATCTTTTGAACTGATTTCTTTTTTGAAACAGAGCACATATGATTCCGAAATGCAATTTTTTCAGTGAAGTAACATGCTGTTGAAACAGGAGGCTTACAGTGCACATTTGGCATAAGAGAAGGACTGACAAGTGAACAGCTGGAACTGGAAAAGAACGAGCAGACATTATATGACAGAGAACATGGAATTCCTCATCTGTTACTGAAAACAATGTATCTGAAAAGTGTCAAAGTGATTTAATTTGAAAAATTCTCACTGTTCCATAATATATAAAAAATATATGTATTGCTTGGGGCTTGATACAAACACTGTTTAGGACCAAAAAATAGCTATACTGAAACCCCATTGGTGTTTTGGCTTGTCTTGCTTACCACGTGCCCTATCAGGATTATGGGTGGGAGGGCATGGAAGAAGTCCGTGCAGGTACTGGACTGAGGTAAATTATGCAGATTAGGGTGGAGTCAATGGGTGGGCTGGAGTCACCACTGTTTTTGCCAACATGCCCTTACAAAAGAAACCCCAGAGGTCAAAGTTCAAAGTCCTCTAGTTTTGTGCAGCCAGAGAGATGATTCCTTCAGTGATTGGACAGGGTGAGGGGAGTGTTTCGGCATGTCTTCTAGATGGCGAAATCATCCTGAGCGGCGGGGCTGAAGGCGGAGCTACGCAGCATGTCCAGGCAGTTGACGAGGATGAGGGTGCCTGTTAGGTGTTTCCAGCGTTTGGTGATGGGGTTCTTCATGCGGTCCAGGCCCAGGTGAAGTTCCTGGATAACATCGCGGTAGCTGTCGCCGATCTGAGCCGCCCACGTCAGCAGGAAGTCGAACGCAGGCTTCCACATGGCCTGCCATTGGAAACACAGGCCCAGTCAGCACTCACTCTCATGATGGAGTCATACACTCGAAGCAGCTGTGAAAGCAAGTGAGACTGATGCTAAATCAGTGGTCAGAAAACAGAGGGTACCATGGTACTATGGGGAAAGAGTTTCCCTACAGACGGCTAACAGAAGCTGCTCAGGACTCAGGCTTTGGCTAGAACGAGGTGGTTATGCTGGGTCAGGCATGGCCCACTCACACCGCAGTGTGGTGACTTCAAGCACAGGGTCATATTTCAAGTTTAAGAGCAATAGATTGAACTGTCTGCAAAGGCATTTCCCCTGAGCATATTCCACGAGTGCTGTTAAAGTGACAGAATGCGGAAGTATTTAAGAGATCCAAAACTAGAATTTATTTTGGACATTTACAACATTTGGCAGACACTCTTATCTCGAGTGACTTGCATATTTATAAATAACATTGATAGGCATCTTCTCTGGGAATCAGACCCATGACCTTGGTGTTACTAGCACCTTGCTCTATCAAGAGAGCTATAAGACCACTACTAAAGTTCACTAAATGATTCCCTTAGTACTAATGATTTGGTTTTAGTACTAAATTTTATGGTACAAGTGCATCTCTAGCTCAGAGCTAGACATTGTCCCTATATTTCATTTGTCCCTCACTGTAACCAGACCAGACTCAACAAGCCCCATCCCCATTAAAAGCACTGTTTGGGTGTTCACTTCCTAAGCTGTCACATGCCCCCCCTCACCTCGCTGTCCACCGTGCCAGAGCGGTCTCGGTGTGGGGCTTCGTAGGCGTCCATCTGGGGTCGGGAGACGCGGGCGAGCTTCTCGGCCAGCTCCCTCCAGCGAGGTGCCACCTCCACGGCGGTGGTGAGCAGGGCAAAGTCCATGATGAGACGAGCCACCAGACCCTGGCAGTCCATCTTCAGCAGGGCCTAGAGAGAAAGGGAGGGAGGGAGAGAGAGGGAGGGAGAGAAACAGGGAGAGAGACAGAGAGGGAGGGAGAGAGAAGAACCAGTTCTATTACACACCCACAAGCCATGGCAGAGGGCAAGAGGTCCAGCCCACTGTCTACTACCCACTCAGAGCACAGACCTTTTACGCACACACACAGAGGCAGGGAGCAGAAAGCACATGCACAAAAACACAAGCACGAAGATCAGGAAGTCCTTCCTCACACAGCTCAGAGACGCAGGATCCTTTCACAGAAAGGCAACCATTATAACCAGCAGAGACGCTACAGAAAGCGCGAAAGAATACATGAGAGAATGACAGAGTGAGGGAGTGAACGGAGGTGAATAAGACACTTCAATCCACAGAGCATTAACCTCTCAAAGGTGCCACAAGGAGCAGGCTGGAGAGAGCGAGCAGACGGAGGGTTCTGGAGCACGGAGCGAGCCCAGATGCCCCGATGCTGCCGCAGAGCCAGCCGCCGTCATTGCTCTGTCCGCCCTGCATCTCTCCCCAAGGATCCCGGAAAATATAGATTTACTCCCCGAGCTGCCGAATCCGGATAAACACAAAGTGCTTTGTTATACAGATATGTGAGAGCTGTCAGGGTGCAATGCAATTAGTTTTATTATTTGGCTGGTGCCACATGGAAACTACAACAAAGATTTATCAGCATTCGGAACAGATTCTGCTGCACGGTGCAAAGTTGGGGGGGGGGAGGGTTGGAGGGTTGGGGTGGCACTAGGTGAGAGTGTCTCATGCAGCAGCAATGAATTAAAAATCTGTGCATTAGGAAGGTGTAGCCGCAGTGGTCGTTCAGCATGTGTAACCGCTTCAGGATGGCCAGGAACAGGCCTGCGCTGAGTCAGCACATGTAGTGGGATGGGCAGGGACAAGACAGCATTACGTCAGCATGTGTAACAGCAGCAGAATGGGCAGGAACAAGACAGCATTACGTCAGCATGTGTAACAGCACCAGAATGGGCAAGAACAAGACAGCATTACGTCAGCATGTGTAACAGCACCAGAATGGGCAAGAACAAGACAGCGTTACGTCAGCGTGTGTAACAGCAGCAGAATGGGCAGGGACAAGACAGCGTTACGTCAGCGTGTGTAACAGCAGCAGAATGGGCCGGAAGAAGACAGCGTTACGTCAGCATGTGTAACGACAGCAGAATAAGCAGGAACAAACCAGTGTTACGTCAGCAGAATGGGCAGGAACAAGACAGCGTTACGTCAGCGTGTGTAACGTCAGCAGAATGGGCCGGAAGAAGACAGCGATACGTCAGCATGTGTAACGACAGCAGAATAAGCAGGAACAAACCAGTGTTACGTCAGCAGAATGGGCAGGGACAAACCAGTGTTACGTCAGCAGAATGGGCAGGGACAAGCTGCTGCTACGTCAGTGTGTGTAACAGCAGGATGGCCAGACACAGGATAGGCTGGGTCATTCGGCACATTCATGGTGTCAAAATGCTGACCGGTAAATATGGTAAGGAGCGGGGTGTCTGTACTGAGGTACATTTCTATTTAAAGCTCTGAACACCCACTTGTTGTAAACACACCCACATACACACAGACACACACATCTCCTTACTCTACCTAAGGAGAGTGAACCACAACCATACAGCTCTATAATGTTCCATGATTAAATCCACCATGTGAATATGGTACACAGCACACACACAAAGACACACACACACACATAGTTCAGAAACAGGAAGGGAGTGGCTATTAAGAGCATGCATTGTGAGGTCTGGGACTTTCTGTCTGTCTCTCTGTCTTTGTCTTGCTCTCTATTTCTCGTTCCCACTGTTGTGTATCTGCCCTAACTCCTCTGTCTCTCTCACTCTCTCTCTCTCTCCCTTTCTCTCCTTCCACCTCGCTCGCCCATCATGGGTGAATAACCGCATCCTTATGAATCCCATGGCTAACGCTGCTTCCTGTCTCCCATTCACATCCACACCCACCCACACAGACTCAGTCCAAGCCATATTTGGAAGGAGACTTGGAATATGAAAGCTGAGAGGACAGAGTGGTAAATCCCCTCCGTAACGTGTGTGCCCTGCAGAACGGAGGGATGAAAAGAAAGAACAGAGAGATGAAGAGGAAGAATGGACGGATGAAGAGGAAGGAAACAGCAACCTGAGCTGGACACTGGTGGCACGGTTGGCATGTGTGTGTGTGTGTGTGTGTGTGTGTGTGTGTGTGTGTGTGTGTGTGTGTGTGTCAACGTGTGTTGGAGATTGGTGGACTTGTGAAACTGCTGAAAAAGACCCCACTTCAGACCCCATAACACAACAAGGTTTAATGAAGTAAAATGATCCCATAACACTACAGGGTTGAGTGAAGGAGCTTAAAACAAGACACATTACCTATGCCTGAATCTTCTGGAGTGTAATAATATTGTGTTAAAATCCAATACTTCCTGTCTGTCAGTCTCTCTTTCTCTCTTGCACACTTCCTCTCCTTTTATAAAGATAATGAGAGCAGCACAGCTTCATAAGAGGTTTTTATAAACTAATTTGCAATGACAGCATCATAATCTTTGGTTGAATGTAAATTTATAGTTGTACATTATGCTAGCCCTTCTGGCTCCAAATTATCCAGAAATAGAAATAGAGAGAGACAGAGAGTGAGATCATCTGTAGCAGGACTTTAATTACTGTAGGAGACATATAATTTGCTCTAAAAACCTGCAACACGATGCGTATAATGAGCTAAAAGACAAGGCACAGTATGATCGCTCGCTCGCTTACTTTGGCTCTCTCTCTCTCTCTCTCTCTCTCTGGCTTCAAAGTCATTTAGAGTCAGTGTAGCCAGTAGATATAACTAATGAACACCAACTTCTAATCTGAGGATTAGTCCTCTGCTAGATTTCAAGGCACATTAATTATTTCCAATAAGAGTGTCGTTGTAATTCCCCCGGGGTGTGGCACTTTAAGCAGAAAACGCATTCATCTTTATGTAAATATTTGTATTGATGATGAAGCGCATAATTAGCCGGGTTCTGCCAATGAATCTGCATCTTATCACTCTCTCTCCCCGACTTATCAGTCTGATGCTTGCAATGCCGAGGCAAATTGCACAAACTCATTATTTCTAAGAAGGTAGCAATCACTTCGACCAGTGCTCTGTTACTTCCAACGGTTATTCTCTCTACCTCTCTCTCGCTCTCTCGCTCCAGCTTTTCCTCACACCCTTCTGCACACACTAGTATTTGTTGAATTATCTGTGCCATATCCTCTGCTTTGATAGCTCTGATAACTTTTGCACGTGGGTTGGGGCCAGCCAGAGCCTTGTTGGGAAAGGTTTTGAAAAGTGGAGATAGTGACCCTTCCAGACCTGGAGGTCTGCTGATCCCTGACATGTTTAGCACTGCCACAGTCATGAAGATTAGCAGAGTGAATCAGGTGCAGCCCAACAGTAGCAAAGTGCATCTGTGCTTTCCCTTTTTGTGCATAGTTGCTTCATGCCAGATTCCTACAATTGTTTTGAAATAAAGATGCTCTGGACTGAATCACACGCCTTGTTTTTGGCCACAGACAAACACAAACACCTCTCCTCCTTTCTTGAAATGAACATGGAGAATGGTTCCATATTAAGCACTACACACAAACAAAAAATCTCAACCCAGGTAATCTGCCCAGTCCACACTCAATTTAAATAACTGTAGTTGTGAATATAAAACACTTTGCTTGCAAAATACTTGTTGACAGGAATAATCACAGCACTATGTTGTCACTGGTATTGTTATGAACTGAATTTCGATGTACAGGGAAATGAATCAAAACAATGTATTTTTTTCTTAAACATAGTGGGGGTTTTTTTAGAATTAAGATTTGTTCTGTTAATTTTCCTGTGCTCCCTGACTGGGACGTAACAGATCACATGTTGCAGCTCTGAGAAGAGTCACGTGACAAACAGGCCTTGTAACGGTAACATGGCTTCCAAAGGCTGCGTAACAAAATGTCAACACCAAAGTATCTTTAATGTCTTAAACATCTGTCTAAAATTCATATTATTGCCCAAGTCTGCTGTCAAGGTCTGAACCAGACAAATCAGTCTAAATCAATTTCATTTTAAAGACTGTGTTTTTAAATATGATTGATATTCTCAGATGCTGCGCTCCCCAACACTTTTCGTCTGTCACAGCAGACATGATCATACTGCATCACAAGCAGCGGCGTCAGGAAACGGCGGCCCAGCTACCTCCAATATCCTCGGATATAAATTGAATTTAGTTTGTAGTTTTACTTTCTGTTATTACAGAGATAAATAAGAACAGACAGAATGTGTCTTCCAAGGTCTGTTTATCTGCATGTTGTTTGCTTTAACCTGCCACTGCACATGCGCACACACACACACACACACACACAAACACACACACACACACACCCCTCAAAAGCAAAAGTGGTTTGATCCAACACACATCTGTCATACAAATTCTTTGTTGTTGACAAACAGACAATTAGTAATTCAGACCTAGTTAAAATAAAACATATAAGGATTTCAGAAATGAGAGTGAGAGACAGATATTGGATGGGGGGTGTTTCTGGACCCCAGGCCCCTGAGCAAACGACTGTGCCTGGGGCACAAACACTTGGTGTTATGTGACCTGTTCAAAAGTCCAACATTTCTGTATACCTTGTGAAGCTGAAGGCAAATTGAAACTTGAGCTCTCCGATAAATTAGATTAGCACTCAGAGCCCCTTTGATGATGAATATTCCCCTGGATGCTTCACGGCATCCTGTCGGAGCGTGATGGCTCTCTGAGACAGATTTCATGACAGATCCACTCAGTGTGAGACAGGAGCAGGAACTGGAGACCTATATGATCCCACCATTCCTGCTTCCGTGACAATCACAGGGAGACAGACCAGCACCTCCTTGAGGAAAGCTTCTAGAAACTTCTCTTATTTCAATGTGTCTGGTAAATGGGAGACGCATTCCAAAACAGTGTTTAAGAAAGTGTGTGTGCACAAATTTTATATATAT
>JAOXYF010000020.1:1324228-1360017 GCA_028565775.1 Sternarchorhynchus goeldii | reverse complement strand
TTTGTGGCAACACCGACAAATAAGAAAATGCCAAACAATAACTGAAATTGAATAATGAATATTTCATTGAAGTGGATAAATATTTACATTACATGTATTATATGTCAACATGATATGTAGGATCTATAAATAAACTCTTGTTCCTTTTGTACCTTGTACCTTTACTGACATATTTATTAAACCTTTCAGAATAAAAGACACCTTTATGGTAACTTGTCATTCTGGATTCAACAAAATGTGGATTCATCTGCCCATGGGGCTACTTGAAATATAATGTCCAACATTTTAAGCAGGACATTCAAGGCAATTCTCGACAACTCAGAACTGATGAAGTCATAGAAACCTGACCCACAGGTTTTCATTCCAAGAACAGGACCTCAGGAATGGCCAGAATTCTTGTTCCTGCCAATCAGAAGGACCCAGTAAAGACTTGCCAGAAGAAAACTCCAGAATTAGAATGCAGAACACTCAGGAGGTGGACACACCACCTGCTTGGAATGTGACCGTTTTAATGGCGCCTGCACGCTGAATCAGGGTTCATGGCAACGCTGTCTAAACTGTTATAAATAGAGCATGGCTCACCCCAT
The DNA here is from genome assembly GCA_028565775.1 of Sternarchorhynchus goeldii. Lineage (NCBI taxonomy): Eukaryota > Metazoa > Chordata > Actinopteri > Gymnotiformes > Apteronotidae > Sternarchorhynchus > Sternarchorhynchus goeldii. The sequence goes on along the minus strand of JAOXYF010000020.1, from coordinate 1,359,430 downwards.
ATGAACTGAAACCACCAGTGTCCAGAGATGGAGAATGGAGAAAATCTGTGTAGCTCTGGCTAGACACCTCAGAGCACAGATGTGACAATATACAGACGGAAGGAGGGGTCTCATGGAAAAAAAACTAATTTAATGTTTTATTTCAATTTGCAATTAAAACTGTAGAGCCTGAAGCCTTTTTCAATTTGACTGGCAGTGTTTTTTTGGTTTTTTTTGGGGGGGGGGGTGTATGGCACATCGATTGCTTGCCACAGAATAAACAGCACTATTTCTTGATACATGTCAACTCAAAACAGACTTTCATCTACCAGCAGCACATCTGTGATTCAGGAAAGACACACCCATCGTTCCCAAGTCTCAAAAATATAAAGCATTTTATCAGCATCCAAAAACAGGTTTTGGATGCTGCCCTGTCTACATATTTGACAGAACCTTGGCGGTTTTACTCTACAACAAGAAGCAGGAAAGCAACCAATTGCGGTCACTGCAGGTCATCCTCAGTCAGTCGTCACTCTATTAGGAGCCGACAAATTGGTGCCGAATCTGAGGAAATGGCGGCTGCTTGGCCAAATCGGACCATTCTCTCCTTCACAGTCGTTCTCTCGCTCACAGTCGTTCTCTCGCTCACAGTGTTGTCTGCCTGGGAGCAGCTGACAGGTGTGAGTGACAGCCGAAATTGACCTCTGCGAGCTTCATGCACGGTTATCTCCTCTCGCGGTTCAACTATCTTTGCGGTGCACTAGCGACTTTAGGTAAGAAATATGAAAAACAAAAACAGAGAGAGAGAGAGAGAGAGAGAGAGAGAGAGAGAGAGAGAGAGAGAGAGAGAGAGAGAGAGAGCGAGCAAGAGAGGGCATATCACCCAAACAGGTGAAGGTGAAGCTGAAAATCTGAGCATTCTTTCTCTTCTCTATGGGTGAAATGAAACCAATAAATCTTGCTTTCTAAGGTACTGACCACCATCATTAGAAGGTAAAGTCTTTTTTATTCCTTAAACTGCCACCCATGGTCATAATAGTAATGACTGGCTGTTTCATTCATCCACCAGCTGAGCGACTCCATCTATCACGAGTCAGGTCGCTGCCTCCCCCGGGTGCCCTATCAGAGCCGAGCTTTTACTTACACACCTCAGATAAATTCTACCTGTCAGCTGACTCCACTGACTTGAGACAGCCACATCAGACATCCATGATACCGGGGAGGGGCTTTGCCTGAGTGCTGGAGGGATTGTTCTGAGACAAAGTCTGCCAAAAGAAACGATCGCACTTGCAGCTTAAATAAAACTGTTTTCTGCTACGACGTGAAAGAAGTAAAAAAAGAAGCCTCCTTCATTTGCAGCATAAACACAGGCTTAGTAAATCTGCAGGTGGACCATAAAACATGGCAGCACTGTTCATCTCAGCGATGCTCTTCGGGCCATTCTGTCTGCCACCGAGTTACGCATCACGGGAGTGAAAAACGGCGAGCGAATGTCCTTAGGCAAGTTGCAGCGAAAAGGTCACGGTGATGAACGGTAAAACGACACGCTGATGGAACTGAGGTAAAGGAACAAGGTGGTGAGGAGGCGGCGTTTTCAGTTACGGCACATTACTAAAACACGCCAACAGCAGGGGCAAGTTCCAAAAAAAAAATGTCCTGCTGTCAAATTAAAGATACTCTGTCCCATAGGGTGGTAAAATATTACTCCATTTATTGCTTTGCGCTCATGATAGCCACAGCTAATGACGAAACGATAAACATTCGTTTCCTGTAGACCAGGCCTGTTAAAACTAACAGCTGACTTAATGGCCGACTCTTGGTAGCATCCTTTGTTCTAATGGGAAGATAATATTAAGACTGGGCATTGCAGCTCTTTTACTGAACTTCCCGTGATGACAGTTTACGTGCTAAAGTGTGGTTGTTAAAAAATAAAGTATGGCTTTCTAGTTTCTAGTCATCAAGTGTTATTGGTTTCACCCTTTATCACGGGTTTTGTTTAGTTTTTTTTCCCCCCAGACACCTTGTTGGACAGTGAAGTTACACCAGATCATTCTTTTCAAAACAGCCTGAATTTCCTTACACCTCTTATAATGATTTAATTCTACGATCTGCTTAGATGAATGCGCGATTAACAAGAGAACAATGATCACTCTTCATACACAACAAGGTATTTATTGTCACTGTCACTGCTAAGCACATGGCGTCAGAAAGCAAAGGATGGGGGGGGGGATGGAGAAAAAAAAAAAAAAAAAACTGTGCAAAGGACAATGGATGTAGAAGCATCAGGCCCAAAGAGGAAAGTCCTGCCACAGACCTCAAATCTCAAAAAATGTACTAGGATGACATGGTAGAAAATATGCTGACCCTGAAACTGACACCATCTGAGGCGAGTGGAGGGTTGGATTTCTTGATTTCTAAAGCGGCCATGCCGAATAACATGTTTCCCACCACACCCATAATGCTACTAGAGAGAAAAACCTGAAGCACATCAGAAAGGAGAAGTCTGAAGGACAATGGGAAGGGTCAAAAGCATCCTAATGTGAGTTACTCGTGCTTTGGACGTGCTTCCAAAATGCAAAGTCAGGACAGGAATTTAAGGTATTTCAGTAAACGTTTAGCTACCTGGTGACCTAATCTTTTTATCCTTCAGTGTACACTGATGTCTAAAATAATGCTCTTCTTAAACCAAAAAAAAAGAGTGTAGCTTAGTCAGCTGACAACGACAAGGGAATTTTTGACATCTTGTGAATTTGAAGTGCAAACTCTCATGTGCAGCCTCGTGGGATATTAAGCCTTGTTAGCAGACAAAAGCACTTTGCTCTGGCGAACTTCCAACCAATACACACATCAATATGTGTCTGCAGAGGTTATCTGTCCAAGATCTATTGACCATTCATCTCCATTCCATACACAGTCCTCAAAACACAACAACATTAATCTATTGCAGGTCTATAGAGGTGAGCTGCATTAGAGTTTCTGTTCGTTTTTGAAAATTTGAAGTATTAGCGGCTTAAAGCAGTGTTTTTCAGCCAAGTGCTGATGCCTTTCTGTCTCCACTGTTCTGCTGTCCAAGTGCGGCTGGTTCTTGGCTGCTCCAGACCTAAACGACAAATATTTCTGCCAAAATGTAAAAGACACGAGAGCATTAGACATCCTTACTCAAATCTCTTAATTCTCCTAGCATGAAAACCTTAGACCTGCTTTGCTGTTATTATGGAGGTTTTTTAAACCTGGTTTTTATACCTGGTTGTCTTTCCTCTAGTTGCTCAAATGCTCACTGTGCTTTACCACATGTATGTGCTGTGCAACACTGGTGCTTATGTTCTCAAACAAAACCAGGAAAAACAGTCATAGACCAGCATCTTCAAAGGTTCAGTGTTAATCTAGCAGTAAGCTTTGGAGAGAAGAGAGACCCAGTAACATTAGAAGAGAAAGGAGAACCTACAGTTGAAAATAGCTCAGAAAATGAAGCACTATTGCTTTGACTAGTAACAGCCCATGACCCCTGAACTGTCATCACTATGAAGAATACAACAAAATGAGTATTGGTTCGTATAGCTAAACAATGACAGCAAAGGATGGCGAATAAAGTGTGGAAGTCCAGACTGTAATTTTAAGATCGGTTCCCTCTCACAAAGGCCTAGAATCTATACTTATGAATGCCAACAGAAGAAAAATTGCTTCTTCTAAAACATGAGGCTTTCTCTTCACATGTACCATATCAGATAACTTCCCACAGGCAAATGAATAATTAATGAGGTGTCGTTTCCCAAATCTGTAGCAGACCACCCACTCAAGTTAAATTACTGGCATCATTTTCTTTTAATAAAAGACACAAAAAAAAGGGCTCAAATGAAGCTTCCTGTTGCCTAGACTCCTTAAGGAAGTATTGATAAAATCAGCCAGAAGGTAGCTTCTAGTGACAGACTGGGAAAACCATTCACATGCTTCTAGAAAAAGCTGACACAGACTTACGGCACAGAGGCTACTGATCTTCATAGTAGCCTGTAAAACATAACCATGCTTTTACTACATGTGAAGTTTTACAATTGAATCAATGTAAATGACCATGCAACCTTAAGAAAATATCTCCCATTCATCTGTCTGTTAATCGCAGACCGATGATCCCAGCAGGCTTCAGTTCAAAGAGCTGCATTCTCTTTTCGCCCACCAGCAACTCTGAAAGCCAGAACTATTGCTTTCATTCTGCGAGCTGAAAGCATTGACAGGGAATGCTGTTTCTTTAGGAACTTCAGAGGAGCCCCCCCACGCAGAAAATCTCATGATACATTTGCTGAAGCGCCAACGTGAGTGACGTCTCCACACGGTTTAGGAGCAGGCGCTTTGCTTTTCTTACTCACAAGCTGTGCTCTGTGGTGGAAAGTTGAACCAAAGGAACCAACCAGCCAAGCCTGGCCCAGGATGCCGAACACAGGCCTGTGTGAAGGTGGGGTGAGGGGGTGGGAGGAGGCTATACCTTCCAGTGTTCCCACACATTTGGCTTCTTCAGGGCCAAGAAGATCACACTGACAGACCTAGATCTCAACACATGCTTATTTATGAACGCACTCTCAGTGAACAGCTGTGTTTTAATGCTGCTTAAACCGTTCTTAGCAAAGTCTCAGTTTTTTTTCCCTAAGGGCTAAGATGAGCACAATGTGTTTTTTGGGGCACCTTGGGCAGTCGACACTGCTACACTAATGATTAGGTAGTTTTGCACCTGCATTTCACAGTAATTTCTCTAGATTAAAACAATACAGTTAGCGCACCAATAATCTGCGGACGTGCAGTGACCCGTGAGAGCGCCAACACGTGCAGGAGTGATTATAGTGTACTTCCCTTTGGCAGGATGGCCTGAGCCAGCCAAGCAAATGTCTGCTGCTGTTGTTGCAGCTTTCCACAGCTGTGCAGATAACAGACTTGGACCAAGGCAGCCAAGTGCACTCTCATCAGAATTAGCCTGTGAGGCTTCTGCACTAATCAGAGAAGTGCTGATAAGGGGTCTCAAGTAAGGCAGGCTTAAATACAAACCTAAGAGGCCTTGCATCCAGACACACACGGCATCATTTGTACAAAGCAGGACTTGCATATGGATAATATAATCAAGAATAATTATATTCAAATGCATGCACACCCACATGCAGAACTCTTCCTTCCACAAACATCCATGCACACACACACACACACACACACACACATTCTGCATATTTACAACTTACTGTCATTAGCTCCTTCTGAAAAGATTTTTTTTCCTTGATCTCCACATTGTTACAATCCTCTTTGAGCTTCTCCAGCACAGAAGCTACTCTTTCAGGTTCACTATCCAGGTCTGCTCTGCAGAAGTAAGACAAGGGCAGATTTCCATAGCCCAGGGCATCGGCAAACACTCTCCAGTTTCCTACGTTCTCCATCAGTACAGTCCTCACAGAGGCATAAATGTATGTGAGAAACTTGCAGGGTTTAAGAATTTGGTCCAGCAGCATAGCAGTTGTGAGGTCTGGGCCACAGAAGTATATGGGCTTCACTTTGCCCAAGACCAGCACATTTTTCACATGCACGAGCCCTGTCTTTCCCTGGTAGTAACCGATGTACCACTCTTTGGTCCACAGTTGTCCTTTGAGTTTGATCCTTTCTTCACTCAGCAAAGCGATCACATCACCCTTCTTATATTCCAGCAAGTACTGGTTCTTTGTCTGCCTGATCACCGTCTTGATCAGCTTACCGAATTTTAGGTTTGTAATGCAACGGTCTTGGAACTGTGGGTATTTGGTTGTGATGGCCAGGGGTGACAAAATGATTTTACCCACTTCCTTCTTTTTAAGGAACCTCCGCTGACCATTGGTTCGCATTCCAGTTTTAGGTGGTGGCTGTGGCGTCTGAACGCAGAACTGTGCAAGGATGCAGTCCTGATCGTCCTTTACCTGAACCCGCAGGGTGAAATCAGACAGCTCTTCTGCATTTCGAGACGTAATCAGGTATATGAGCCGACTCACCTTTCCAAGTTTCACCTGGAATCCCCTTACTACCCGAGCCGGTGAGCCAGCTTTCACCTCGTAGTTGGACATGTTGGAGTACATGCCTATCTGTAGGTCTTGAGGCCTATCGAGAACAAACTGGTGCTTCCCCCACAGCTGCAGTGCTACAGGGGGAGCAGAATGTGCCTGAGTCCCAACCTCCCCGACGAGCAAAGTCTTTGGAGCACAGTCATGTCCAAAAATGGCCACCACAGTTTTAAAAGATGGATGAATGTGCTTTGGTCCATATAGGCCTAGAGTCACTTTCTTCATTACGTGATCCCACACCATTGCATTAAATGAGACGTGGTGGGACTGGACCACAACAGCCACATACATACATGGTTCCAGATTGTCCAGCTGGACCTGAACTGTGTCACCATATATGTAAGCCTGTGGAACAAGGATATAGGGACCCTCTTTGCAATCACTTCTCACACAGATAACCTTTGCCATCTGCCTGCTCTCTTTCTTTACCTCTACAGAGACCTTCATCTCCAAGGTTATGAATGACTTTATCTCCATGTTGCTCAGCTTTATTTCAACCACAGGGCTGACCGTGGTGCACCTGTCATTGTTTAGTTCCAGTGGTGGATCCAGTAATGCTTTCATGGATATCTGCTGGGTGTCACCCATTGCAATGTGGCCCTCAGGAACGTGAATACTGATGCTAGTGTCTGGCAACTGCACTGCCCCACCACAGCTATCCAGCTTGCACACAATATTTGTCTCCACTGGCTGTGTTTGGCCCCAGCCTGGATTTTGCCCCAAGGAGTCAAGGTCATGACATGACCGTGCCAACTTCCTGTGATTCAACCATGCTGTCCTGAAGTCCTCCCTGCTCTGAAACTGCTCTGGAGAAGGTGCCTTAAGACCTTTAAAGAACTCTGATGAAGGCAATGGAGGGTTTGACTGAGACCGGAGGATAGACAACTCAGACAAACTGTAGGATCTTTTGCTCCGAAAAAAGGGGTTGTCCTTACGAGTTATTTGCAGAGGTTCTATGTTTGTGCTGGTAGGCGTGTCATCAAATATACTACTGCCATATCCATTAGTAATGCCATTGCTGCTGGTAGTGGTGATGGGAGCAGAAGAAGGTAGAGAGTCAAAGAGAAGCAGGTCGATACTATTATGTTGGCAGACCTTCTTCTTGCTGTTCTGGTCCAGAACGCCTTGCACCGATCCATTGAGGAAAGGATTAGTTGAAAAAGGGTTGCTGCTGTAAGGCAGAGAGGGCTTTAACGATAGTCCTGTCCACTCTCCCAAGAGATCCAACTCCTTGGCCCCTTCATCTGAGCAGTCTCCAAGATTGTCAATCATCCCACTGTCACTGAGACATGAATTTCTATAGTTGATGGGCTGAACATAGGCAGAAGGAATGTATCCCATCTCAGTGTTGTTATGGGCGTACCACCACTCTCCACCAGATGTGTCTAACACATAAAGGTGGTCACCTTTGGAAAATTTCAGTGTTGTAAAGCTGGATGGGCAGTAATCCTTGATGGCAACCACTTCCTGTGCAGTGCCAAAAGTTGCAGAGGTGTCCAACCGCAAGGCACTGGGTGAAGGCACTAAACAAAAAAGAGGACATAGTAAAACAACACATATACTGTATTATTGACTCCATTTAGTTAAATAAACACCTTATTTCACAGGGGTTATTAGACAGTGGTGTAATGCTTTGCTCACTATTGTAAAGTGATATAAACTGACCTTTGACATCTGTTAGACTGGCCTCGGACACGCCCTCACTGAGGTCAATCAGAGTGCCCTCCGACTTGCAGCGTGGGAGGACATTGTTGTTGGTCACTCGAATCCGATGGGCGGCCATGTTGTCATTCGCCTTGCTCACTTTACTCTTCCATTGCTTCAAGCAGGTGGTACAGTCACTGGTGGTCTTCCATCTTAAACCGCACAAACATAAGCATAGGGAAAACCCTGGTCAGCCATGTGTAATAGCACAATCAGATATTAGTAGAGTTTAGAATAGTAGGGTTTCACTTCAATGACAACAAGGGACAATATCAACATAGAGGGTGTTTTGTTGAATGGGTGCAAGAGAAGATGCTTATTAATTGGTTATCATTTTGTCAGTGCATTCTTTTCATGTTGGATCCCGCCCTTTCTCAAGAACAGCCCAGACATTCCCATTATTTCTGGAAAATTCCTTTCAGACACATTCATATAACTTTAATGTGTATAATGTGTAGAATCACACACATTACAAGATGGAAGCTAGTTTTGGTGTTATAAATAACTTTTAAAGACTAACTTTTTAAAGAGGTAACTTTTTGTGCATTATGAATAAATTATAAAGACTTTGAATAAGTGATTTTACGTAATATGTATTCCTTTCTTTCATACAGTCTGGGAGCTATGTAAACCTTGGGCGCTCATCATCTGGTGTCTTTGGTGAGAATTCTGATGGAACCACACATCAACAGCTAAACGCTCATCTATAATAGTGTATGCCAAATTTTTAGCCACTTCATTATTCTGCTGACTCAACTTGTTAGCCATTGCAACTCGTTCTAGGTTCCAAGGACCTCCTGGGGTGCCAAAACAAGATTAGTCGAGGCACATTGCGCTTGTCACAAGCTACAGGTGCTTCAGGTAAGCAGCTGTTTGCGTTGAACAGAAACAGCATTTAACTTTTCACGCATGAATTGCTTCAACTTCTGACTGAGAGGAACAGTGTTATTAATTCGACTCTGACGTGACAGACATGCAGAACAGCAAAAGGATGGAATCAATGTAATTACTGATGCTAGACTACCAGACTGCTCATTCAAGGTCAAGGCCAGGGTAGTCTGAACCACTTACACACAATATTTTACATTCTCTCCGCACCATTAATGCAGGTAAATTATGCCAATTTTAATGGCTAGTTATTTTCTTTTTTTAAATGTTTGGCTTCAAACTCCTCATTGACACATGATGAACTAGACACATATTTTTCATTATATTGAGTTACATTATTGAATACATCTTTTTCAGATAAATCTTTTAAATCACTATACTCTAAAATTCAGAATGCAGGAGCTAAAAATACTTACATATTTACAATTTATATTCTACCTGTTTTATTACACTGCAAAGATGTGCTGCTAGATTACAGAAGCCTTCAAAGTAAGCACTCCAAACAAACATTTATTTAAAAAAAAGCTTTCAAATGGTGAGCAGCAAAAGGTACTCTCCACGATCACACTCCACGAAACTTCAGAACATCCATGACATGCTTCTTTAATGGCTCGTGTAAAAGCACACCCTTGCTTTCCAATGTGATTCATAATTCAAATCCCCTGGATCACTGAGTTCTTGGGAAAAAAAAAAAAAAAAGTTCTTTCTATGCTGAAATGGAACTTTCGGACTCCTAATAAACCCTGTTGTCATTGTCGCTCATCAACACATGCAAAAAAAAATTAAAAATAAAAATAAAACATTTAAAATCATTTTTACGCCTTCCTCCAGTCACTGAGTTTTGCATTTGGAGCCGATAAGACGCATTTTGTTTGCCGCCGCTGACGATGAATTTTTCAGTAGCTTTGGTGCTTGTGATGGTAAGACCACAGGCAGAAAGTGCAACTGATGAATATAATTGGAAAAAAGACATGCTGCAGTAGAAAATCGATGCAGTTAAAGCAGACTGCTGTGTTTGTGGGAAGTCGGTGCAGGTGTGCAGGAGGGAAGAGTGAGATTTCAGGCAAGGGAGTTACTCAGGATTTACCTCTTCCTTGAGAATGTCAAACTGTTCTGATCCCAGTCTGGGACTCCAACTGCTAACCATGGGGAACAAGTATTATTAGAGAAGCCAGCACTGTGTGTGGCAGATAGCACTGTATGTGGTAGACAGTTCCCCCAATCTAGAGGTGCTTTTTTTCTTTGTCCCTCTCCCTCTTTACCTCTGAGAATCATTCCAACTGTAAAGTAATACAGTGATAGCAAGCCAGTCATGATGAATGCAGTATCAATCCTTACAATTAACTATGAGCTGGGAAATAAGTTGATAGATTCTGATAAGCTGATAGAACTGATAGATTCTTCTGCCTCAAGGTTAGGTCAGTAATCGTGTCACATCTTCTCAAGGTAGGATAATGTCTCAAAAACGCTAACCGCAGATGATGGGTGTTCCTGTCAGAAAAGACACACGCACGGTGCTTTCAGTGTGGCACCTGAAATGCAAAATGATGGCAGTTTTGCTAAAGCCTTGAAAATGAAAATACAAAGTACTTTGCGCTTCACGCGTTTCGAACGCGTCAGCCGGCTTCAACCAACTTCTAACCACTGAAGCTACTATTACTGAGTCTTGGCTGTATTTTAATTAGTGTTTAGGTTTTTCTACTTTTCACAGCCTGTTAAACTACATGGTTTAAAGTGCAAAGTGCAGTTTAAGCTTAGATTTCGGAACTTTTATTTCAGTCCTACAGGCACAACAATAGTAACGATTCTTTGGTACAATATAAGATGAAATCATAACATCAGTTCAGTTCTCCTTCCTGTAACATTGATATGTATTTTCTGTTATTTCATTGAGATGTCACCTGGCAGATCCATGTTGGTTTGAGCTGCAACAGTATCTTGGGTCTGTATAAATATCACCACCTCGGACTGCCCTGTTTTTGGAGGCTAAAGTAATTTCTCCCTCTGCTGCCCTCTGTCTCAGGCTGCTGCCCCATTGACATCTAGAACAAAGTGCGATTCTGAGGGGTGAAGTACAGGGCATCTGTGGGTTAGAGCAGAGCATGCCCATGTTTTATGGTAGAGACCACAGACTAGTTCAAGGGAGTAAACCAAAATGGCCCAGCAGTCCAAACAGCCACTACCACCCCCCCCCCCCCGAAAAAATCCTCCAACTGACGAAATATGCCACTTTAGCAAATTTTCGGCTGCAAAATAGGGAAAGATAATTACACGCATAATTTAAACTTTGTCCAAAACAGTAAGGCTTAATCCGTCTGGGTATTGATCTGTAGAAATCCTGTATGATGCTGCTGGGATGGCCTCTTATGGGGATTAGTGGAATTAAGGCAAAGCGAGCTCATTTTTAAGATAGTACAGCAGATCTGTGAGGGCTCTGGACAGACAGGGACAGGACAGGGGGCGCCATCCATAAAGCCCATAACCATAAGAATGAAAATGTCACTTTACCAAGAACAATTTTTAGCCCCAAGCAAACAATTTTTTTTCCCCCGAAACAAAAAGATAACAACCACAGGAATGGATCTGGTGAAATCAGCGCGTTTTGCTTGGGTTTCTACATAGGCTGCCGTGTTTAAATAGTCTGCTGTATTTAAATAGGCTGCTGTGTTTTAGCAACATTCCAAACAGGTTCCAGACAGTGAAAGAACTGGTGCTTTTCCAGAGCTATTGAGTTACCACTCATCATAATCATAAGAGGAAACTTTATGCAGAAGTCAGACTTCTGTGGAACTTAGGCCTGACCAGATGGCTTTGGTTTTAAATATTTAATTCTCTAAATTATAAACTGGCAGCTTCAAAACAGGTTTCATAAAAGAAATTACACTGGGTATCTTGTTTTAAAGCAACAAGTTTAAACAGTATGAAACAAATTTAACAAGAACCACTGCAAGTGTAAAAGATACATGGTAGTATGCATACACACACACACACACACACACACACACACACACACACACACACACACACACACACACACACACACACACACACAAAACAAAGTCTGGATTACTAACAGCATAAGTAAATCCTTCAGTAAATTACCTGTGCTGTTCTTTCCTGGACTGGACAATTCCCTAATCATCATAAACCGTTTTCTTTTGTCTCTCTCCCTCTGGTACTCTCTCTATCTTATGAACGTGTGTTAACACCCCGCCTCTCTCAGCCTGTCCACCTTTATCACTCTCCGTCACGACCCCGTTAACTCCTGCTCCGTGTCAGCTTGTTTCTTCCTCTCTCCTCAGAGCCGTAACCTTTACGAGTCCCCGCGCGAGGAACGGGCGAGGCAGCGAGTGCGTCTAGTGCGCCCGGAAAATGATGACGAACGCGCTTTCGTTTTAAGATCCGCGCTGGTCTCCTGGGACGGGAGAAAAAAGGAAAGCATGGGCCGCCGTTTCTGCGGCGACGGGCAGAAAACACAGACACTGCTGTCGGAGGGACTTGCTATCGTCTTCCAAAGTTGAGATTCTAGAGACTGAGGCTCTTATAATCTCCACCCTGTGGATTAGGTTCTGGAGTGCTGTGTTTATAATCTCTACCCTGTGGATTAGACTCTGGAGTACTGTGCTTGAAAATATGCATGTAATGCTTTTTTGTGTCTATGCTATAATTGTATTCTATGACTCTTTATACACAAGTCTTAAAGGTGTGTGCACAAAGATGGTTCATGTGTCTGTTCCCCTTTTGGCAAGAGTCCCAGTGCTCCAGCACATCATACATCATCATAACTCTCATTTCTGTGTATGTGTGTGTGTTTGTCTAGGATCTCAGACTGACTGTCGATCCCTTCTGAAAGGAGAAGCCCACTGTGAGCACGTCAACTAGAAAGCTAAACAATCTATGGTGAGTTAAACCAAATTATTACACAAGCTAACACACATCAACACATACACACACACAGCACACAACTCCACTGAAGACCAGACTAATGGAAGGCTTGTAAAAACGCTTCCTTTTTTCTCTCATCGGTGTGTTCATGACACACTGCAGTTTTACAATTAACACCCAATGTGTTCTGAAATAAAACAAAACCAGAGATGCAGAATGTGCACGAGCCAGTGTCTGCAGCTCGCTAGAGTGCACGTGTGTAATAAGAGGATCAATGAACATTCATAAATTGGAATAAGGTTAATAACAACAGTACGCTCTCGTGAACGCTCCACCCCCGAGCACTATCCTAACCATCTGCACTGATTAATTAGCTTCATCCCAATAAAGCTGGGGATGCGTTTCAGCTCCTCCCCAAAGTCCTTCAGCTTCCCTGCAAGACTCCTTCAGTCTACACACGAAACTGCTCCTTGAGAGGGTTACTTCCACCCACGAGGCATTGCAGAGGTAGAGAGAGAGGGGGAGAGAGAGAGAGAGAGAGAGAGAGAGAGAGAGAGAGAGAGAGAGAGAGACAGAGACTGACTTAACCCATCCTAAAATAGCTGAAAATGACAAATATATTTCTATGCTTGTACATAAACCTATTACTTTTTGGTTTGTTTTGTAAAATTAGCAAATTATCATTTGCTACCACATTATAACTGCTTATTTCTTATCTAGAGGTCAAATACAAACATACCTAAACACAAACGCATAGGATGGGGGTGGGGGGATGAGTGGGGGCGCCAGCATTGTTCCTTCTGAACCCAACACTTGGGTGCCCACCCCACAACCCCCTCACACGCTCAGTACTCTGTCAGCCACACATCTGACCGCTGCTCACCCAAAACAGGATGACAGGCGCGTTTGAGAAGCGTGTGTCCGTGGGGTCTCTTCCTTGGCAGTGGTGGTTCCCCTAAGGCAGATGCCCCAGAGAAAGCCTTCAGCTTAAACAGCTAAAACAGACTCCAAAATTAGAATGCAACGAGCTTTCATTTATCCGCTTTACAGACACGGAAAAGCTGCCTAAAAGGGCACAAATAGAGAAGGAAGTAGGCCTGGAAGGGCAACCTATCCTCCTTGGCACCCGAGAGTGAAGTTATGAGTAGGGGAAATTATGAGTTTACCACAGTTTCTTTGCCTAAAGGACATTAACCCTGGATTGACCTTCTGGGTATGAAATGCCCAGCACCGTCATATATCACGTCTGTCTCGCTGGCAAAGCCCTGTAACCGAAACTGCACGTTTACATTTGCTCAAGGGAAAGAAAAACCCAAAACATCAAAGATCTGAAAGATCAATCGGAATGTTTCTGTAAGGAGGAGAAAGGGGCTGAGGAGATGACAGAGAGAGAGAGAGAGAGAGAGAGAGAGAGAGAGAGAGAGAAAGATGAGGGACAGAAAGGAAAGAGTGGTAGATTGAGAGAGTAAGGAAAAGACAGAAAAAGGGAGGGGGAGAGAGAGAGGAAATGCTTGTCTGATGAGTAGCCTGTGTTTCTCTCCATGTTTCTCTCATATCGGTCCTGTGGTTCCTGCTACCAGAGTCTGGAATGCAGTTTAATATCAGTCTTAAGTGACTACGCAAATAACACAGGAATCCGTCTCATAACCTCTGGGGAACAGGCACGGCATTAAAACCCTGTACACTTGGTTCCCTCACAAAGGCACGACCAGATCGATAAGCGAACGCCCCAGTAATTAGACGAAATGTGAGCGGACAAAATGCCTCCCGCGGGTAACCCAAACCTTGCTAGCTCGCGCACAAGCACCTGTGTGTCTGAGTTCGAGGATAAATGAGGTCAGTTGAGTAGATTAAACCCCCCTGCTGCGACTCCCACAAGCCACACGGGCCCAGTCACGGTCCATGCCCCATGTCTGAGCCGCTCTACACACGCGCACACACTAACAACAATAATCACCCACAGAGAGAGAGGCAAGAAAAGTCCAGAGGGAATATAATTCCGGGTTATTCCAGGCAGCACTGCGAGTTGCTAGGATGTCGTGTGATAGTGGTTTTCTTGGCGCACAGACATGTGTAACAGATTGTCTATAATCATGGGTGTTTTGTGTTTGGACTGGAAACCGTTGCGAAGCTAGGATAGCATGTGGCGTTTGTTATGACAGTGGAGTATGCGTTCAAGACGCAACTGAGTTTAAAAAAAAAAAAGATTCGTTTTGGCTGTCCTTGGGAAACACCTCACTGTGTCCGGGCCATAATCTCTCTAATGGAGAACCTATCATATGATACATCTAGTTAAGATTTAACTTTAGATAATTTACTTACTCCTCTTTCAATCCAGACTACCACATTTATTCCAAGACATAAACTACTTTAATATATTCATTGCGCGTTTCCAAAAAAAGGTGCTGACAATCAAGACGCTGCAGTCCACAACACGAACAGGACAGAAGCCGTTGTGAATTACAACAGGACTGCATACACTACGCGTGAATTACAAAGCCACAGAAAACGAACGTGCTTCCTTTCGGGGACGTTGGGATAGTTGTAGAATCCTTTTTATGAGTCAATAAATTGTTTATCAAGTTGTTAATAAACTGTTAATACAGACAGTTATTAAGAGTGTATCTACGTCGTTTAGGGAATAGAGTGCATAATAGGAAAGAAGCAGGCTACGCCACAGGTCGACCGGCTCCATTCAAAATGCAGAAGGAATGTTGGAAGAAGGGGGTGGCGGGGGCGGGCGCGAGATGTATAGGATGTCCCTCACTTGAAATGAATTTGTGGGCCGTCGTTACCATTAAACCACGACTATCCGCGACCACGCAGAAAACATGTTTAACTACCGAGGAGACAACAGTTAATGGCGTGATGCAACTGGCAGGTAACGTTCACTTTTGACTACACCCGTACTCTGAATTATATATGATGTTCAGTTCCAGGTGGCTCACTCTAGCAAGCAACAATAAAATACCTTAATAAATAAAAAATACTATTATTATTTATATTGTTACGATAGTATACGCAAAATAGGTCATTCAAGTTCGGTAGTAACTTATCTAACAATTTTATGTACAGGGTATAAAAACACCCTAAAGGATGCTGTTACGGATGCATAACAAACCGAAAAAAGAACCTCCCTAGACCAGCATTTCCTGGGCGACGGGCAAAGAAACCCCGTCATTAGACTTAGTTCAACCATTTTACACAGCAGGAAAGCACTTAAAATCTGGCAAGTCTAATGTTCGTGGAAGTTTATTTTTTCACCATCTGACGTGTGCACTGAACAGAACTGCAGTAGTTCGCTCTTACACTCTTCGGGTCGGCTTAAGTTACAGGCTTATAAAAGTTACACATGATGTTGTCACCTGATGCAACAAATAGCGTTTTGAGGTTTCAGGAGGACTCACTCGCTCAGCGAGTTAGGAATAACGTTCGAAGGTACCTAGACGCACTCAGATGTTTGGCATGGGCGATGTGCTTCTAAAAAGATCGAGCGTACCGCTTGGTGCTTGTTGGAAAAATAATAACCAGCAAAAACACAATGAAAAAACTCAAGACACGGGAATAAAGCAAAGCAACATTGATACTTACGTGATCAGATGTCGTTGGAGTGTTGAGACAGTATATGTGGATTTATCTGAACGTGTACAATCGTCGACTTTCGGACTTCAGTTGATACTCCTTTGTGGGTCTTGGGCAGATCACTCTTACACCAGGCAGGATCTGTGTGACGTCACGGGGGAGGGCGGGGCTATGGCCGGTGCCTTCGCGGCTGTCACCCCATGCGAATTTCAAGTGTCATACGAGCCCCCAGTAATTTATGACGAGAAGGAAACATTACTTAATTTTCATTTAGATTTAAAATTCGTTAATTATTGTAATTACTTACACTCGTGTTTACTCAACAAGACAAAAGTTTAGAAAATACTAAGTAGTGAGTAAACTCCGTTATTTATTTTGCATGAGAGGAGAGGTGGAACCAAAAGATGGGCAACAGAAGCAATTAAGATCAGTGCGCTGCATGGAGACAGATACTCTTTTATACGTACTACAACGCTTATCGTCCTGAGAAAGAGAAACAGAGAGAGAAAGACTGAAAGCGTGTGAAAAGCCTCTTGACGTGAGTTGTCAGGGAAAACACAAGCTTAAAAGAAAACCCGCTGCTTCGCTTTTCTCCTTTAATTTCTGAACGAGTAGCGAGAATTGATATGAAATCACAAGACACTGTCACGCAGCGATAACATCCAGAAACAGCGTGCCATGATGCACTAATAGTGTGCATTAGTTTGTATTCTTAGTGTGTAATTTCAGTAGTTCGAAGAGAACGCTGAAGACATAGGAAGATTTGCGTTTATTCACGTGCCCTGTTAACAGACAGGCATCCTTATTCACGACCGCTGTTAATTATGGTCCAGTGACAGCTGAGGGACCGTCTTTCTCTCTCTCTCTCTCTCACGCGCATACGCCTGTGTTGTTTTTTTGTGACATCTGACACAGAACCATTTAATCGAATTTCAACACGAGGGGAAAATTCAGTGAGCCAATTTACACGCTGTCAGCCAAAACGGGATGTCAAAACGTTACTGAACTGAAGAGGTTTTTTTTTTTCGGGAACCAACATTTTGTTCCTAAAACAACAGGCGAATGAAACAGGCGGATGAAACGTTCGGAAAGTTTTGTTTTGAATGTACCTCCAAATAGAGCGACATGTACCGCATTCCCGGCTCGTGATTCAGGCCCTTCTGTTAAGATGCGTAATGAGGGAGATTCTCATGGCCTTATCGGGACAGAGAGGGAAGGTTGAGTGAGTGTGTGTGTATGTGTGTGGGGGTAGGGTTCTACATGAAACTGAGCACAGGGCAGCACCCAAATCACAGACCAATAACCAATCCAATTAAATGGATAGTGACTCTAGAGATAGAGATAACAGTGGTGTGGGAACTGCTGAACTGCAGTATTGTGTGTGTTTGAGTAATAGTCAATCAAGAGAAAGTACCACCCAGCAAGATCTAGGTTTCTCCTCTGTGAGGCTCTGCCTGGCACTTCGGCTGCCACATGTAAACTGTGAAGCAAACCAGCACAGACAAATCTTCTGTGTTTGGCTTTAGGGCTTCTGTCTGCATATAGGACCTTACAGGGTGATTAGATACACATGCACAAACACATGCAAATGCACACACGGACACACATGCATAGACTCACACACACACACAGACATACATACAGACACACACACACGTGCGCACTGACACACACTCAGACAAAGCCCAGCATCTTGGCATTCAGCTACACACATATATATATAGATGCTGCATAAGCTTAAGTGTTAGGGTATAGAAGAAAGAATTGTGTGAACTTCCATGCAGTAGTGGGTGGGTTAAGCTGACGGAGTTAAGCCTCGTTAGAATCAGAGGGAGGCGGAGGAGAGAGGATGAGAGAAAAAAGGAGAAAACAAAAAACATTGCATAGGTACAGCTGTGGAGACAGAGACAAACAGAGCAATACGGAGACAAAATAACAGTTAGTGGAAGGCAACAATTGAGACACAACAGAGAGGCCCGGATCCAGAACACGTCACCATGTCATTCAGGTTACACCAACCATGGAGGACAGAGGGCAGAGCACATCGCCGCTTCAGAACCTGTGGCAATGGCTTTTGGTCTCGGGCCAGAGTTCCAGAGTTTGGTCTCGGCCCAAGTAATTTCTGAAGAGTGTCAGAAAGGTCTTAGGTTCCAGAGCCACAGCTCTGTCTGAAAACAGCAATCCAGGTTGGAATTCTGTACTGAGAATGTGAAGCGAAACTTTTAGCGACACAGAAGCAGTTTGCGATTCAGGCGATTTTTAAACGCTTCTTTCAGACACCTCTCCAAACACCTTCAGATAATCATGGTCACCCAGTAAAGCCTCTGTGATGGAAACCAGTGAACAGCGTTAAATATTAATCACATCAGGATCTCTCTTCTGCTTTTGTGAGCATTCCAGTGTTTTCAATCCTCACCATCTGTGATGGCAGAGAAGGTGATTTAGGTAAATCCATCTGCTACCGCATCTCACCTCAACTGCACCATCAATTCTTCAGAAAGTCAGACACATTAAACATTTCTTATAGACTTATAAAAAATATATTACTTTAAATACTTTTAATGGAAAGCATCAACAAACATTCCTGAGGGGTTGGTAGAAACCTCTGTTGTTGTACATGGCACACTCTTAATTATCCTTGCATGAGAACTTTTTCAAAAGCACTCCCATCCTTACGCGTGTTCCCGCCAAATTCTGAGCTAAGCTCGTGTCGTTCCGGTTGATTGGCATTCCTCTGGAGTAGTGGGGGAGAGCTCCAGCTCCTGAGGGGGGCTTGGGATGGACATTTTATCATTCAGAAACAGAAGTGCAAGAACTTTGTAGCGTAAGGAAGCGGAGTTCTGCTTAATTGGGCTGGTCAGTCGGCGCGGAGGCGTTGAGTTAGCATATTCACAAGTTCACTCAGCACCATGGCAACAAGATACCGCCCCAACGCAGGTCCTTTCACAATCCCTTTAGGGTCCATGAGTGGGACTCTTTCTGTCTTAATTAGCTACACACATTCAAATGTAGGTGCGTGTGAGTGTGTGCGTGTAATTGGATCAGATACAAAAGCTTTTTTGTGAGTTTTTTTTTTTTACACATGCTAATGCATTTAAACATGTTGATGACTATTAATATATGCTAATAGCTGTGCTGATAACAATTAATGTTTTCTGATAAACGTGTGTTACAGCGATCACAGCTGTGTGGTTTCCACCACCTCTACCTCGGTGCCGAAGTTTCACGCCAAGCGGAACTGACTGAACAGGTGCTTATCTGCCATCAGACCATCCAATTAAAATCCAGCTCCATCTCTGCTGTAGTCTCGGGATTGGACAAGCCTGTCAAATGCACTTAAAAAAAAAAAAAACTAGTCAAGTCATATTGTGAAAAAGCAGGAGGAGAGGGCTGATTTAAATTCATATCACGGAGGAGAGGAGAGGAGAGGAAACCGCTGTTTCAAGCAGGTGCCTTTGGTCTGCCTTGAACCTGTCTCTTCTAAAAGAAGCAAAAGTTCAAGTCTTTTTTACAGCTTACACTTCTGAAGTTTTCTAAATTAAATATATTAGAGTGTTTTTTTTTTAGATTAAATACATTGTGTGTCCAAGTATAAGTCAGGTAAGAACATTAAACTTTGCACATGCAAATACTTTTCCATGAGACACACGGAGTTAGCGTCTACTGTAAATGAAGAGCATATTGTGTATTCTAATTTTAATTAACTTTTATTTTAATCACACAATCTAGGAGCAGAATTCCAGCTCTGTGGAAAGCCAACTAATGCTACAGAGGCAGTAAAACTCTCAAACACATTTTCTGCTTGTTCAGTGCAGCATCAGTACAGAGAACTTAAGGTAGAATAAGGCATCACCTCAAATGCAAACATTGGACCAAATTGTAGTGAAAGCCATCACACATACATTGAGCCTGACAGTATGTAAATTCATCACACATACATTGAGCCTGACAGTATGTAAATTCATCACACATACATTGAGCCTGACAGTATGTAAATTCTTCACACATACATTGGGCCTGACAGTATGTAAATTCATCACACATGCATTGGGCCTGACTGTATGCAAATCCATCACACATGCATTGGGCCTGGCTGCAGGGAAATCCATCAAGCACACACCGGGCCAGACTGTATGCAAAACTATGAAGGTCCTGGAAGATCCAAAGATGCAAGAAGGGGATGATCCCTGAATCATACTGAATCATACTCGTATTCTGAATCATTACTCGTAATCATACTCAACTGCAGGTTGTGGTTGCCCTCTTCTGGTGTCACGGCTCCTGTGGTAACTAGCACCTCATGCTCCCTTGTTTTGGTGTGGGTGTCTTATTTCCTTCTTTGCTTCTGGTCATGAATTTTCTCACATTGTTCTCACCTGCATCTTGTTTTCACGTTTTCTTGTGTAATTAACCTTGTGTTCTCTTACCCTGTTGTTCGGTTTTTAGTCTGCAGTGTGTCTGATGTTTGTGTCATGTTGTTTGCTTTATGCTTTATTGCTCAATTTATCTCAGTTGTGTTTCTTTATCCAGCATGACAGGAGAACTGACCTACAAATTGTTGCAACAAAACAATGTTGGTCTAAGTATTTGAGGAGCCTTTCTGCCTGGTTCCCCATGCCTGCACACAGCGAGAAGGACTGTCTACCCAAACATGAGGCAGCATTTCAGTTTGTGGACAGACTGAGCCAGCTGCTAGGAATAGACGTACCCAAATTAAGAGACGGTAGGTTTTCTTATATTCAAGCTCCTCTGGCGCCTGCTCTGTATCAACCTGTGCCCGAGTGCCATCTCTAGTGTCTTGTGGCAAGGAGGACGCCACACCCAGGTGGTCCTCAGTGGTCCCGCTCACCTCTACCCCCCGGCCCACTGTCTGGGGCTGTTTGCCCTTTGGTTCTGCTACCAGTGCACCAGTCTGCCAACCAGTTCTTACCTAGCCTGCATGGGAGAAACTGTTGTCCCAGAAGGACACCCAGAGCTTTTTCTGCCTGTGTGTGCCCCTGCAAATCCTGCCATGAGTCCTGTATCTCAGCTTGGAAGATGGCACCCCGAGTCCCCAGTTCGGTAGATGCTGCCCTGTGTCATGCCTCCCTGTGGGCCCTGCCTTCACGTCCACTCGTTTCTCCCCAGTCCTGTCTGTTGATCAGTTGCCTGTCTTGTCTTGTTTGTTATCCTCCTCTCGTTCCTCCTGCTCCCCCACCCGGTCTCGGTCCTGTCTCAGGTCTTGCTCCCGGTCCATCCCTGGTTCCTGTTTGTGCCTTACTCTTTATCTGGTCTTTTGTTTTCTTCTGTTTTGATGTGCTTTGAGAGCCGCGCATTTGGGGTGAGAGAGTTCGGACACCACTCTCCTCCTCTGGCGTCGTGGTTCCTATGGCAACTAGCACCATGTGCTCCTTTGTTTTGGTTTTGGTCTTTGTATCCTTCTTCCTTTCTGTTTGTGTGTTCTCTCACTCCTTGTTTTCCTGTGTTTCTCATGTGTATTGGTCTGTCTTGCTTTTCATTAGCATTGCCTTTGTTCTATCTGTCATTTCAGTAAAACCTCATTGTGTGAATGCATCCTGTCTTCAGGTATCACCGTGGTACATGACACCTGTGAGTCAGGAATGTAGTACAATGGTTATGGGTCAACCAATCAGAATCTCACAAGAGTTAAGCATCGCAAGAAAAAAAAATAGAATTTACCAATTATTATTAATATAGCATGTCAGGAATGACAGGAAATAAATGAATGCCAATAGATAAATGACTATAATAGAAGCCAGAGGGGAGTGAGTCTCATGAACTCATGTAACTCCAACACTCCAGGCTGGAGCACAGATGTGAAAATGATGTCCATTAAACCAGCTAGCAAAACATTAATGCATTATTATTTCAAGTTCAATTAACTAAAAACGACCTTCAAGGCAGCCGGGACGCTTAACAGGAATCTTTTTTTTTACACTGAGTATATGATGTGTATCAGGTGATGGGATCAGTTCATGCGAGACTGTAGGTAGTGTACATGATGATTAAAAAAGACTGTATAATGTGTAGTAGGCCATAGATATGAGTCAGCATTTCTGAAAGACTCATAGGCCTTCGGTGTGAGGAGCTTAAATAAAACACACAGTTAAAAATGTTGTAAAACTAGAATCTACAGGTTCAGTTTTGGGTGCGATCTAGCTCGAGGAAATAAGGAAAGTAGGGGGTTTAGAAGGTATATATATATATATGCTGTTTCATTACTACATCACAGGCATTACATCCAGTCCTCGTGTGTGGTTTACAGGCTGTGTACAACTCTACTTATCAGTCCATTACAATTTGGTGTGGAACTTTTGATGTGGCTCTAGTTCTCTCTCTGCAGATCAAAAATGCTCTAAAAGTACGAGATGGCAGTATGGAAAGGCCTTGTAGAAATCATTATGTGCTCTCTCTCTCTCTCTCTCTCTCCCTCCCATCCAGGGAAATGGGAGAGGGCAGCTTAGAAAGCATGCTCGGGTTGACATGGCAACAATCATGTGAAAGTAACCACATAAAACAGGCCTTTGTGACAGGTCTCAAAGACACACTCTCAGTCTCTCTCTCTCTCTCTCTCTCTCTCTCTCTCTCCTTTTGTCTTTATCTATCTTTCTCTCTCTTCCTCAGATACTGCTCTTTCACTATTTATCCTTCTCTTTGTCTGATTCATTTTACTTTTCTCCCTTTTCCTAAATAGTGAGCAGACCACTGTGTGTGTGTGTGTGTGTGTGTCTGTGTGTGAGAGAGAGAGGGCTAAATTCTCCAATAGAGATGAACCCTGTACACAAACTAAAAACGCAGGTCTCCAACTAAATGGATTTACGAGGGGGGGGGTGGCATCTCAGTACGTCCCACGTAATCTAAGTGTTTTAAACACCTTTGAAACAATTAGCATCCTTGTAACCTCCTCGTGTGTTATAGCTGAGAAAAGACAAGAGCGGTGGGGGGAAAGACATGAGACTCGGCAACAGAGAGCTGAAGTGAGAAAAAAATCGTTATTCTATTGCAAAATAATAACATTTCAGAAATTGTTAATTCCAAATTATGACTTTTTGGTGACAGATGACTGAATCGATTCAGGGGATCTATCCATACAACAAATGCAATGACTCTTGTTTTCTTCTTTCTTCGAGAGTAAAATACTGCCAGACTGCTGGTGTTGAGCGAGTGGTGTATGTCAGATAGGGAGAGGAGAAGCTCCTGCTCTCTCATGCTATTGTTCTTGATGGTGTTATGGTGGCTATGCTAGGAACAAATCTGTTTCATGGTGTAGAACAGACTCTAAAACTCTGAGGTCAACTCTTGATTCTGGATTCTCTGGATTAAGAAAAGAAACTTTCTGGAATTTTCTGGACACTCAGCACTGGCTCTAGATGCTCAGCCCATGATGCCTTGTGTCTCTCCATAAATTTATTCCACTTCAGTTTAATGTTCAGCATTCGGTGTTAGAAATGTTAATTTATGTGTATGTGTTCGATTAGGCCAGTCATGTCATATTAGTTTAATTTGAACATTAGAAGTTTGCCTACTGGTTTCTTGGAATGTGTGTGTGTGTGTGTGTGTGTGTGTGTGTTACTGTTACTGCTTCCCATTTTACTTCCTTATTTTGCTTTGGTGGCTGTGTGTGAATGTATGTATGTACGTGTGTGTGTGTGTGTGTGTGTGTGTGTGTATGTGTGTGTGTGTGTGTGTGTGTACACGTGTGAGCATGCAGGTACATGTGCAGACGTGTGTTTGTGCATGTATTATAGTGTGTGTGAGAGTGTGTGAGACACACACACACACACACACACATCTAACAGAACAGTAACTGGAACCATGACATCCCTTCACTCTACCTTCTTCTGTCTGATGCCTCTGTACACACTCAGCATGAAACTCTCCCTTACTGGAATAAACTTGGGACAAAGACCTGCATGTCATGATGAATAATGTTTCATCAGGAAGTGAATTTCCACAATACAGTCACCTGGTGTCCTAGAGATTAATTAGCTGGGAGAAATTCCTGCCACATTATCAAGGTTACATTCCACTGGTTGGTACTGTGTACATTAGTCAGAGGCAGCAACATCAGTAGTTCTTCAGGTAATCGCCTCTGTGTGTTTATGCAGACATGCAGCAGGCTTTCTATGAAAAATGTGGTTGCTTACATTTCTCTGTGAGTGTTTGTGTGCATTTAATTCTACTTGTTCTGTTCTCTTATCTTGCAGTAACATGACTATAAATGTGTGCACACACATTATTCATCTCTCTCTCCCTCTCTCTCTTTTTCTCTCACCAACCAGATATGATGTAGGGCCAGATGGGTTATGATGATGCTGTCAGTACTGTAATTATCAGTACTATTGTAAATTGTAAGTAGCAGAGTTGATGTAATGAGTACTGCAGTTGATTTTATGAGTATAATACTGTTTTAAAGCTGCTATATGCTAGACTTTATGTTAAAACTGAAAGGAAGAGCATCTCTCAGACAGAAGAGGAAGAATACTTTGCAAAATAAAGTCCAATTTCACATCCAAGTAATGGGTCCGTGACTCACTGTGCTGATTGGAAACAGCATGGAATTGAACGAGCCATCACGGAAGATGAAGGACACTTAGAAACTGCAACCTCAACTGTGGCATCATCAGTTAAACAGAAACTACAGGTCAAGGGTTCTGGTAAGCAAACAGGGAGAGCAAAGCCAAGCTAAAAAGTCTCCGCAGAGCTGGTATCAGCTCTGTAATGCAAAGGAATTCAAGAGTCAGGCGGAGTTGTCTTTTTTTCTTGCAGAATTGAGAAGATACTCAGCCCCAGACTTTTATTATTGCTAAAATTCACATGCAAGCCATGTCAAGTTTTGAAGCACATCATGTTTCAGTATAACTACGAGGTAGGTTGCAACAATTACAACACCGTCTCCAGCTGCGCTGCCAGCTGTCAAATTGACTGGCCACTTTGATAGCTAATCTTATGTACTGCAGTTGATATGATCAGTATGGTAGTTGATGTCAGTACTCCAGTTATTTTCTATTTTGTAACCGACTATACGTTCAGTACTGTACATTATGCTGCTATCAGTCCTGCAAATTATGATGTACTGAGTGCAATGTTTATTGTGCACAAGTTAATGTTTCTGTCAGCACCACTGTTCATGTTGTCATTACTGCAGTGGGGGTTTCCATCAGTGCTGTAATGAATTTTTTTTACATGATTACCACATTCTCATATTCTGATGCATTGTTCCTTTACATCAAGTTCTTGTAACGTCTAATACCAAAAAAACATTGTAAAACATTTTCAGCTGACAGTTTGTATAAAACGACTATACTGTAATCAGCTCTTCACACGCTCATGTGTACCGTAGTGCTAGTGTTGTGTAAAAGTTGTAATCAGAATTTGAAACACCTTTATTTACCAAAGTATTTTACATGTACTAGTAATGTTCACAATGTTCTAAATGCAGTACCATATACCATCAGCAATACACCATGCACAGTGATGGTAGTGTAAGTTCTGAATACTAAATACCGCACAGGGTTCATAGTAGGGATGGATGAGTGAGTGATACTAAAGGTATCAGCAGGTCATACTATGTAATGATTAGTCAATACTACAGACACAATGGTACAACATAAATACAAATATAACAGCGCAAGAGTGATGAATTCTTTGGGACAGACGACGTTTTGGTGTCGTGTGGTTTTGACAAGCAGGCTAGAGGCTGGGTGCGTTGAGCCATGATCTTCTACACTCACGGAGGAGAGCAGGTGGAAGCCGAGGACCCTGTGACCCATGTGTACCACCCTTTGGAGTCGGTCAGATACGGAGACCTGCCAGTCCATGATGGGTGAGGTCGGGATGATGGTGACTCTATAAGACTGGACCAGGACATGACATGGAGTCTCTTCAGGTGCCATAGGAAGAACAGTTGATGTTGAGTTTTCTTTGGTAAGGTGGTGAAAATATTCATCATTTCATTTGCCCCAAAAATGTCAGCGGCTCCACAAGAGTGACAGCGATGTCACTGGTTACTAGGGGGACATAGGTTGGAGCTCTCTGCCATCACGGTGGTGGTCTGTCATCACCTTCACTGCTCCAGGCTGATGCTGATATTCTGTGACACGAGGCAGTTAACTTCCCTCTGGCAGTGGGACTTGTCATCGCTGGTTATGAGGTCATCACAGTGATGTCATCTGCGAAACTGACGATTTTAACAAATACACAAAAACCACAGCTGCAGGGTTCCCCTGCTTTCTGTGAGAGAATCAGATCAGTGAGGTTCCAGTCTGACATATCATCTCATGTTGGTGAAAAAGATCATTCCATAAGATAGCTGAAATTGGCTTTGATCTGGGAGAGAAGCAGTCATTCAAACGATTTCATAAATCACAGAGTCTGACTAGTATAT
This sequence comes from Sternarchorhynchus goeldii, assembly GCA_028565775.1. Lineage (NCBI taxonomy): Eukaryota > Metazoa > Chordata > Actinopteri > Gymnotiformes > Apteronotidae > Sternarchorhynchus > Sternarchorhynchus goeldii. The sequence goes on along the minus strand of JAOXYF010000020.1, from coordinate 1,332,943 downwards.
AATTATTCAAGCATGAGGTTTTTGCAAACTGGGATGATGACAGCTGATTTAAAGCAGGTAGATGTTCTGCGCAGGTTCAGAGACTGATTGAAAACGTCACTAAATCATACTAAAGTTAAATTGGAATATAGCATATAATAGCCTACTTTATGCAGAAAACTATATATTCATTATAATAAAGGGGGTTATTATTATTATTTTATTTTTATTATTATTATTATTATTGTTATTATTGTTGTTGTTGTTGTTCCCTTAGCTACAGGATCTGTGTCTACATTTACAAAATGTCTATGCTTACACACACACACACACACACACACACACACACACACAATGCAGGCACGTTGCTACAATTATCCTGGACTTTGAAGCTGTGGAGACATCACAAGAGAGGCATTAACTATGCAGGAGACCACCTTGGCCCTTCATAAACAGAGAGGAAGAGACCCAGGCACAGAGACAAAGAGAAGCAGAGAAAGGAAAGAACAAACCACGACAAGAGGAACGAGAGAGAGCAGAGGACCACACAGCCCAAGAGAGAGAGAGAGAGAGTTCAAAGGAGGGAATCTGCATGGCCAGAAAGAGAGGGAGACAGGATACACTGCAGGAGGTCCAGGAAGGAAGTAGAGGGGCACAAATAGGGAGAAAAGTGCAGAGGAACAAAATATGAGCAGAGAGAAAAATGTGAGCAGATATTTACAGGAGGAGAGAGAGGGGGAGACAGACAGGGTGAGAGGGGGAGACAGACAGGGTGAGTGGGGGAGCCATGCGAAACAATATTAACCGATAATGAGTTGAAAACATGATTGTCTCTTATGACATTTCCATTTCATGAAACCAAACGTAACTTGTTTTAAGGGAAAACCTCCCTGAGACAAAATTGTTGTTATTGTTTTGGATTTATTTATTTATTTATTTATTGCTGTGGGCACAGTGAATCTTTAAATTACATCAATAATATATTTTGCTTTTTGTTTAATTAAATGTGTCCACACTTCTCTGCCGCCTTGTTCACTTTCACAAAAACGCTAGGGTAAATTGTATTATAAATAATAATGAGCGCCACAGTACCCTGATCTAAGATCAGTATTACTTTTTCGGGTCAGCATGTAAACAAAGTCAGAAGTGTGGCTTGTTAGCGCATACACCAGGTTGGGTTTGGCTCTGGACCGTACGCTGGAACGCTCTCCCGGAGGTCATTATCTGAAATTAATGAAACGGAGCTACAGGTCGGCTTGCCCGCATTCCTCGTGGACTGCGTCAAGCAGCTGAACAAACCATGGCTGTTCTCTGATTATTAGTAACAGACCCTACTGAGAGCAATCGCCAAACCGACTTTTGCTAAATTAACGAGAAAATTCCGTAATTATTACAGTACATGAATATTTTAAGATGTCCTATATTTAACCTGTGAAAGACGGACTACGAAACGCTAAAATGCTTCATGCGGCGTTTTTTGGTTTGCCGTTGACTATGATCACTTTAGAATAGATCATTACATATCTTGTTGGTTACGGGTGTATGTTTAATCTGGTGCAGCCAGGTTTATCGTAAACGCAGATTTAGAAATCCAAAGTGCAATGAGTCGAAACTTGTATATCTCTTGGTCCATTTATAAGAAAAACAAGTTATGGAGCAGATTTCTCTAAAATAATGACCAAAACAGTGGCATGCAAAGCACTTAAGCCCAGTCAGTCTGCTGCTTTAAGACCAATGATGCATGGATTTCATTCCCCCAAAGTAAGAGTGAAGTCCCAATCACCTTCAACACAAACGACCAAAATAGCATTAGCATGGAAGGGATCCTCAGACTAAAACTTTGGGTAACCAAACGCAAAAGCCAGCAACCAGAACATAGACAGATAATCCACAACCAGAGACAAAGAACAGAAAAGTAGATCACAAACAGGACCATGAAGACAAAGGCTGTGTCTGAAAGAGCCTGCTACATACTACGTATGCAGTATACAAATCCGTATGCAGTATACATCCAAAATACATTCTCCCTGAAAGATACCTGGATGATATACTACTCTGGCCAAATATTCCAGTATGTGACCAGAGCTTTCTTCATGATGTACTGCATCCTGTCATGCAACGAGACTGAAAATCTTTCACAAGTGAGCAGAACCTTCATACTGGATTCTATACTGCATTATGAAGACCAGTACACAATACAGTATACAATATACACTGAATGCAGTATGTAGTAAGCTATTTCGAACGTAGCCATGGTACACGTAAGGAAAATTAAACAAATAACAGGTGAAACAGAGGAGGCAGGGGGGTTCTGAGCAGTTAGGGCCACTCCACCCCTGAACCACATCCTGCACTGCAAGCACGGCTGTAGTTGCTGGGCAGTAGTATCTGTCTGAATACTCCCTTAAAAATTCATTTGAATATCTGCTACTCACTTCACTCTAATATATATGTTCATACAAATGAGATTTTAGTTCAGCTCAGCTGGGTTTGTGGGTGTCAGTAGGACTGCAGGCAAACGTCTGCCCCCATGCCCCTGAGACACGGGTCACATGAGCTCTTGTTTTTAACCTCCAGTACTGGTGAATAGGTGCTGTTATCAGCTGACCTACTGGATTTTGGTTTTGGTTTGTCTAAGAGGACAAACTGATCCTGGCCGAAGAAGAAGTGAAAGAATGGTTCTAGTACCAGCTGGAGATGTCAGATTTCGATTGGCACTCTGCAAGGTTGTTTAACCCTCCAAACTCTTTAATGGACTCCTACTGGAATGTGCTGTGATACACATCCATTGAAAGCTGCATGCTGGCACAAAGGCATGTCTGGGCATGTTTCTGGTACTGGACTTGAGGCTTATTCTGAATGACTAAGTGTATATGTGTGTGTGTGTGTGTGTGTGTGTGTTTCAGCTGTGAGTTGGTGCAAGGCATGTCTGGGCATGTTTTTGGTACTGGACATTGAGGCTCAATTCTGAATGGCTAATGATTTGCTTGTGTGTTTGCCTTGGTGCATTTTGTCCTTGCTGGACATGCACTGTCTTTGTGAGTGTGTGTGTATTAATTTTTTTTTAGTCATAGTGTTCTCTGAGTGTGTGTATGTTTGTATGCATATGTGAGTGTCTGGTCAGAAGAAGAGTGTGTCTGAGATAAGAGTAGGATTTAGAGTAGGTCATCACACTGACCCCCACCAGTAGGGCTAGTGTGTGCGAGTCTGTGTGTGTGTGTGTTTACTATTTCTGTCCCTGTCCCTGACACCAAGGGAGGACTGACACCTGGACTCTTCACACTTATGAGAGTGAAACTGTGTGTGTGTGTGTGTGTGTGTGTAAAGACAGTGTGGCATGGATTCTAACCAAATTAGCCTCCTGTGGCAAATTTCAGTAGAACGATATGTTGCATGTTCCCTTGTATTACCCATTAATCCAGATTAATTACTGCAACTCTTTTTTTGCTAGTGAGTTTGTTTACTGAAACAACCTTAATGAGACAACAGCAGGGGGGTAATCCTGTCACCCACACAGGCTAATTTAATTGTTGCACTCAGAGGATGGTACAACCGATTTGTCTTACGGAATAAAGGAACATGGCTCTCCACCACCAACTGATTTTCCAGAGTTAGCAGAAACGCATCAGCATTGCAGTGACTGATCTCTGGAACCAGCAGGCCTGGTCCCAAGGCTGAGACAAAAACGTAGTGATTAAAAACAGTCCCCACTCTTTAAGAGTGCCAGGCATTATTGGCTATGGAAGCTCTGAAGAGGCTGTGATGGTGATTAAAAATATAACGCAAATGCCCATTAACTGATGGTTATCAGTGACTGATTTCTCTCTCTGTCTTTAAATTATCATCTAAGTGTGTATGTGTGTGGGTGGGTGAGAACGAAAGTGTATTTCTGTGTCTTTTGTGTCGTGTTTGTGTGTGTGTGTGAGTGTGAGTGTGTTAAGTCAGAGGTTCTCAAGTTGATTAAAGCTCATCAATCTTGGGTTAGAAGAGCTAAGAGCAAATCCACTTCTTTCTCATTATTGAGAATGAAAGAGAGGGAGAAGGAGAGAGAAGGTTAGAGATAAAGAGAGAGAGAGTTGCAGAGACAAAGAAAAATGAAGGTGATATCACAAGACTATCACGAGACTTTCCAAGCCAGTCAGATACTCTGTGATGTATCAATACACGAGGCACAATCTCAGAACGCTTCACAGAGGCTGTGTGTACAGGGTGAGCTGAAAACATTCCCCAGTGTTTAAAGGAAATACGTTCTGCAGCATTATCAGTGGTGTTCTATTGACACTGTGGAACGAACAAGTTCACATAAACAGCATAGACATTCTTATCCAGAGTGACTTTCGCAGTTATCAGAGTAACATATGTGCTCACAGGGAACTGAACCCATGACCTTGGGGCTGCTAGCACTTCTGTCCACCTGCTCTATCACAGAAGCTACAGAAACAAGTGTTGCTATGGGGATTTTTCCTCGCTACAGGTATTCGTGACCGAAGTATACTGGCTCAGTACTGGTGCTGTATGAATACATGCTAATAAAACAACGGTGCACACATATACATGCGCTGTTCTTCTCTCCTGACAATGGCCTGTTGATAGCCGAAGATTTTCCTCTAAAGGTAACCCCTACTGTCCAATAATAGACAAGGAAAAGAGTAAGTTACTAATACATCAGCCTCACACTTAGACTGAGGAATACTGGGCACTTACACACATACACACACACACACACACACACACACACACAGCACTTCAGGCAGGCCAGGCACTGCACTGTGGGAGTGGAAAGCTGTTTATGATGAAAAGAGGAAGAGAGGAGGTGAGAGAGGGGAGGGGTGTGAGAGATGGAAGAAGAGAGGGAGACGGAAAGAGGGAGACAGAGAGAGACAGAGAAAGCCATTAGAGTCCTCAGTAGATCTGGCGGACGAGGTGCTTTGGAGGGACACAGATGTCCATTTATGTTTTAAGTGATGATAGTCTGGAGTTGGTCTTCAGAAACATCGTTAGAGTATATGAATATATTAACCCAACACAGAAGACCAGTGCTGCACACTGAAGTTTTTATTTCTCTCCATTATAAAAACCATCAGTACATCCATGCATTTCCAAAAGGTTATGATTTTCACAACAGAATTTTCTAGATAGAATATAGTGTATATTTTAAATGAAATACAGGACATAAACACAACAAAAGCATTTGTGGAGATAAAAGAGAGCATAAATTATCACCTAAGCATTTCCTCTATGTCAAAGGCTATGCCATCTCTCAAGAGTGCGGGAAGAAACTTCTGGAACAGCAAATCCATCCTAGCACATATTTTCTGTAGATTTGTTCCCAGGTCTCCTCTACAGCTTGGATGAGGAGTATCATTAATAGCCAGAGATGGCAAGCCTTCCACAGCCTTGTCGGAATAACTCCTCAGTGGGGTTACTGAAGGGAGCGGATGATGGGAGGTATTGGAGATAAAATCAAGGATGCTGATGAAACCTGTCCTTAGGTGACTCTGTATCTCATCTGCTCTGCATCCATTTGCTCTATTGTAGCAGGTATGGTCGCTGAGAATAAGAACACATGGGCCGTGTTGTAAGGATCAATGTTGGCATGACGATGGAGGAACAAGTTCTGCATTACTGCATGTTGTGATGTTTACAACCAATTTTGTTAGAAATTTGAGATGTATCTGAGTTCTCTAGCTCCTTTGAGAATACGTTGATGTTCTCCACCCTGAATCCTATGTAGACCAATCAAAGTACATGAGAAATGTTAAAGGAGAACAACCATTGTTTCAAGCATCAAATGGAATGATTGACTACCAAAAAGTAATGATGTAGTGCATACAGACTTTTTATAATGCTTACTTGTAAGTAGTGATTTATAATTAAGAACAAGTGTCTGTACACCTGATGGTTGTGTTTGATTAGTTGGTTCTCTGGTATATTAAAAAGCAGTAGCATGTAATGGCACCTAAGTAACGTCATGTTAGATTTCCCTTGTCTACTATGGAGAAGTTAGTTTCAAGTTTTGCTAAAAGTGTCAGATTGAGTATATGCTTACAGCTGTGCAGATCCAGAACGGTGGTTTTGTCACTTGGGTGTCAGCTTTCTCGAATTGTTTGTTATTTTAAATTTCAATTTATAAGTGATCATTAATCAAACAAACAAACAGAAACTCGAGTTGAAAGCTTCTGAAATCCAAATTTGAAACTTACACAAGCTGCTTGCGCCATCTGGTGGCTATATGAAGCATGTGCAGAGGTGAACGAATCAACAGAAAGCAGTGAGCACTTCCCACTACAATAAGTAACCATTACAATTTATAATGTTTAGTCTAGTGGTTCTCATGCCTGCTTCACGGTACATTTATGTAGCGATTCTAAAGCCCACCACTACGGTGTGTTAGAGGAGGAAAACAAAGGTGCAATTTCCTCTTTTGGAAATGAGAATGCTTTAACCTTTATGTTGACTATGACTTCTTACAAAAGAGTTATACAGTTATGCCAGAAGATCAGCAGAACTGCATAAAAAATTGAAAGGGATCACAGTAAGTTTGAACCTTTGCCCAGTAACATACATAAGCCAACTCGTGTCCGCTAGCTCCCTCTAGAGTTGGAGAGGTTAAGTCACTTGCTCATAAGCACAATGGTAGGAACCCATCAGCAATTGAAACAGTGACCACTCAGTTCTATTATAGGATCAGTTCTCCAGCTTGTTCAGAGAGACTAAATGTTATTATTATGCTGATCTCCATGTGGATGGAATGGTGTGGAATGAGAGTTTTCCGTGTGATGTTTGGCTCTGTTACACCCAGCTGCTCTATTTGTGTGTGCATGCGTGTGTGCGTGTGTGTTACAGACAGCTATTCTATTTGTGTGTTTAATAAGGATCATTGGCTGCAGATATAAGCGTTCCCTGTAGCCCACCCTCAAAGAACTGAAGCAAGGCACAAGAGGCCTCTAGAAAACCAGGGACAGAAAGAGAAAGAGAGACAGACAGAGAGAGAGAGAGTGGACAAAGACAGAGAGGTCCAGCTTTACTCTCTGAGCCTGCCTCAAATTTGCTCAGGGAGAAACGTTTTGAAAACATTCCTTACAGATCAGGTACAGTCAGGGCACCCTCAAAAAGAAGAGTAAAGATTTTAAGGGTTTCCATGGCGCGTTGCCATGGCATGTTGCCAGGCGATGACTCAGCATTTTGGCAAACCTTTCCAGCCCAGTGAGAGGTGGGAATAAGTTACCATGCTGCCGCGGCAACCCGCCATCGCTATGCCAACGGCCAGAGAGCAGGACACTGGATCGCTTAGGCTGATTTGTGTCCAGAGAGAAAAGTTCGCCTAAAAGGATCAGAACACACACACACACACACACACACACACACACACACACACACACACACACACACACACATTTATATAAGAAAGAGCAGAAAAATTGCCCAAAGACCACATTTTTCTCATTCAAACATCTTTATTACAGAATAAAAAAAGTGACTGAATGTAAAAGCCTTTCATCTGCAGCATGTAGCCAGCTAGTAAAAATGATGGAGTTTGCAGATGGCTGTTTGTGGAGATGGCTGTGGGGCTCTTGTGTGTGTGCCCTGCTCTATAGCCTGTCCTGAAGAGCATAGGCTCATATGTACCGCTGTATCGTGATCGGCGATCTGCGTCCATTCAAACGGCACATGCTTGTTGTTCTGATGCAGGGATGTCTCTGAGCTGATGATGGGCGAGGTCGGTCGTAGTAGGACAGCCGTAGTCAATGGGAACATGTGGTGGACTGCACCGCCACCCTTCTGAAACGCCCCCCTCTGTCCACACCACCGCCGTTCCAGCAAGCTCTGCTCCACCATCATATGGCCAGCATGAAGAGGCAGGGAGGAAGAGGCTCAGCGATACAGCCTTCAACAATGGTCCACTTCTTCTCACTGGAGGAATCAGTCACACCCAAACAGAACACACACACACACACACAAGCACGTCCACACATATACACACACACGGAGTGAAATGAGGCTATCTTTGTTTCATCATACTACAACAAGGCCAATCATGACTGGATAAAAGGCTTAAGTGTGTGGGTTTCAATCAAACACAATGATGACGATTATGATGCTCTCAGATAGCCATCTGATGAGAGAGAGTGCAAGAGAAACCACAAGCAAGGAAGGGAAAAAAAAGAAAGAGAGCAACAAAGTGAGAGAGAGAGAGAGAGGAGGAACGAGAGTGACAGATGGATTATTGATCTGTGAGTTGGATGTTATAAGCACCTGATGCCATCTAGAAGGGAGAGGAACAGTACACAGGAGGCTGTATTTATCGTCAGCGGCAACAACAACAATGGTCTTGTTCTCACACCATAAAGCAACATTCATCACGTCTTAGAGCAAGGTCTGCGATGTCTGAAAGAGAAGAGGAAAATGCAGCTGTTTTTCTCGTTTTCTGTCTTTTCTTTCTTGTATTCTTCCGTCTTCGTTGTGGCTGTGCCATTACAGAGCACATGACCACAACACATGATAGAAAACAGAGTCAAAACAGGGGCACTGTTCTGGGCAATAATGTCTCCATGTAACGGCCAATCAGAGCGAGTAATAGTTTCACAATTACTTTCATTTCTTCCGACAATGCTTTTATAGTTGTGGCGGTTAAAACTGGACTGAGCAACAAATGCTTGTTTCAGGAGCACACCTAGCTTTTCAATGCAGCGGATGAGCAGAAGCTGCACCCTAGTGGTGGTGGAGGCGGGGGTG